>JAWZYV010003461.1:0-10255 GCA_038373885.1 Cheiracanthium punctorium | reverse complement strand
ATCAGAGCCGAGATGGTACATGCCTCCACCCCTGGCAGCCTCTTGATAATACCTTGGCTGTTGTGCAGCAAAAATTTAACCGCCCTTCCCCCCCCTTTCCCTTCCGGTACCTTTCCCGCGACCAGACATCGTTTCACTCGACGAAAGTCTAAAAAATTCGGGTCCGGAAAACCCCCGCTTTTTATACCCCTCGGTGCTGGGGGCGGAGCCTATACACTGCGACCTATCTGCTGCCTGAGAAAAAAAATGGCAGCTAAACTTTGTACACCCCGTAAAATGGGACCGCAAATTGGGGCCGGGCATTCATTTGGATTTTTGTCTCTGATAGGATATTTCTTACCTTCCAAAAGAAGTCTAATTTGACTTGAGGCCGCTAATTGGGGCGTTTTTCCTCTTACCCCCCGTCGATTTTAAAGGGAACCTACTGCTCGTAAAAAATACAGCCGTTTTTCGGACCTTTTTTTCGCTCACAGATAAGAATGGGGGGAAATTTATTAAAAAATCAAGTCTCCTCTCGACCCACGTATCAAAAGCCTGTTTGAGAACTCCACACCTGTATTGCAAACCACAGGAACGCGACATTAAGCGATCAGCGCGGGTGAAAATATCTACCTATTCGAATGAAAGCAAGAAGGGATTTTTAATACCCCATACAGTTTGAAAAAAAAAAAAGAAAAAAAGGCCCTTATACAGCCGGTCCACACAATATGAAAAAGCAAACTCAACATCAATCATCAATAAAAGCAATTCCATGAGCTTATCTGGCAATTTCCTCGCTCCACTTTTTGCCAGAAACTTGAATGCATTTTCATTACAGGGGAAATAAAGACCTTCACGTTGGAATTCATTTTACGTTGTTTTTAATCAGTAAATATAATTTTTAATAAGACAATAATGATATCATTATGGATTTACATTCATATGGAATGATTTATATGATTCATATACGTGAGTAATAATCAGTTTCACTATTCTTTCAAACTGTTTGTCTTGGAGAAATGAATTAGTTATTCATAAAAACTGATATAAAGAAATTTTAACTTATACTCGTGGCTATCGTGCGAACGAGAAAAAAATTCATGCATTTAAGGGTTAAACGTAATTCAGTTTTTTCCTTCTCTGTTCATCTTTACTCTTCTTTTTTTGCGTCTGTGTGTGTTTACTGGATCGTCGTCCATGAAGTGAATCCTGCAAAGACTGAAATCGATCTGCTATGGGGGAGATTACGTTGCATGAATTTTAGGAATCTTTGCGAGCGAGATTCATTTCGATGTGACGAACGATTGATTTCTGTTTATATTTGTGTGGCCCTGAAAAGGGGCCCTCTTTTCTTTTTTTTTTCCTTTCCGTAGCAGTAGACTTGCGGATTGCGTTCACTTATAACTTTATCCAAGGGAGCCGTCCCAGGTTCCGTCGGACCGACCACCAGGTAAGCTTCGCGAAGCTCTTGCAAAGGCCTTGACCGTAGCTCTGGAAACGGAGACTCGGTATTAAAGTCCTGGTCGGAATTCCCTGACATACGCGCTGGAACACGCAGTTTCGGATCGTGAAAGTTCGTGGACTCCGCGGACGGTTTCAGGCCTATGATGATGGGGTTCCTCGCGTCCAGCGTCGGCGCTCCTTCCGAGCGGATGCCAAATCAGCCATACGCTTTTTGACGCTACTCCTTGCCCCGTCTCGACATGCGGGCGGTTGCCGGTCTGGCGTTTTGCAGCTGGTACGGCTAGTTTTGGGATCAGAAAGTTCCGTCGACTCCGCAGGCAGGTTTCAGGGCTGTGTGATGATGGGGTTCCTGCGCGTCCCAGCGCTCTTCGAGCGGCTGGCAAATCACGCATACGCTTCTTGACGTATCCTTTGGCACCCGTTGACATACGGGGCGGTCACGGTCTGCCTAGAGGCCATCACGATCGGATATGATTCAGTCGGAAGCTTGGGGCCCCATTTTATAGACATGCGGAAGCAGCTGGCAACACCCTCGACAGAACGAACTGCGATTGGTCGACGCAGAGTGCACGAGGACGGGCCCCCCAGAGACATACAATACTGGTTCGGTTTTTTTTTTTTTTTTCTTCACTGTCTTAATTCTTTCCCACCTTTGAGAATATTGTGAATTTTACTACAAGTCCCTAATAAGTTTTTACAAAATAATTTTCTTCCCTAATTTTCATTGCTAGAATGCTATATACTCCGAATAAATCGAGCTACCAGAACACCGAAAACAAGTGCACGCCCAGGGCCATCTGATCTGGCCACATCCGCAAAAGTGTCTTCCCAATCCGGTCCAATGAGTATAAATAGAAGGTTCAAAATCTGTTCCTCATATATTGATCGTCTTTCGTCGAATCAAGATGCCTCCCCAAGCTAGTCGTAAAGCAATCAACTAAAAGCATATGAGTATCTGGCAATTTCCTAGCTCCTTTTTGCCAGAAACTTGAATGCATTTTCATTACAGGGGAAAAGACTTCACGTTGGAATTCATTTACGTTGTTTTTAATAAGACAACTTCCCCTGTCGTTCTGTTTAAATTTTGCCCCTTTTAAATAAAAAATTGTTTTAATTTTTTGAACCAAAGTGAGGGAGGAAAAGAAAAAATCTGTTCGTCATTTAATTTAACTTTTCCAAAAGTTTTGCTTGCCGAATTTTGTGATATTCCTAGGTAAAAGAGATAAAATACGCAACGGGCTAATTTATTTTTTAAATTAAAAAAAAAGAACAATGAGAATATTTGTAAAATGTGCATGCACGGGGAATTTAAAAGAGAGGGAAAAAAAAGAATGCCAACAGCACGCGGTGTTCCCAGGTGGTCACCCTCCCAAGTACAAGTGGGCGAGTTGTCATATTTCATTTGTGTGGCCCTGAAAAGGGCCTTTTTTTTTTTTTTTTTTTCCTTTCCGTAGCAGTAAGACTTATTTCCATAACAATGAAGGCCTGTAGTTCGTTCCGTACCTCTCTCTTTCTTCAGATTCGACGAGAAAGCGGATTGCGTTCAATATAACTCTATCCAAGCGAGCCCTCCAGTTTAGCCGTTTTTTCTTTTTCAAAGGCCGAAATGTCGGACCCGCGATCAGAGCCGAGATGGGTACGATGCCTCCACGCCTGGCGAGCCTCTTGATAATACCTTGGCTGTTGTGCAGTCGAAACTTAGACCGCGCCTTCTCCCGCACTTCCTTCCGGTACCTTTACCGCGACCAGACATCGTTTCAGCTCGACGAAGAGTCTAAAAATGATTCTGGTGCCGGCAAACCCCCGTCTTTTATACTCCTCGTGTGGCGTGTGGGCGGAGCCTATACGACTGCGGACCTATCTGCTTGCGCTGGAGAAATAAAATGGCAGCTAAACGTTTGTACACCCCGTATAAATAGGACCGCGAAATTCGGCCGGCATTCATTTGGATTTTTGTCTCTGATATGGATATTTCTTACCTTCCAGAAAGAAGTCTATTTGACTTGAGGCCGCTAATGTCGGCGCTTCCGTCTGTATCGCCCGTCGATATTAAGGAACCTACTGCTCGTGAAAAAAATACAGCCGTTTGTTCGGACCGTTTTTCGCTCACAGATGAAGATATGGAGGGAATTATTGAAAAAATCAAGTCTGCCTCTCGTAGCACCACGTATCAAAAGCATGTTGAGAACACCACACCCTGTATTGCAAACCAGGAACGCCGACATTTAAGATCAGCAAGGGTGAAAATATTACCCTATCGAATGAAAGCAATAAGGGATTTTTAAATCCCATACAGTTTGAAAAAAAAAAAAAAAAAAAGGCCCTTATCAGGGCCACACAAATGAAAAAGAAAAAAATCAATCAACTAAAAGCATATGAGTATCTGGCAATTTCCTAGCTCCTTTTTGCCAGAAACTTGAATGCATTTTCATTACAGGGGAAATAAAGACTTCACGTTGGAATTCATTTACGTTGTTTTTAATAAGACATATAATTTTTAATAAGACAATAAATGATTCATATGGATTCATTCATATGGAATGATTTATATGATTCATATCGTGAGTAATAAAAGTTTCACATAATTCTTTCAAACTGTTTGTCCTTGGAGAAATGAATTAGTTATTCATAAAACTGATATAAGAAATTTAACTTATACTCGTGGCTATCGTGCGAACGAGAAAAAAATTCATGCATTTAAGGGTTAAAAGAATTCAGTTTTTTCCTTCTCGTATCTTTACTCTTCTCTTTTTTGCGTCTGTGTGTGTTTACTGGATCGTCGTCCATGAAGTGAATCCTGCAAAGACTGAAAATCGATCTGCTATGGGGGAGATTACGTTGCAGAATAATTTAGGAACTTTGCGGGATTCATTTCGATTGACGAACGACTTGATTTCTGTTTATATTTGTGTGGCCCTGAAAAGGGCCTTTTTCTTTTTTTTTTCCTTTCCGTAGCAGTAGACTTGCGGATTGCGTTCCATATCACTTTATCCAAGGAGCCGTCCAGTTCCGTCGGACCGACCACCAGGTAAGCTTCGGAAGCCTCTTGCAAAGCCATGACGTAGCTCTGGAAACGGAGATCGGTATTAAAGTCCTGGTCGAATTCCCTGACTAAGCGCTGGAACGGCAGTTTTCGGATCGAAAGTTCCGTGGACTCCGCGGCGGTTTCAGGCCTATGATGATGGGGTTCCTCGCGTCCAGCGTCGGCGCTCTTACGAGCTGATGCCAAATCAGCCATACGCTTCTTGACGTATCCTTTGCCACCCGTCGACATGCGGGCGTTGCGGTCTGGCGTTTGCGCTGGTACGGCAGTTTTCGGATCGAAAGTTCCGTGGACTCCGCGGCGGTTTCAGGCCTGTGATGATGGGGTTCCTCGCGTCCAGCGCTCTTACGAGCGGCTGCCAAATCAGCCATACGCTTCTTGACGTATCCTTTGCCACCCGTTGACATACGGGCGGTAACGGTCTGCCTAGTGGCCATCACGATCGGATATGATTCAGTCGGAAGCTTGGGGCCCCATTTATAGACAGCGAAGCAGCTGGCAACACCCCTCCGACAGAACGAACTGCCGATTGGTCGACCGAGTGCACGAGGACGGGCCCAAGAGACCATAAATACTGGTTCGGTTTTTTTTTTTTTTTTTTCACTGTCTTAATTCTTTCCCACCTTTGAGAATATTGTGAATTTTACTACAAGTCCCTAATAAGTTTTTAAAAATATTTTTTCTTCCTATTTTCATTGCTAGAATGCTATATATCCGAATAAGCGAGCCTACAGAAACCGAAAACAAGTGCACGCCCACGGCCATCTGATTGGCCCACGCAAAAGTGTCTTCCCAATCCGGTCCAATGAGTATAAATAGAAGGTTCAAAATCTGTTCCTCATATATTGATCGTCTTTCGTCGAATCAAGATGCCTCCCCAAGCTAGTCGTAAAGCAATCAACTAAAAGCATATGAGTATCTGGCAATTTCCTAGCTCCTTTTTGCCAGAAACTTGAATGCATTTTCATTACAGGGGAAAAGACTTCACGTTGGAATTCATTTACGTTGTTTTTAATAAGACAACTTCCCCTGTCGTTCTGTTTAAATTTTGCCCCTTTTAAATAAAAAATTGTTTTAATTTTTTGAACCAAAGTGAGGGAGGAAAAGAAAAAATCTGTTCGTCATTTAATTTAACTTTTCCAAAAGTTTTGCTTGCCGAATTTTGTGATATTCCTAGGTAAAAGAGATAAAATACGCAACGGGCTAATTTATTTTTTAAATTAAAAAAAAAGAACAATGAGAATATTTGTAAAATGTGCATGCACGGGGAATTTAAAAGAGGGAAAAAAAAGAATGCCAACAGCACGCGGTGTTCCCAGGTGGTCACCCTCCCAAGTACAAGTGGGCGAGTTGTCATATTTCATTTGTGTGGCCCTGAAAAGGGCCTTTTTTTTTTTTTTTTTTCCTTTCCGTAGCAGTAAGACTTATTTCCATAACAATGAAGGCCTGTAGTTCGTTCCGTACCTCTCTCTTTCTTCAGATTCGACGAGAAAGCGGATTGCGTTCAATATAACTCTATCCAAGCGAGCCCTCCAGTTTAGCCGTTTTTTTCTTTTTCAAAGCCGAAATGTCGGACCCGCGATCAGAGCCGAGATGGGTACGATGCCTCCACGCCTGGCGAGCCTCTTGATAATACCTTGGCTGTTGTGCAGTCGAAACTTAGACCGCGCCTTCTCCCCGCACTTCCTTCCGGTACCTTTACCGCGACCAGACATCGTTTCAGCTCGACGAAGAGTCTAAAAATGATTCTGGTGCCGGCAAACCCCCGTCTTTTATACTCCTCGTGTGGCGTGTGGGCGGAGCCTATACGACTGCGGACCTATCTGCTTGCGCTGGAGAAATAAAATGGCAGCTAAACGTTTGTACACCCCGTATAAATAGGACCGCGAAATTCGGCCGGCATTCATTTGGATTTTTGTCTCTGATATGGATATTTCTTACCTTCCAGAAAGAAGTCTATTTGACTTGAGGCCGCTAATGTCGGCGCTTCCGTCTGTATCGCCCGTCGATATTAAGGAACCTACTGCTCGTGAAAAAAATACAGCCGTTTGTTCGGACCGTTTTTCGCTCACAGATGAAGATATGGAGGGAATTATTGAAAAAATCAAGTCTGCCTCTCGTAGCACCACGTATCAAAAGCATGTTGAGAACACCACACCCTGTATTGCAAACCAGGAACGCCGACATTTAAGATCAGCAAGGGTGAAAATATTACCCTATCGAATGAAAGCAATAAGGGATTTTTAAATCCCATACAGTTTGAAAAAAAAAAAAAAAAAAAGGCCCTTATCAGGGCCACACAAATGAAAAAGAAAAAAATCAATCAACTAAAAGCATATGAGTATCTGGCAATTTCCTAGCTCCTTTTTGCCAGAAACTTGAATGCATTTTCATTACAGGGGAAATAAAGACTTCACGTTGGAATTCATTTACGTTGTTTTTAATAAGACATATAATTTTTAATAAGACAATAAATGATTCATATGGATTCATTCATATGGAATGATTTATATGATTCATATCGTGAGTAATAAATTTCACATAATTCTTTCAAACTGTTTGTCCTTGGAGAAATGAATTAGTTATTCATAAAACTGATATAAGAAATTTAACTTATACTCGTGGCTATCGTGCGAACGAGAAAAAAATTCATGCATTTAAGGGTTAAAAGAATTCAGTTTTTTCCTTCTCGTATCTTTACTCTTCTCTTTTTTGCGTCTGTGTGTGTTTACTGGATCGTCGTCCATGAAGTGAATCCTGCAAAGACTGAAAATCGATCTGCTATGGGGGAGATTACGTTGCAGAATAATTTAGGAACTTTGCGGGATTCATTTCGATTGACGAACGACTTGATTTCTGTTTATATTTGTGTGGCCCTGAAAAGGGCCTTTTTCTTTTTTTTTTTCCTTTCCGTAGCAGTAGACTTGCGGATTGCGTTCCATATCACTTTATCCAAGGGAGCCGTCCAGTTCCGTCGGACCGACCACCAGGTAAGCTTCGGAAGCCTCTTGCAAAGCCATGACGTAGCTCTGGAAACGGAGATCGGTATTAAAGTCCTGGTCGAATTCCCTGACTAAGCGCTGGAACGGCAGTTTTCGGATCGAAAGTTCCGTGGACTCCGCGGCGGTTTCAGGCCTATGATGATGGGGTTCCTCGCGTCCAGCGTCGGCGCTCTTACGAGCGGATGCCAAATCAGCCATACGCTTCTTGACGTATCCTTTGCCACCCGTCGACATGCGGGCGGTTGCGGTCTGGCGTTTGCGCTGGTACGGCAGTTTTCGGATCGAAAGTTCCGTGGACTCCGCGGCGGTTTCAGGCCTGTGATGATGGGGTTCCTCGCGTCCAGCGCTCTTCCGAGCGGCTGCCAAATCAGCCATACGCTTCTTGACGTATCCTTTGCCACCCGTTGACATACGGGCGGTAACGGTCTGCCTAGTGGCCATCACGATCGGATATGATTCAGTCGGAAGCTTGGGGCCCCATTTATAGACAGCGAAGCAGCTGGCAACACCCCTCCGACAGAACGAACTGCCGATTGGTCGACCGAGTGCACGAGGACGGGCCCAAGAGACCATAAATACTGGTTCGGTTTTTTTTTTTTTTTTTTCACTGTCTTAATTCTTTCCCACCTTTGAGAATATTGTGAATTTTACTACAAGTCCCTAATAAGTTTTTAAAAATATTTTTTCTTCCTATTTTCATTGCTAGAATGCTATATATCCGAATAATCGAGCCTACAGAAACCGAAAACAAGTGCACGCCCACGGGCCATCTGATTGGCCCACGCAAAAGTGTCTTCCCAATCCGGTCCAATGAGTATAAATAGAAGGTTCAAAATCTGTTCCTCATATATTGATCGTCTTTCGTCGAATCAAGATGCCTCCCCAAGCTAGTCGTAAAGCAATCAACTAAAAGCATATGAGTATCTGGCAATTTCCTAGCTCCTTTTTGCCAGAAACTTGAATGCATTTTCATTACAGGGGAAAAGACTTCACGTTGGAATTCATTTACGTTGTTTTTAATAAGACAACTTCCCCTGTCGTTCTGTTTAAATTTTGCCCCTTTTAAATAAAAAATTGTTTTAATTTTTTGAACCAAAGTGAGGGAGGAAAAGAAAAAATCTGTTCGTCATTTAATTTAACTTTTCCAAAAGTTTTGCTTGCCGAATTTTGTGATATTCCTAGGTAAAAGAGATAAAATACGCAACGGGCTAATTTATTTTTTAAATTAAAAAAAAAGAACAATGAGAATATTTGTAAAATGTGCATGCACGGGGAATTTAAAAGAGGGAAAAAAAAGAATGCCAACAGCACGCGGTGTTCCCAGGTGGTCACCCTCCCAAGTACAAGTGGGCGAGTTGTCATATTTCATTTGTGTGGCCCTGAAAAGGGCCTTTTTTTTTTTTTTTTTTCCTTTCCGTAGCAGTAAGACTTATTTCCATAACAATGAAGGCCTGTAGTTCGTTCCGTACCTCTCTCTTTCTTCAGATTCGACGAGAAAGCGGATTGCGTTCAATATAACTCTATCCAAGCGAGCCCTCCAGTTTAGCCGTTTTTTCTTTTTCAAAGGCCGAAATGTCGGACCCGCGATCAGAGCCGAGATGGGTACGATGCCTCCACGCCTGGCGAGCCTCTTGATAATACCTTGGCTGTTGTGCAGTCGAAACTTAGACCGCGCCTTCTCCCCGCACTTCCTTCCGGTACCTTTACCGCGACCAGACATCGTTTCAGCTCGACGAAGAGTCTAAAAATGATTCTGGTGCCGGCAAACCCCCGTCTTTTATACTCCTCGTGTGGCGTGTGGGCGGAGCCTATACGACTGCGGACCTATCTGCTTGCGCTGGAGAAATAAAATGGCAGCTAAACGTTTGTACACCCCGTATAAATAGGACCGCGAAATTCGGCCGGCATTCATTTGGATTTTTGTCTCTGATATGGATATTTCTTACCTTCCAGAAAGAAGTCTATTTGACTTGAGGCCGCTAATGTCGGCGCTTCCGTCTGTATCGCCCGTCGATATTAAGGAACCTACTGCTCGTGAAAAAAATACAGCCGTTTGTTCGGACCGTTTTTCGCTCACAGATGAAGATATGGAGGGAATTATTGAAAAAATCAAGTCTGCCTCTCGTAGCACCACGTATCAAAAGCATGTTGAGAACACCACACCCTGTATTGCAAACCAGGAACGCCGACATTTAAGATCAGCAAGGGTGAAAATATTACCCTATCGAATGAAAGCAATAAGGGATTTTTAAATCCCATACAGTTTGAAAAAAAAAAAAAAAAAAAGGCCCTTATCAGGCCACACAAATGAAAAAGAAAAAAATCAATCAACTAAAAGCATATGAGTATCTGGCAATTTCCTAGCTCCTTTTTGCCAGAAACTTGAATGCATTTTCATTACAGGGGAAATAAAGACTTCACGTTGGAATTCATTTACGTTGTTTTTAATAAGACATATAATTTTTAATAAGACAATAAATGATTCATATGGATTCATTCATATGGAATGATTTATATGATTCATATCGTGATAATAAAAGTTTCACATAATTCTTTCAAACTGTTTGTCCTTGGAGAAATGAATTAGTTATTCATAAAACTGATATAAGAAATTTAACTTATACTCGTGGCTATCGTGCGAACGAGAAAAAAATTCATGCATTTAAGGGTTAAAAGAATTCAGTTTTTTTCCTTCTCGTATCTTTACTCTTCTCTTTTTTGCGTCTGTGTGTTTACTGGATCGTCGTCCATAGAAGTGAATCCTGCA
>JAWZYV010003460.1:0-13230 GCA_038373885.1 Cheiracanthium punctorium | reverse complement strand
GACACCCGGCGGCGGCGGCGCGCCGCGTCGTGAAAATTATTTTGAAAAAGAGCATAATGAAAATGGGCGTATGCGTGCAAACACACACACACCTATGTATAAATTGACATTAAAAGATTTTTTTAAGACTAAAACTAGTCTTGAGTATGATATTCTGTTGTTGTGTGATTACGGCTCTAGGCCGAGATGTGGAGTGCTCTACGTGGAGGGGGTCTTTCTAAGGCGTCCTAACAAGCATTTCGGAGGAAACGGCGGAAAACTCCGAACGGTTAGGTCGACGGACGCGACCGGGTTTGAACCAGGCCCCTTCCGTCTCCCAGTTCTGAGCACTATGCTCTCGGACAGTGGTGGGGCTCCAGAGTATAAGCCTGCCATTTCAGTGCACTTTTAAAACATTTCTACTGAAAAAGTAAAACAATAGATTTTATCAAAATCGGATAAGTTTATATTGCTCCTATAGCACATTCACGATATACATTTAGGTGTCAGTGTACAGTTGATACATTTGCTTTTAAGCGGTTTTTTTCTCTCCACAACCTTCTCATGTATCATTACAAACCTATAATGTTCTTTTGAGGCATAAAGCAATGTTTAAGTCGTTTTTAAAGCAATCAAATTACGCCTTTGACTCAAGAAATTTAAATGGTATTTTTACAAATTACTAGTGTTAACCTTTTACAGACCGAATTCAGATCCAGCCATATTTTGAAGGCAAAATATGCTTTCTGCATATTTTGCCTTCTAATGCGTTAATTACAGAATATTAGTCATTTAAGCGGGGAAAATTTTATACAATTTTCCCTGTGTTCGCAATTGTGAGTATTGGTCGTTTCCTCGACATCCTAGTCATCCTCTAGCCTCGACATCATGACTAATGACTTCTGACAAACTTTTACATAGGTTTCAAAAACGGAATAGAGCATATCTGCCAACCGTTTCGTTTTTATCGGAACATTTCCCACCATAAGGGATAGAATCTTGTGATTTTTTTCAATTGTCCATTGGGCAATCACTGAAATTATTTTGGTTGCCCGCAAATGAAGTTTCTTGCCCATAAAATTTTAGCCACACAAAATTTTTTAAGAACATGCGGCCGTTATAATGAAAATAAGTTGACAAACGTTTATTCATAAAATTGCAATTACTATTCGAAAATTAAAATAGAAAAAGAAAGAAATTCAGAATTAAAATAGGAAACTGCATTTTCAAGCTAAGGCAACGGTTCTGAACCTTTTAACGTCGCCCCCCCCCTCACATTTTTCAACATACATTCAGTTTTTAATCTTTAACAATGAACATTTAGTCGAATTTTTTGCAAGCTAATGCTATCAGTAAAGTTTGAATGAACCTTTTAAGCGAAAATGGATATATTTTTCAGTAAAAATGAGAATAAATAAGATGACTTTTTAAAAACATGCATCACTACTTGCTCTTTGGTTTTTCTCGCGTCCCCCCTGCAAACGCTCTGCGCCCTCTTTGGGGAGCGCGCCCGACAGGTTAAGAAACGCTGAGCTAAGGAATAAAAATGGGAATAGTTGTTTTTCTTGCTTGCCCGAGAGGCATCTGAATTTTTTATTTTACCCGCCCATTTGACAATCTGATTGTCCCGGGCAAGCGAGCAACAGCAAATTGCGACTTCTGCCCACAACTAATTTTCCCTCGGCAGTTTAAGCCTGAATTAAGTCCACATTTCAATTTAAAATAAAATTGTTCAAAAATAGTGGTAGAAAGTATTCCGCTAAGAACGGAACGGTTGGTAGCTATGATATAATGATGCGTAGCTGAAATCTGTTCTCCAACCTTTTTATTGCCACGGACCGGTCAACGTTTGGTAATTTCAGGCCCGTTGAAGGGGGGGGGGGGCTTTGAATGTTTCTAATTTAGATTGGTTTGATTTAATAACTTTAATTTAATTGTATTTAAACATGACTCCAAAATAAAATACAGTTACACACACACAAAAAAAAAGAAAAAAAAATAATAATAGAAAGTGGCATTTCAACCGGCAGAGTTGTCTGGAATAGTTTTAAAGAAATAACATTTATTCTGTATTTTATGACTGCAATTTTAATTCATGATCTTGAAATCTTAAAGAAACAATAAAAAGAAAAGAGAAATGTTAAAAGAATTACAATATTTCTTCTGTTACAAAGATATAAATCAGCACAAACACGTCAGAAATACACCAAAGTAAATAAAATCCGAAGAATTTAATGTTCCTTGGCGGCCCGGTACTATTTGATACGAGCACCGGGACCAGTCCGTGTCTCGGCGGTTGGGGACCAACGGCTTGAATAATAAGTGAAATATTAAGAATTAATGAAAGATTTATTTTTAAATTTAAATAAAGATATGAATTAAGTTTGAAAAGGGAGGGGGGTCAAGATAGCTCTGTAAAAAAAGTTCTGAAGCCGATTGTACGCTGCGGCATACAATCGGCGTTCTTTGTCGGCGCGCAGGTTTAGAGCTCGGCGGCGGCGGCGTGGCGCGGCGGCGCAGACCTCTAGCGTCCACTATAGATGGGTTCCGGCGAAGACTGAAAATCTCTTTCTTCGATATTCTTGCCTAAATTAGAGATCTGATATATTCGAAAGAAGTGCGATAACATTTTATTCCTGTATTTGGCATTCATGAAATGATTTAATAGTTTAGATATGAAAACACTCCTTAAAATAGTGTTTCCTTCCGCCTATGGATACACCCCCATTGAATAAAAACGAGGAAAAAGTAATGAAACAGGGTTAAAGTGATAATTTTGCGAACAGTTCTTCCTAAATAAATCGAGAAAATTGTTTACAGAAGTTGTTTCCTGCAAAATCTTGCAGCCACTGTCTAGTGGAAATTATTTATGTAATGTTGTAGGTCTAAGATACATCATTTACTCCGTAAAATAATGTTTGCATTCGAATGTTTCAATTTCAGTTTTGATGCATTTTCGGCAGGATTTCTTCTATATCGAGAATTTAAGAAGCCTGGGAGTGACCCATTTCGATATCCCCGCATATGACTACTACGCCATTGCATAAAAAAGAGAACAAGAAATGAAACAGGGTAACAGTGACCGATTTCAGTAATAGTTCTTTCCAAATTAAATGGAGAAGTGTTCGGGTGCGAATTTTGCGGATAATACTAATTACAGTTAATCCTCTCGCTAATCCTGTAATTCATGCGACTTCCCAGACAGTACAGCAAATTTGCAGTAAGCTTGATTTATCAAGTCAACAAACTTGTATTAAGCTTGATATTTGAAGCGTGTAAGCTTAATGCAAGCTTGAATTAAGTGTTCAACTTTACACTTGCCCAACTTGCATTAAGCTTGACATAGCAAGCTTGATAACTTAATACACTCTAAAAATTTTTCTCTCTATACTTAATACACTCTAAAAACACATGGGACGCCGGTCTCGCCTCATATATTTTATCACTTATTTCTCCTTTACGCTGAAACCTCAAGTTATTTTAATCTGCCTCCGTCAAGCGACCGCGACTGGGATCGATCTCCGGACCTAAGGTGTGCGAAGTAAGCGTCCTAACCACTAAGCAAATCTCACTCGAGATGCATTGACTAAAGTTTGAAGTGACTGTTATGGTTATCAGGCCGTTTTTTGGTGAGATTGATCAGTATTGCCCATGCTGATCTACATCTTTTATTTTTCAATGGGATGAATCAAAATTAAAATAATGTTATATGTGATTTATAGACTCTTACTACTAGGGAAATAAGCATAATATAAACTTAAAGCAGTACACGTTTTAAAACTTTCAATATCGCTATACTCATGTTGGGCAATATTTGCCAAAATCGAGAGACTGATTTTGAAATCAATTTTGTAGTATATTTGTATTTTATTTTGAAGAATTTCAATATTTGGAAATATAGAATCTTTTTTTTTTTAAATTCTACGTTCAAGTACGTACAAGTAATCAAGTTGTATTCAAGCTTGACAGTTCAAATGACTTAAATTCGGCAGGAAAGTATTTTCTGACTCATTTTTTTGTAATCTCCAAGCTTGCTGCAAGCTTAAAATGAATTGAACTGTCAAGCTTGTATTAATACGTCAAATTCAAAGAAATGCCAAGCGTGATTTAAGCTCATGTGCTGTCTGGGAATCTCCAAGCTTTCTGCAAGCTTAAAATGTATTGAACTGTCAAGCTTGTATTAACACGTCAAATTCAAAGAAATGTCTAGCTTGATTTAAGCTTATGTGCTGTCTATGTTAATTATCGTGATGACACCTAGTTAGTGAATAAGGCCCGCAGTGTTAGGTACGACATTTGGTTCCAGTGAAAATGTAGCACTTAGTATAAGAGACATTCTCTGAGATACAAAGTTTATTTAATAGTAATGATAATAATAATAATAATAATAATAAAATTGATACAAAAGGTAGATATAGAATTCGAAATATACGTCCTGAGTATATACACTTTGATCACAATCTGTACAACAAAAGTATCACAGTTCAAATAACAATAATACAGTGAAACCTGTTTTTAAAGACCACCACTGGGACCAAGAAAATGTGGTCTTTAAGGAGGGTCGGTCTTTGAATTCAGGTAATACGATACATTTTGACAAAATTTTAAGCGTACTTAATTTTATCAATAGAATTGGAATTTATTTGATAATTACCTGATTATCACTGAAATGGCTTTATATAGATATAATGAATAAAAAGCATCTATGGTTTTACTTTTTTTATAAAATGTAGAGAAAGACAGTGAGATTTTTATATATTTTAATAAATGAAATTTGTATAAGTTTAAATTTTTAAAAAATTGGAAAATATAATAAAATTTTGCTTTACTTGGTAGGTACTTTATTATATTTTAAAATATGATGTAATAACCAATTGTTTAATCGCTTCTGTACACATGTCAGGTGCTTAAATAGTTCATCACCCCCCACCTGCACGGAATAATTAAGCAAGGTGTTAAAGCCTTCATTTGCTTCATTGAAAGTGATTGCAGTTTTTGTTGTGTGTCTTCATCAGAAGATGATATATTTTCACTGCAAACAGTTTATTCATTCTTATTTTCAGATTCCGTCACTGATGTACTAAATTGTTCATGAATAGCGTATTCTTCAGTAACACTACAAAAGAAGTTGTAATCCTAACCAAATAATTCATGGGCTAAATTATCATAATTATGGACATTATTTTCTACGATGGAATTACTGAAATCATTATCCCTCTCATCTTCGGGGCCAGGGGCGTAGAAAGGGGGGGGGGATATCGGGATATATCCCCCCCCCCAAAATTTTTGGATTAGTAATGAAATTCCGTCTATTTATGCACATATAAGTTCATATCCCCCCCCCCCCCCCAAAAAAAAAAAAAAAAAAAAAAAAAAAATTCCTGGCTACGCGCCTGTTCGGGGCATACAGTGAACGATTCACTGTAAATGTCTAAATGCATAAAATTCTATTTTCAATAAATATCCTCCAAGAAGCAGTAACACAAGTAACTGCGTGCATCCCGCTATTGCGTACAGTGACTCTATGGATTATTTAGTGACTGGAAGCTGTGTTACAACTCAACTAAACCAGGCCCGGATTGGGATTGTAGGGGCCCACCCGTCTCAAGAGAAGGGGGGGGGTTATTGTGTAACCAATAAATAATAGGATGAACTTTTGGTGTATGGGGGAGGTACGATGTTATTATTAATTAATTATGATTGACAATTAATGCATTAATAAAATATTGATATATTAATTAATATGCATCATTCATACTAATTAATCCCTTGTTCATTCGGGAACCCTCTCTCAAAAAAGTTTGAGAACTACTTTTAAAATGAAGTGTTTTGAAGCTTTCTGGTGCACAATTGCAGCTGCAAAAAAATTGGTGTGTCAAACTTCATTCAAGTGCTATACCAGTATAGCACTTTTTTTAAATTTTCTTTGTTTTTTCTGTTTGGGGGCCCTCCCTTGACGGCTCACCAGTATGCAGACAGTCGGACACCCTGGCCAGTCCGGGCCTGAACTAAACAAGTGTCAACTTTCGTTTTTATCATACCGCGTGATTGCTGATCATCCGAACAACGAACTTACTCAAATAGAGGAAAATAAGAATTTTTTTAAAAATTTGCGGTCGTTAAAATAGGATTTTAAATAAATTTGTTTCTTATACATAGCGGTCGTTGGTCGCGTCAGGCAGGTGGTCGTTCAATAAGGAAAATAAACCATTGTTTATAATTATATGGTACTCGGGACCGCTAAGACATGGTCGTCAAGAACAGGTGGTCGTTAAATACGGGGGTCGTTCAACACAGGTTTTACTGTATCAGTGCCTAAAGTAACAACAAAGTGAATAAAAAACTGGCAATAGTACTGTTCGAACGAAATTTTAGTGTTAGATAAATTTAATTTTACACATGTGTAGAAGAATTGTTGACTATATTTGGCAGGGTATATTTTGCTTTTTGAATAAATTACGTGAAAGACATATATAACAAAATTACTTTCAGCTAAATTAATTCTACGTCACATAGTCATAAATGCTTATCTGGACAACTTTCATGTAGTTTTGAATATTTTTTCTCCTGTCCAAGTAGTGCTCTGAAAAAAGAAAACTGTTTATCAGAAGACAGAATTAGCTGAAAATACTGAATATTATTATTATCCTATACTTTATATAAGAAATCACAAAAATTAGGACAGGCTAGTTTAAGTAAACTTTCGGATCTATATCCTGTAATTGATACATCATATAAGAAGAAAACGTAAATGAATTATGTATATTCGAGTTGGTGCATGCAAAACCTGCTCGTGGCCCCAATGTCCTCCATGTTGAAATGATACCTTTGGGTTTGCCGATTTCAGTTCCTAGGTCTTTCATATGGAATTGGTTCAAAATTAAGAGACCCCCGAGCAAAGACGGACGTCCTTTCACTGGGGCTCATTAAAATGAAAGTCGTCTCTTTTCGCCCATTGTCGTCCGGCATAGAGGATATGGTATCGCTTTCCGGTTTCCATAGGGCATAAGAAACAACAACAACAGATATAAAAAAAAAATCTAAAATTCTTCCGGATTTTATCTACGCACTCGGATGGAAGAATTTCAGATTTTTAAAAAATCTATTCAATCAATTCTGCCATATAGATGAAAATGATAACTGTAAGTGCTCATATAGACTCCTGTTCGCATAGTTTTGTTGCTGAAAATTGCATCCATTGTTGTTTGGCCACTAAAGGTGAAATGTTATGGATGACTGCGTATTGGAAGATCTGAAGTACCCATTTCAGTTATGAAATTGGATCCTTGATCGGAATTTAATTCTATGTTAAAATATCCTACTAAAACAGTTTTACAATCATCCTCCTTCAGCAACGTTTCGAATATATCGTCTAATTTATCGTCATAAGAAATTCGAGGACTAGCGTATGTAACTGCAAAGCCCTCTTAATCTTGAGTATGGGCAATGACCATTTGAACACCATTGATCTGGCTCGTGTAGGCACGGATAAAGCGTTTCATTAAGTTTTCCTTTATAAACATCATAACTCCAGATGGCTTTCTGTTTTGGAAACCACTGTCTATCCGTTCGACCCAAGTGAATCCTGGTATCTGAAAATCATCTGAAGGGATAGTCCATGTTTCCGTTAGCAATATCAAATCACTCTGCAGAAAACATGAATCAAACGGAAAAGTGACCACGGCGCGCCGCGTAAACAAAAATCCCGTGCTTGAAAGAAATAGCACCGGAGTGCTAATAAAATAAACTTTAAACCAATTGATATTGATTCATAAGAGATTGGAAATAATTATTAATAATTAACTTTGTTTCAAGCACCGTAGTAGATAAAAGGTCCTAAGAGAAAGTCATAGGTCGAATATAAAATAAGTTGTATGTAAAAATATATTAACTTAAATACCTATTTAAAATTTCGTAAAGATTAACCATTGGAATATCGTATCAGAATTGGCGGGTTACCAAATTATTATGTAAGGCTAAAACAAATTATACAGCATATCCACGTTCAAGTTGACCGTCTTTTATTTTTGCAACCGCTACTTCCAGTTACAGAAATGGTCAAAATTAGATGCAGAGTGGAGATATTAAAAGTCTCAGCGAAAAAAAGAAAGCAAAATAACCCCCCCCCCCCGCACACACACACACAAAAAGTAAATTTAGATACAGGCATATTTTGTATATGATTTGTATTCCAGGTCCCAACATTTACACTAGTTAGGAAAATCTTGCCCGTACAAGAACATTGCAAACACAAAACGACGTCCACAATTTATGTCGACGTCTGAGCATTTCAGAAACAAACCATAAAGAAAGTTATTACTTGAATATTTATGTCCCAGTTTTGCTTTTTAACCCTTTAAAGCGCAGTGATCCCACTCTGGGAACACCCAACTCTGACGTTTTGACTGTTGCCAGTCACGAAGAATAGATTTGATTTCTATAAAAATAGTTGCGGATGACATAGCTTCATGAGAATCCTTTACTTTTTAGCACGTCATTTCCCGTAAAAAAATGGTCACGATTATTTTTAACAGCACTGACATCTGCTGAAAAATGGAAGAACACGAGAACAGCTGGATAGATTGCTCAATGCTGAAAAAAGGGCAGCCGTTGCCATCGCTCGACTTAACTACCAGCAAGATGGCGGACGATCGAAACGTTCATCGCGTGCCACAGATCTAGAGACCCTTTTTTGACGACAGCTGGCTGTGCCCCATCTTGCTGGTAGTTAAGTCGAGCGATGGCAACGGCTGCCCTTTTTTCAGCATTGGGAAAGGGTTGTGCCTCAAAGGGTTAAGTTCAATTAGCTATGTATATTCTCATAAGTTCCCTTACCTGGACATTTTACATCCCTCGAATATTCGCACCTTTTAACATTGTAGTCGAAAACTAAGCCTTCTGGACAATGGTATTCGTAGGATCGTCCTCTTCTGCACAGAAAGAAAGTGCTGCACTCCGTCGGGTGTCGGAACACGCCGTCATCGTTAGGACATCGAAGTACGCTGATTATACCGGGAGGAGCTGAAATGGCATGCATCAAAAATCAATTAGTCGACAAGTAAGGCAATCTGGCAAGTCTTTGTTCAGTAAACCGAGAATAAACCAGAAAACCCTCGCTACATTAGAAGAACCGCATGGAATGCCAACAGTGGCGGCTCGTCATTAAGGGCCAGAGGGGCCTGGCACCACCGACTAAGCACCGTCTAAATCAAAGTATCTTCCTATTATGTAAGGCAGTTCTTTCAGTAATTTACCTTCATTAAAAAAATACACGCGTTTTACTCTATTTTAATACTGTCCATTGAAAAACGCACTTAAAAAAGCGATAGTTATACGATTTCCCCCCTATCTAAACCATGCATGGGCCCGTGGACTGGCTTGCCCTGAATTGGGCGTCTATTCTCCGTTCACCGGGTTGACATATTTGGCATTGAGCACAAAAGCCATACTGACGCGGAATTAACTTGGCTTCCAAACGGCTTATTTGGCGCTGCCTTCTGGGCCTAGATCTTCGGGCCCTCGCACGGTGATCTACACGATCGTACGGGGAAATTTCGGCAATCGGTAGCTATTGGCGAAATTTTCCGCTTAGGTGGAAATCATTTTTTATTTGCGTGATCGTATTTTTGCAGTGCAGTCAGATATTTTTCTGTTTTGTTTTCTTGATTTACGAAAAGCGATGTATAAATGTATTTTTTATATAGGTTGATATTTATTTTAAAATAAATAAATCATCTAAAAATTATGAACAGGCAACTATAAAGAACATAAATATTAAATATTTAAATGTGGCTTTTTGTTTAGTAATAAGGTAAACTTTTCAATTTAACATAACTTTGTAAAAAATAGCAAAGTTGTATAGTAAATTCGATAATTATTTGTCATTTGAGAAATTTTAAATACTTACGCTGTGTGCACGTGGGGATAGGTTGTTCTATATGTATATATATTTTCGCGATTTTAATTGGCACTATTTTTTTTCGGGCCCCACCACTGAAACGGGTCACAAGCCGCCACTGACTGCCAAAATGGCCTCAACGCTGTAAAATGTGCACTCGTTGCCATAGTTGAATTCAGAAACCAGCAACATGGCGGTCAATAAAATTGCCAAACACGTGCGACCGGGGTCATCGTGAATCTTCTGCCAGGCCTGCTCATAGAAAATTATGACTGATAGAAAGTGGTCCGAATTTTTTCCCTTGACAGTTGGAGCGGATAGAAACGTCGATCGCAGCCCCCTGCTTGCTTTTTATTTTACCTAGCAGAAAAGTTTTAAAACAAAGCAAGCGAATGACTGCTATCGACATTTCTAAGTCATTTTCAAAATTGTGTTCCATTTGGAAATTTAAGAACCAAAAATGTAATTTAAAAAATTAAAAAAAAATAAGTAGTTTTTTTCCCATAATATAAAACATGCCTTGTTTCTGCACATTATTTGAGTATTATTCATGCTTTTTTCTTTTATTTAATTTTTTAGATTTTTTAATTATCAGACTTGCTGAAATTTGTCATGTCTGTTACTGGTCATTTTTTTTTTTTACATTTGTACACTTATAATGGAAAATAATGTATGGTAATAGACATGACATCAATATCCGGACAGCTATATTTAATTATTAAAAATCTAGTATTTTTCTTAAAAACCTCATAAAAACCTTTTCATAATGTAGTTTAAATTCTATTTCAAAATGTTAAAGCATGTCAGGGCAGAAATTTTAGTTTTTGGGGTGCAATTCTACGTTAACACAGTTTATGTTCTATGATTCGGACAACCAATCTTCGCTACTCATTTCTTTTTTTGAAAATTTTTATAAATAGTATGTTTTTTAAACTATTGTTACAATAAAACCACGATAAAAAGAAATATCACTTAAATTTTCTCATACCTTGTAAAAAAAAAAAGAAAAATATATTTTACACGCGGACAGCAAATGGCACCGAACTTTTAAAATGACCCTTCTACCCGCTTCAACCTAGAAGGGAGAAAATTTGGACCATGTTCTATAAGACAGCAAATTTCAGTGGAAATTATAGAGGATAACTCCCAGCTGTTGCTCAAATAGAAAAAAGAAGGCTGAAATAATATACTAAGATTATTTTTTTTATTCATACCCCTTCCCCTTTTATCTCCCAAACTGGAGACATATTGTTACTAATTTTCGGGGCAACTAGCTGTGTTCTAGGGTTTAAAATCGTTCAAATTCCTATTCTACTCGTCAAATAGTTAATTTTGCTTTTTGTCGCATCGAAATCGGTTAACTAGAACTAGAGATACGGAAGTTTCGGCTTCCCATTCAATTGCATGCAGTTTCTAGAAATCTCCAGAAATATTGGTCCTAGGCCTTCGGTAACTTCACTTTTGGGGACTTATTTTTGGCTCCAAATTTGGCGATATTTCGCCAAAACTCGCCAAGCTTGGCGACATTTTGGTCATTTGGTGCGATTTTCCCTATGGGGCTTGAAAAGTCGCTTTTACTGCATTAAAATCACATAACAGACTAATACTTCTCTTCTATGACGTAATCAAAATTCCCGCCTTATGTTGAATCTTCGAGAAATAGACTTTTTTGGAAGCTTCTTGTAGCTTCTGCGCTACCTATAAATACAAGCGTTTTAGAGGCCCCAGTTCAGTGTGAGTTGAGCTCCTGTAGTGTGAATCGAGCTGTGCTTTGCTTTGTGAATTGATAGTGCAATAGAAGGAGTGTTTTGGCTTGCTTTTCGAAGCTGATTTTTAAGTGCTGTGTGTAAATTCTTCATTGCTGTGTCTTAAGGGATTGAGTACGATATCCCTTGCATAGTTCCAATGAATTTTTGCCTGTGGAAGTGTTTTATTTTGTGTGAGAAATACAGAATTTGTAAGAGCTTTTGATCTAAGCGGACTATTAAAAGCACACCACTGTTTGATTGTGCTTGTGAATCTTGCACAGCTGATTGTTCGACGAAGTTCTAGAAGCAATAAAGTTTGTATTCCACCCTGACAAGTGACTCTTTACTAGAACCTTCTATACCAACTGGATTTCTAGAACGACGAACCCAGAAAACAAGCAGAGTTTTCTGTAACAATATGGTCACCTTACAACTTTCATAAAATTTGCTTAGTTTCAGAATATGTCTCTTTTTTACTTTAAACCCTTTAACGCGCAGTGATCCCGCTCTGGGATCACCAAACTCTGACGTTTTGACTGTTGCCAGTCACGAAGAATAGATTGGATTTCTATAAAAAATAGTTGCGGGTGACATTGCTCCAGGAGAATCCTTTACTTTTTAGCACGTCATTTCCCGTAAAAAAAAATGGTCACGATTATTTTTAACGGCACTGACATCTGCTGAAAACTGGAAGAATGCGAAGAACAGCTGGATAGATTGCCCAATGCTGAAAAAAGGGCAGCCGTTGCCATCGCTCGACTTAACTACCAGCAAGATGGCGGACGATCGAAACGTTCATCGCGTGCCACAGATCTGGAGACCCTTTTTTGACGCAGCTGGCTTTTGACGCAAACGGCTGCCCTTTTTTCAGCATTGGGAAAGGGTTGCGCCTCAAAGGGTTAAAGAAAAGAAATGCAAAAGCACGAAAATTTCAACTCACGTTTGCATCCAACTATCTTCGGAAAATTGCACTTGACATTTTCGTCGTCGAAGACCAGCCCTTGTGGACATTCCTGAAGGAAAGCCGTGCCGTCCACGCAGAAATAAAAAGTACTGCAGTTTGCTGGATTCGGAAATATGCCGTCCATCTTTGGACAGTGCTTGCTCTTTTTCGGCTTCGGCTTCTCCGTAGCTAGAGTGAAGTACATGAAGCAGTAAAAAATGCAAAACAAAGTCAGCGACTCTAGCATAGGAATCAAGCATTAGTAACGAGAAGTGCAGTCTAACGAGAAGTTTTTGAAGTCACCGCCTCTCGTTACACAGAGACTTCCTCAAAATGCCCTAAATTCGTCACATGCAAAATTCTGTACAGTGGACACTTGACTACGCGAAGGATGCGTGCGAGCAACCCTCGAGTAGGAGAAAATTTTGCTTTCTGGGATAGGATATATGAATCACACACACGATTATTTTAGGCACTATGAACACCCCTGAAACGTTTTAACCCTCTCGTCACCCTGAACCTCATGAGGCTCCTATTTCAAATAGCAATATTTAGAGAGAAAACAATTGAATTTAGTATTTTTTTTCTTTCAGTGATATCAATATCATTCATTATGTAGAAAGTATATGAGGCTCTTAACTAGAAGCATAAATCGTGCCTAG
>JAWZYV010003459.1:0-13279 GCA_038373885.1 Cheiracanthium punctorium | reverse complement strand
GTATACAAATCAAAAGTATACTTAGTTTGAACAAGTAACATGTATAAAAGTAAGAGCATATTTATTTAAAATTTTGTAAGCATAACCATCTTAATCAGTAAAATGTGTAGCATGTGCACTTAGTTGATATTTTCTTATAAAAATATTCAAGCCCATTACTTAATAAAAATTATAAAAAATATGCCAAGGTAATACTCTAATGTTTTAAAAACATAGTGTCTGATTTAAAATATTCTGTTTACTTCAAGTAAAATGTAGTAAGATCTTTACATTAAAGAACACCTCAAAAAATCTTTATTTAAAAATACTAAGTTTCTTTATCTTACTTAACTGTTTTGAAAACCTGTAAAATCGATTAAGTTATAAAATTATGCAGACAAACTTTTTTTGGCTAAGTTCATTTTATAAAATATTAGTACTTTGTGAATTCTCAGGTAACGCAGTTTTACCTATCACACTTAAGTTTATGATTTTAATCAGAACATTTTATTTCTATGTAGTTAGATTCATGATCCATAATACATGCTTCAATAAATTTTGTTAAATTTCTAACTTTCTACCTTGTAGTGTATAAAAGATAAGTATAAAACGAGAACCTTAAAACATGTCTACCTTTTACCACTTTTTGCTGCAGTAAAATTTTATAGATTTTTATTTTGCAAGTAATCAACACGCACATACACATAAAGAAAACACAGAAAAGTTTTCATGTTTAAAACTTATTTATTTACAAAAACATATTTTAAATTACACAAACTATTTACACATATAAGAAAATAATAACTTTTCAAAGTGTAATCCACAATTAATCATGCACAAATCAGTAAAATCTTACTGTTGTAAAAGCAAGCAAACTTTTTCTACATAATCACAATGGTTTTAATATATTTTTTACAATCGCAATACTAGTTATACACCAATAACATCACATAATTACACATGTTTTGTCATCCTTGGAATTCGCAAAATCTGAAAACGGTTGAAAAAATGAATTAAATAGCTCATTTTGAAGATACTTCATATAGTCTTCAATGAAAATGTTTGAAAAAAATTCTCCGTCATAATGACAAGTGCATTTTTTCTCGCATATCTCTCTTGCAATATACGGCATGTCAACCGTAAACCATGCTTTACTACTTATAAGACCCTCTCGCTCATCAATATGTGATCTATTCGAACAGGCATGTATCCTATGCGAAGAATGATCTTGAACCCGGCCTATGTTTTTAAAAATTTCCTGATGTACTATATCCATTAATTTTTGTTTAGCTTCATCGTAATTACAATGGGGTTCGCGGTTACATTTTTGCGGCTTTAATTTTAAAATTAAATGAGGCAGGGTCGTCGTATATAGCGTTTTTAAAATGCATTCCAATATTTCATTTCTCATTTCGCAAAGTTTTTTTACTTGATCATTTAAAAGTGTTAAGGAAATTGGGTTTAACGTGAATGAATCTGCAGTTTTGTAAATTTGTTGTAAGATGCATTTTCCATCATCATTAAATACAGATAATTGATTGTTACAAATAAAAGAGCTATTGCTATGACCTATATTAAAATCTAATAGTTTTACAATAAATTCGATCCATGTGGAAGGGTCCATCACGACTCCCTAACCGGTTGGTATATAGTCTAATTGGGCATTCTGAATAAATTGTCTAATATGGATCTTCAAGTCAGTTCTTTCATCGTGAAGTGAAACGTAGATAAGTCTTTCCAAGTGCCATGTACTATTTACAGAAGCATATAAGCTATGGTAAAGATGATCCGTCCAATCGTCCAACTTTGCCCTTTTCGGGGAAGGCTCATAAATGTACATTTTGGCAAATGTTAGGTTAATGTGCGGGTCTGTCACATAAGGTTCAGAAGGAATACCATGCGTTAAAAGTTTGTTGGTTGGGGGATATATCTTACACATTGAGCCATGTTCTAATTTAATGGTAGCGGTTTCACAGTTCGCTGGTTTAAAATCCAAAGTTCGTTTAGATCCAAAACTTAGAATGCATACACCTGATGATAGGTCTAGATTAAAATCTTCGTAGTTGCCGTCTTCAATTTTAGGTTGTTCTTCAGAGCCAAAGTTCACTTGCACCATATTAAATTCATAATTTGTCACTTTCTGTAGATCTTCACGTATTTTTTGCAAAATGGGTATCCAAGAGTAAACATAGACTGTTGCTCCAGGTAAACTGTAATTGATTCCTTCATCAGCAAAAGTAATTACTTTACGGGTCGAGGAAATTTTCTTTTCACTACTTTGCAGGGGTAATTGAAACAATTCTTGCTGTAGCACGTCAACATCACTTTCAGTATAAAACTTGGGGAAATTTTCTTTTCAATACTTTGCAGAGGCTTTACATCTAAAGGCAATTGTATTATTTCTTGCAGCAACACATCAGCATCACTTTGAGTATAAAACTCGGGGGTGTATTCAAGCAAACACATTTTTGAAACTCGGCGAAAAATCAATTAAAACACACGTCTTAAGTATAGGCGCACACAGTGCAAAGGGAGTCTCGCAACACACACCTGGCCACTTTATCTAACTAAAATGTCTCTATACTGATTCTTTAAAAAATCACGTGATTACCCAAGCGCCCTCTACCTTAAAACTTTCTCAACCCTGTAGATATTGCATCATCTAACTTGTCTTAGCCTGTTACAGAGAGTTGCCCCTAATTGCAAATAGCACATCCTGCCAGAAACCTACCGGATATTCAATCAACACAGATTTGCACACGTCACTATCACGTGTCTTCTGCGCATGTCACTTCCTTATCTCTTATCTGATCTGTGATACCTGATAAGAGAAAATCAGTTGCCGTTAAATTTGTAGAGTTTGTAGGTTGGGCGTAGGTAAGTTCTCCTGCAACGGATACCTAAGAATTCTTTAGCCGAGCTGACCGATGTTTTGTCCGCATGCAACAAGAGTGTTGTCCGGTATTTTTCAGGTATTATAATTGCTTATATTTTTTCTGATATATGTTGTGATTAGCTATCTTTTAGAGTAATCAGTTTAGTTTATTAACAGGTTTTCATTAATAATTTCAGTTTATGACTTTATTAAAAAAATTTTAGTTTATTATTGTAAAAATTGTTTTAGTTTATGAATTTATTAAATAAAAATTTTAGTTTATTATTGTAAAAAATTGTTTTAAACAATAAGTTTAGTTTATGCATTTATTAAAAGGATGTCTATGTAAAATTTAAGTCTATAAAAAAAATTGAGTGTAAAAATTTTGATATGTTTAATTTATTAACAAGTTTTCATTAATAATTTTAGTTTATGACTTTATTAAATAAAAATTTTAGTTTATTATTCTAAAAATTGTTTTAAACAATAATTTTAATACCTATTTTATACGTGAATACTCATTCATCTGCAATGCCTATAATTTATTACTGTTATTTATCAAAACTTAACAAAAATAATTTGCTTTAGTACAATGATCTTTGCTAATTGTTTCACAGAAATTAATTTAATGATTCATTATTTTCCTAAACTACGTAAAATATATTAATCGTTGTAGCTTAACTTTGATATTTCAATTTAGGATATAATGTCGATCAGAAGAATAATCATAATGTATTTAATACGTGTTCAATAGATATCCTTTACAAAGTTCCAATGCGTTTGTAAAAATTAGATTATGTTTTTAAGTAGTAAACATCTTAATCCATAAGTCCCCATTTTTGAACGTAGAATGAAACACGTGTCCCCACAATTCGGTATTCCCCTAGCACCCTCCCTGGTTTTATCTTATCGGCAAACTGGCCAACTCTTATTGTACCGGCTCTGTAGAGCCTCAAGGCACTTTCTTATCTCTAAATTTCTTATCAGCTGTACTAGGGATATGGCGTGCACGTGTTCTACTTATGCTGTGGATATATTTGCGAATATTTTTATTATTTTCGCCTCTCGCGTGTACAAGTACAGGGTAAGTGTAATATTTTCTATTATTTTAGTTACATATAAGTTGATACCGTAATTCTAATTGAAAATAATTATGTGGTTCTTATAGTTGCACTTTTGATGTGTTGTACTTTTAAGTGTGATTTTTTTGTTATTGTTAATGTATGTTTTTCTGTATTTTGGTGTTTTGCGAAATTTTAAGTTGGTAATCCAGTGTAATTAATATTAATAGCATTATCGGTAGAAGTACTTTATGCAGTTTGTATACAAAAACTGGGGTTTGAGGGCTTTCTCCTAATAGAAAATAAGGCATGCATGGTATTTGTATTTCAGTAAATTCTAACTAAGATTAAATTTTCGCTTGCTAACTAATTTTATCCTACATAAAATAGTATTGTGAATCTGGTAAATTGTTATAAGAAAAAAAATACTTTTAAAGCGTTTAATATCTTCAAATGTGTTTTGTTTTTAGTGTCAAAATAATATACCTATTTCAGCATATGAAGACAAAAATTAATGAAAATGTGCTAGTTGGACCGGGAATTAGGGATAATGTATTTTAAATCATTACTCTATGTTCCGGTCTTGCTAGCCGTATAGATGTTGGTACTTTGTCCAGAGACTCGAAGATTTAGCACGATGTCCCTTCACGTAACTAAAAACCTTGTATTTTTTAGTTTAAGTAATGATTTGTGATTTAAACTATCTAAGTATTGAAAGATATTTATGTACATGCAGTATAAAACTGTGCTAAAACGGATCTTCAATTTTTATTTCCAATAGTTCAACTTTCTAACAATAGTACTATCTAGTCTAAAAGTTTGTGCTAGTTATGCTCACCTTTCTATAAAATATGCTAAGTGCATCAATAAAAGACCCCTCAAAAGGTTGATTCATGTATAAAATTATGCTTTCATAGTCAAACTGAAATGAGTGTCGCACATAAACAATCTAACTCCTATCGTATTGAAATTCTATAAATCAAGTTATACTACTTGGGATATACAGTAAGAATATTTTGTAGGATTACTAAAAATGTAATTTTTTCTCTAATTGATCTATAGAAAATAAAACTAGTATAATCGCTGCCTAAGATTTATCAAAAATGTGTGGGTAAGAAAAAATGTTTAGATAAATACTTTGTTTGTTTGTGTTTTAAGGCAAACCTGCACGCGAGGGTATCTGCTTAGGATGAGGGGTGCCTTGGTAGGAGGACTTTCTAAGGGGATCTAACGTGTATTCACACATTTCGTATATCAAAACTTGAGTTTTGGGGGATATATGGCTAAAGTGGTTTTCTCGCAATAGAAGATTATATCATTATTTGTAAAATCTTTCTATGGTATAATTTTCTCACTTGCCTAACAGTAGAAGAAATTTGTAGAAAATGTATGGATATCCTAAACCCTACTTTAATATTCTAGTAAACTGTTACTTATTAAATATATGCTATAATCTTAAACGGTATACAAAAATTAGAAGTATGTATGAAGCAGCATTTATTCAATTTGCATTGGTTCTATTACTAAATGGTAAAGAAAACTAAATCCTTCTGGGGATGTTGTTCATTTCTTTGCTCCACATAGTTACTTATTATTTAAAGAAACAAAAACAACAACGCATCCTCTGTGCTACGCCCTGTCTCCATTCATGCGAGGCTAGCGTGATGGGGAAAGGCACAGTAAGAATTTTTATTTGAAATGAGGCGGTAGACGAGTTCTACCGGGCGGCTGGTGGGTCCTCATTTTATAATAATATTTTTTATTTCAGGTTTAATTCATAAAGTATAGCTTATTTAAAATTATGTCAAAGTCTCTTATTTTGATACTAAATGTTAAAGTCCCTTATTTTTCATGAGAGAATGCATCGCAATCTGAAAATTTTTTCCAAGTCCACTTATTTGAGAAATATCTTAATGTCTGAAAATTTTTCCAAGTCTCCTTATTTGAAAAATATCTTAAAGTCTGAAAAAATTACAAGTCCCCTTATTTGAAAAATATGTTAAAGTCTGAAAAAATTACAAGTCCCCTTATTTGAAAAAAAGGAAAAAAAATTCTTATCAACCCTTTGAACATCCGGTCTTAGCATCCGCTCCCCACATCCGTTCCGACCACGCCCCCCTTCCCCCCTCAGCCTAGGCACAGCATCCGAACGGAGACTCCGGAGGCTCCGGCGAATTAACATGGCTCCGGCTGAGCAGAACTCTCATTTCCTTACTACTAACAATCTCCATACGCTTGAAGAAATGCAGATATCGTTATCACTCTTCTTGCTGTTTTCGGTTTAAAATTTATGTTACTGTATATTTCAACTGAAATAGAACAACCAACAATGAATCTATGTATAGGTATAGCAATTTCACATTTGCATTTTTTCAGTTAATCTAAAAAACTATTTTTACTAAAGAAGAAAAAAAAATGCTTTTTTTTTCTAAGAGAGAGACGCTTGTGGAAAACTTGATATGATTTATAATTAGTTGGAGGATTTGCTGCGAAAAAAAAAAACCCTCGCTGCGTTTGCTGCGAGGGTTTGATGCGATTAATTGGAGGCTTTGCTGGAGGGTTTACTGCGAGGGAGACAGCTCCAGCCAAAGAACGTAAAATCAAATGACTCCAACTATTCAAGTTTGAGGATTCAACACAAACTAACGAGACAGGCAGATTGAGTAACACAAGACAAAAGGATTGGAGCTACATCCTTTGAGTACTAGATAAAAGAGGATTTTTTTAACTGCAAGGTAGTAGGGAAAAGGTGGGCAAAATGGGGTACAAAAGGATATTCTGGGCAATGTGACAAATAGAAATTAATGAAATAAGTAATATTTATTTGTTTTACAACAACAGTTGTTATTTTTCAGTATTGAAACTGGAAATACGCTGCATATTTTGGGATCTGTATTTCAATATATCCAAAGTTGCAAACTAACCCATTTGGATTGCTGTCTGACGATAAGTCGTCAGTTGGTAGTATTGCAGCGCGACGTCTTTTCGCTCAGACATCCGACGTTTTTGCGTTGCAACGTTTTGCGACCTTGGGGTAGTAACCCATTTTGCTTCACCTCCAGATACCCCTTTTTACTTTACAAGCAGCCGTTCAAAAAAACTAGGCCGAATTTATAAATTGCTTTTAATGTAATTCAACTTTTTCATACAATTTACTTAAAAAGCATCACTTTTTGCAAGTGCAAATTTTCACGATAATATCTGCATGCTAACCTAGCAAAAATATCCTAAAATTATGCTTTAGATCAAAGTATTGAAAAAGGTAATAAATTTCAGGAGCGTAAATGTCTGTGACTGTGCAAGCAGTATTCCACTTGAAAATGAAATATTGACATTCTGCACACAACCTATAGCAATGACATAGAAATGTCAGCATTTGACAAGCGGTAAAATAAAAGAAAAATCCCGTTTTGCCCTACCAAGTCAGTTTGGCCCCCTTCACTACATATAACTCCGAACGCCTGCAGAATGGAGTTTACCTCCTTTTTACAGCAAACACTTCAATTTATTTCAGTAGTGCCCCAAAATAGGAAACCACATTTTATATTTGGGTTTGAATTTTCAAGCCATGCTATAAAGTATAAAACCGCCAACTTCAACAGTATCATGTTAATTTATTGTGAAAATTACTTAGAAAATGAACATCAATCTAAAAAGGCTTTTTTTAGCTATATTTTAAAATTATCAATCATTTTCAGACATGATTTGTTTGCTAAAAATGGCGTGAAGAAAGTGCACGCAAAATTTATTCCGTTACAAATATACGCAACTAGAAATAAATTACATTGTCCTCTCAAGTAATTACTTAAAGGTGTTGAGTTTTAAGATAATATGCAGCTTGGGTTATTAATATTAATATTATTCTTTTCTCATATGTTGACTCAATAATAATATTTACTGGAAATGCATTTGCCTACCCATGTTGAGATTAAGTGCTTCCTAAAGCAATGAATTATTTAAGAGACTTGATGAAAATTTCGTCAGTGTTGTTTTCCTTTATGAAATATGATCGTCTGTAGGTAATTTTAAGAGAGATATATTTGTTTTAAACATGTGCAATACATAATTAACTATTTTTGTATTGACACATGTCTATTTTTATAAAAAATTTTAAAGAGTGTTCCTTGCGTTAGAACACGTTTTCATTTAAGGAACTGAAAAAACAAAACAGAAGTACGTCAATCAGAAATGCAAAACACTGTGCATATCAATATCTAATTTATAAAAATTTGCTTCATTGCCCGGAACAAAAATCCACAGCGTTGTAGCGATTGGCTTGAAATTTTGCATAGACATGTAAAATGATATATAGAAGGCTGTAAATTACCTATAAATTCTGAAAATCTACCTTTTACCAGATTTTATTTTTTCGATTTTTCGCATTTTTCAGCCACAAAGTTTTTCCAGTTTCGATTGATCACATTAGCGAACAAGACGGAATTTTTTATTACTATTTACTTTTTCAATAATTAAAGTTAGGTATCATAAGTTGATAAAACAAGCACTCCAACGAGAACTAAAATCATTTTTATAGATTTTATTAGCGGAAAATGAAAATATAGAATTATAAAATCAGTATAGCTTTACCTTAACGGCCTTTTAAAAGTACTTGCATTTTGTATTCTAATCTAGCATGTTGTTATACTGAACATTATTTTCTTCGCATAAAGGGCAGTATTTTTGTGAAGTTATCTTTTAGTAATGTAGTATTATTTATATTATTTCTATATAATTTTTAATAATGCACTGACTCCATTTTTTATCTCCCACAGCCCAATTTTGGTTTTGACAACATTCTGTGTAACTAACTTACTTCTGCGAAAAAAACACTCAAAATACTGGTGTTAAATGATAAAATAAATAAAAATTTTGTGAAAAAACACATATAAAATGTTACTTATAAGATGTAAAGTAGCATCTTATAAGTAACATTTTATGTGTGTTTTTTTCACAAATTTTTTATTTATTTTAACTTACTACTGTTTCTATTTTAGCAACACTTTGATATTTTTTTTGGCTGCACTTGATTTTACTAGTTTTTTTCCCCCCTCTCTAGTACACTAGAGCTCTATTGTGAAGACTATAATCTCTTTGGTTTAGCAACATTATTGAAATGCTATTTATTTTTAATTTTGAATGTCCTGTGTGTCGGTCTTGGTGAGTTGTCTCAGATATTGTAAATTTCCGTCTTTAAGCAATCTAGCAGCATGAAGGCAGGATGTTTGATGTTTTTTTGTTCACTTTACAATACGCCATGTAGTTACCAGAACTGAAGTACATTCATAGAGTAATACTAATACAGGAAATCTAAAAGTATTCAAGGAGATGTTACGAAAATCGCAAAGTGGGTGTACGTTAAAATAGTCCAGAAAGCTCGAAAAGCGAATATAACATTCTATTCGAAGAATCGAAGTACTAATATCTCACAAAAAATGTACAGAATTTAATAATACATTCAACAACAAATCATTAACTGTCAAAGCAATAACCATATTGAAACGTCAAGTGTATAGCTCTGCTCGCTACACCCGCAGTCTGTTTCACCTAGCCCACAGTGAGAGACTCTGGTATTTATAGATTTACAAGCAGGTTGTGACGTCTGTAGCCCGTGACGTCATATCTCTTGATCTTTCTCGTATCTTCTTTCCTAATTGAGATACACCCCCCCAAAATTCCACTGCTTTCGTGACCATTCTTTTTGTCGCCAAAGTTGCAAACTTTGTAGTCAATTTGCCAAAACGATCGCCGAGTTTGTAGCCAAGTTCAATGGGTCAAATACTTATTTCACTTGCAAGAACGTCTGTACAACTCTCTTTCCAACACAAACTAAAACGAGAAAACAACATTATAATTCTGTAACAGAGAACTTGCATTATAATTAATATCAAAACACGTAAGATCTATAAGTAAAAAAAAATGAATAAATAAATAAATAAACCATGAAATGAAAACTAAATCCGGACCCATTTAGAAAGCAATCATTTGAAAAAAAAAAGAGAAAGAAAGAAAGTCATAGGGGATCTATTTCAAACTATTAGCAGCAATAAAACAAGGGTTTTCACTACTTATATGGACAAGTTATTCTGCGTTGCAAGCTAATTTCAGTTGCATGCTTTAGCGCCGTAGAAATGCGAAGAATTCGACATTAGTGGACTCTAATGAAAATTTGCACACAAGTTTACGTGGATTTTTATGTTAGCCGAAACACTCAGGGGGAAAGGAAAATAGGCGTATAGAGATACACCCTAATTTACAGGCCTCATGCTGTCATTAATGCTTAATGTATGCAAAAATGGCAGTTCCGTTTTCAATTTTTGTCCTTTGATTTGCTGATATTTAGTTTGTAACTCGCAAAATGAATTGAAATGCTCCACAGTAACTATAGCGATTCAGTTGTTAGAAAAACGGTAAGTTTTGCAACAAAAAACAGCAGTTTTTATCATTAAAATCTCCAGTTCATCTGAAAACGGGGAGAGTTTTCTGAAAAATACTTCTAACACTATACAACGTTTAATTATATGAGAAAGTTTAGGACACGTAGTTTTTTTAGACTTTCTTTTTTATTTCTTTAAAGAGCACCTAAAAGCTTTATTTAAGATATGAGTTAAATAAGCCCTTACAAATTTAAAAGTTTGAAGTACTACAATGAAAAACGGACAGCTCTGAACGCACACTTACCATCTATCAGTCAGATAATTTTTTTAATTTTCGTTTCATTTAGAATTTCTCAGTAACTACAGCTATTTATATACTGCAGTGCAGTCGTCCACTTTAAGATCACATAATTAAGTAAATAACGTCTGGCAAACCCGACAGGGCCGAACAAGTACCATCTGTTCATTATTTATTGTATTGTACCTTATAACTGCTGAGCGTAGCCTAAAGCTGAGCAACACTTTAGAACTGAATTTGTTTGCAAAACACTCCGAGACCATTTGTGTGTTCTTAACCAAATTTGGCTCCGTGGCCATGTCGTAGATGCTACGGAAGCGAGATGGAAGTGAAGAGTAGAAGTCGCTGAAGAATAATCACTGAAAACAATTGCGATAGTTACGAGAAGCAAGACTGCCTCGTCTCGCAGTGGTAAACCTCTGTCTCGTCTCGCGTCCCGCATAGAAATCGCCCATCTCGTCTCGCGCGAGTTTCGCAAGTCTCGCAAAATTAAGGACTGCGATTTTGTTACTATATTTTTAGTAACATTAATACTATTTTATTGACAATTAATGTTAATAATAACAATTAGTTACACATTACTATATTAGTACTAGCTGACCCGGCAAACGTTGTTTTGCCATATAAGTTATTCCTAGGATTATTTTAGTAGAAAGAAATGACTAACTTATTGTAAGTTTGTGAGGATGTGGTATATGAGTGGAAGAGGCATGGAGCGCTGTGAACGATGCTGGAATATAAAAATAACACAATACCAAACATTCATATTTTTAATTCATTGAAATTTATTCTTTAAATTTATATATATCGCTAATTACAATAATTTTACTAAAAAATAATATCAATCCCTTAACGCAATTGAGTGTACAATATTTTTTGTTATCCCATCTTAAGATAACACAAACAAACTGGATGCCCACTGTATGGTTTGCCCACTCGAGAGCATGCCACGTATAACTGTCCGTGTGAAAAACATGGTGAGCTCAAATCTAATCCACCAACAGACATAGTTTGGCCTTGAGACTTATTGATAGTCATTCCATAAAAAATTTTGCCCCCCCCCAAAAAAAAGGATCAAAATCTGAAACACTTTCAGATTTTAAATACGCACTATAGTGTTATATATTAAAATCGTATCATAATTTATGCGTCGTCCCTATTTTTCGTCCTTATTCCATTAAGTTGGAAAGTGTTATCATTATTCATGTCTGTGCTGTATTTTTCTTTCTTATTTCATAAAACCCTTCTTTGGAATCGAAATCTATCGTAAAATCGCCTACTAAAACTATTTTACAATCTTCGCCAAGTATATCACAACTATACTTCACCATTTTATATATTGTTTCCTACTTTAACGCCTCGACTCTCGCCAAGGAGGCGATGATTAAACATATGCAGTTACCATGACGATTTTTTGCATTTATGTAGAAATCGTAATTTAGAATTAAAATGGCGATTTGGAACAACATGTAAGTACAGCATGCCGTTACATTTTTATTTATTTTGCATTGCAAATTAATGAAGTTTTAATAGTTAAATGTCTTCATATTCCTTAACTGGCGCGTTTATCGCTAGTTTGTTTACTTTAGTTATCACCTAGTTCTTTTGGGTGCGTTGAAACGGTACTTACGTATTATCTCGGCGGTCACTTCCGCCAAACTACTTTTTCGTAGATTTTAAATACGTTGCCAATCGTATTCCAAACCATCAACAATTTCATGTGCCCGGCATTTATCTTGGTGAAAAATTGCTTGTCTTGGCGGACCGCCGGGATAATACGTAAGTATCGTTGAAGCTTGTGCATAACTCCCAGAGACCCATGACTACAAAGCTCGCCAAAGTACGGGGATTTTTTACGTTGGCGAGAGTGGGGGGCGTTAAAATAGGAATCAACTGTTTCTTGTACCATAAAACACATCTTTGGAATCGAAATCTATCTTAAAATCGCCTACTGAGACTGTTTTACAATCTTCGCCAGGCATATTCTTCCTGTAGGCATATTCCAACTATACCGCAAAGACATTTTAAATGCTGTTTGGAATGGGCATCCTAATCCATGAGTGTGCCGTGTTTTCCTTTCTTGTTCCACAGAGAACTTCTTCGGAATAGAAATCTATATTAAAATCGCCTAATAAAACTCTTTTACAATATACGCCAGGCGTTTTCCAACTATACGCGAAATATATTTATAATAAATTGTTGCGTTTTGGCACCACATTTAGCGATCAATTATCAAAAATTGCAAACCTTGTGCGACTTTCAACATTTTATTAACTTCCCCCCCTCTCCACATTATCTGGCAAACACATTTGAAAAGTGATTCGACACGCTAATGTCTACACAGAAATCCTGATTGAAATTAACAGCACACTGGGGCTAAACATTTTGGGGTGGACCGCCCTTATGACTTAGGGGTATGAGACATAGTTAAAAACCTATTCTCAGACCTAACGAATATACATAGAAAATTTCATTAAAATTGGTCGAGTGGTTTCGGAGGAGTTAGGTGACTAACACTGTGACAGGAGAATTTTATATATTAGACTAGCTGACCCGGCAAACGTTGTTTTGCCATATAAAATTATTCCTAGGATTATTTTAGTAGAAAGGAATGACTAACTTATTGCAAGTTTGTGAGGATGTGGTATATGAGTGGAAGAGGCACGGAGCTCTGTGAACGATGGGGAATAAA
>JAWZYV010003458.1:0-13578 GCA_038373885.1 Cheiracanthium punctorium | reverse complement strand
AACCCTTTTGGGTGGGTGAAAAAGGGAAATTTGTAGTTGCAATTAATGAAGCTTGGATACATTTATCCGATTGCAATAGAAAAAGATCGATTTACTACCACAAAAGACGAGAAAAAGACTTAAGAAGTTGGTTTAGAGAAAACAAGGAAAGTTTTTCTAAAGGTTTTATGGTTATTACTGGATTTTCTTATAACGGAAAACCTACAATAAGGAAAGTAGAAAGAGTGTCAAAATTAATTCAGATTACTATCAGAAGTATGTTTTAACACCTGTTTTTAAAGAAGAAATTCCATCCCTTTATCCAAAAATCTTCACTGTGTTAAGTTCCATCAGGATAAAACTCCAAGCCATACCTCTAAATCTTCTGCTCTATTTTTTGATAAAATGAGAAATGCAACTGGAATTGAAACTATTCCCTTTAAATGCATCCCACCCAAGTCCCCTTACGTGCCTCCTACGGATTACTGTGTATTTGGACTTTTAAAACAAGCTCTTTATAAGCGGCATCCCAAAGCATTGGGTGGACTCTGGAAGATTGTGAAGGAGGAGTGGAACAATATCGGCCTTGATGTTTTAAGCAAAGGACTTTTATCTTGGAAATCAAGATGTAATATGATAGTTGAATAAAAGGGCTATTAGATTGAACACATTATAAAAAAAAATTCTTATATTTATTTATATATATAACTTTGCAAAATCGTTACAAAAATGTGTGAACACCCTCTGTAACTAGCAATAAATAATGCATATCAAATGGGCCAAATTTAGTACAGATTGTAAACAATCCCCGCTAATTGTCTAAACAACTATCGTCCTTAATTTATTTCCCATAGCACAAGCACACACACATATTAGCATGTTTATACAGGATGGGCATTACCTTGATTTTACAATGCTCTTACTGTTTATTGAATGCACTAATTTTGATGTTCTTTTGCAGATTCACTGGACCAATCATAAAGTTTTTCTTGATAGTATCCGAAATTGATATGCAGGTGTACCTTCAAGGGCGTTGCTGCCGTTTAATCGGAAACATGGCTACCCCAATCTTAAGATATTAAGCCATTAAATATCTTTCTTGGGGGTACGTCAATGACAATGTATATGCAGGAAGTTATTCGGCTTGGCATTGATTGAGAGAGTTGTCACGATATCTTGCCCGAATCTGTCCAATTGACGAGTTTGATCAGTAAAATCCAGAGCTGCTTGGGCTCTGCGCATAACGCTCCAGATCCTCTCAATGGGTGACAAAACCGGCAATCTTAGTGGCGATGGTAGTGCTGGTCAAGCACGAAGATTGTCGGTAGAAACTATCGCCGTTTGCGGGCGGTCGTTAGTTTGCTGAAATGTAAGTCCTTGACGGCGAGAAATGGAGGGCAATAAGACAGGGCGTAGAATATCGTCGACGTACCGTTGTACTGTAAGGGATGTCAACCAAAGGGGACTTGCTGAAATGGTACCTCCTATTATCATCCCCGATTGTCAGATTGTACGGCAGGTGACAGTCAGTTGCTATTAGAGATCCATCCCACAGTTCTCGGGGGGCATTTCCAGACACGTCTTCACTGGTTATCGATACACAGTTCGAAGCAGCAGCCATCACTGAAGACAATTCTACTAGAATCACTGACATTCCAGGTCTAATGTGCCCGAAACCACTGAAAACGAATCAAGATTTTTGAGAAAATTTTGTCTGCACACGAAAATGACTAAGGCCAATAAAATTAAAGTATGTTGCATAGTAGGTGATTTCTCAATTTAGAATATAGGAGTTGAATTTTAAACAAATTTAAAAGCTTTTTGAGGTATGAAGTAATCTGTGGAACAGGTTTTTGCGCATCAAATGAAAGCATCTGAATATAATCAGATCAAAGTTAGCAACTTTAAATACAGACTGCTTCCTATTGAAAAAGAATTTTCTAGATATTATCTTTTCAATTTAATATTCATTGCTAGCATTTTCTTCTGTAAATTTTAATGGCCTCTTAAAAGCTCATCCCACGAAAAGAAAATGATAATTTTGAAAATGTTTTCTCTATAGAGAGTAATTTGTTACTCTCTAACCTGTAATCTTTTAACAATGCACTGAACTTACTATTTCGATTTTCATGCTTCTTTGAGAATGATAGTTCCATTTTTCATGCGCAGACAATGCAAACGAAAATTCACGACTTCTGAGAAAATCAGCAGTATATAAGAACCCGCCAACGGCGGGTACTTCAGCTAGTAAATGAATAAAATAATATGTCCAGAAAATATTCTCTTTCACGAAATCTGTAACCGGCTTCTTAAACAATGAATGGCAAAGTTTAAACATTTTCAACTACATTTACGTCTTTAAAATGTGATTGAAATGATAAAGCACATTTCGGAAATTATCTCCGAAATTACTTAGATATATTATTGTTTATTGTTATGTATCATAATAGATATTTCAAGCAGTACTTCCTTTGAAACTGTTAACAAAAGATACTATGCGAATTTATTTATTTATTTATTTTTGTTCTATGTATTTTCTTTACAAAATATTTTGATGATGAGGTGAAATTTTAGATATTTTCTGAGACTGAAAAGAATAGAAGATGATGAAACTTGTCAAACCAAACTAAAATAAGAAAAATAACGTTTCATGTTCCAGATTTTCTTTTTGGAAATGGTCCCTGGAGATATTCAAATATCAAAACTCTCCTCCTGACTTCCACCTTTTATGTTACAATGCTTATTTTTTTAACATATTGATTATCAGATCTCCATATGTCGCAGAAAATTAATTTTTTAACGCAAGATGTTTTGTTCTAGAATACTTATCCGAATCTTTTCTCATTGAGTGCTATTGATTTTTGAAGGCTTTTACATGTGAAAGTTTGAATGAAAAAAATTGTGTTATAAAAAAATCCCTGCATTAAATTAATTTCAAATGCTCCTCATAACTTATGGTACTAGTAGCCAACAAAATATTTTGATGTTACATTAATTTTGATTTCCGGAATCAATTTGCATTTTAAAAAATGCAAACGTTGCTCTTTTAATGCAGTTCGATGAAGACAAAGAAAAATTATTTTCAAACGGGAATAGATATTTCACGGCTGTTCAGTGCTATGTAAACGTGATGTTAATCACATACTTAGTATTCACTTTAATTTGCTTACAGTTTTTCAAATTTAACCTGTTTAAAATCAAGCATTTTTACATTTATTTCTGTTCTTACATTTCCTTATTTCGCTTTTCCTACATACAATCAGCCTTTTATAGAGTACTAGCTGCGTGCCCGTTCTCCGCACGGTAGGGAGCGAAACTTTTTCTTACATCTATAGTTCGAATTGATTCCAGTGATTTGGAATCTAAAAATAAGCAAAATGATTTGACTCTGGGCGTAAAGTTACTCATTAGTTATTTGTAAAGTTAGTATAAGTACTGACCTGCGGCCCTTGTTAATATTATGACGCAAAAAACTATGTCGGTGTCATTCGCGATTAGAAAAGAAAAACGTGACGGTTTGCAGTGAAAATTCCAAATTTTTAAAATGTCTCATTTCTACATCATACTCTTTTTTAGATTTAAGTTATGCCATGAATACCTTAGATACTACATGATGTGGAGAACCGTTTTATTTTATAATTAAACATTTGTGTACCCGCTCTTCGCAAGGCAAGAAGAGAACATTTTCTTAAAAATGTGATCATAACTACTTGTGTAAAAACATAATCTCCAAGAAAAAAGAAAGTTCTGTTAGAGTCTTTTCTGTTGAAACTAACGCTGGATATATTAACGCGATGTAGAATTACTTAATGTTTAGTTAGCTGTGATGAAATACGGCTTTGAAAAATGAATAGAAGACTTAGTTTCACGAAATATTTATTAATGCCGTACATTGTGCTTTTATCAATATTGCCTAAGCATATCTACTTACTATTACTTATACTATCTTTTACTGATACCAATACAATATATTTTCTTTTTGCAACCGTTAATGCTTAATTTAAAGAAACGGTTTAGATATTTGCCACGAATGTAGTCTTTTACTCTTTGGTGATTCTTTGCAATTTACGCATTAGCATAAACGATAGTCATTTCTCTTTATGGTTGCCACTAAATCAGCTCTCCATAAATTTTTACGCATAATTCTTGTCAGATTGGCGTATTTAGCACCAGGGCTCTATTATCGCACGGGCAAATCGGGACTTTGCTCAGGGCCCCCGTCTCGAAATGGCCCCCAATTTCAAATGTTGTTCTTTTTTTATAACAAAATTTTATAAAAAAAAATTGCACAGATGCCCCCCCCGATTCATCAATACCCGAGACTCCTGTTGTCATAATCGGATCCTGTTTAACACCGCAATATATTTCCTGCGCTTCGATAACGTGTGCCGTTTAAAATCTCAATTGAAAATAATGCTGGATATTTCACTGGTGAAAAAAATCGGAACTGAAATCGGACATTTGAGCAGCTTTCTACTCTGAAAATTGCGAAAAATCGTAAAAAATTGGGGAACAGGTTGATTTCCAGAATTTTAAAGCAGCCTATGGTCTATTCTATGTCGTTTTACGTATATGTGCAAAATTTCAAGCCGATCGGTTGAACGGTGTGGGAGGAGTTCCCGGACGAACAAACAAACAAACTTTCACATTTATATAATAGATTTAGACTGCGCGGCATCTCCTGGACCAGAGATAGTTTTTTTTTATATCTATTTGCAATCGCAACCTCTTTTTCATTCCCTTCTTTCCTCCATATTTGGCTATTATTTTGGCATATTTAATTTCTATTATTTTTGATGCCATGCACCGGCTGAATTATTCAATCGATGCTTGTTTACTTTAATTTCATTCGTCTAAATATATTGTTTGCCAGGAGGGGACAGCTCGCGTCACTGAATGTGTCGTTTAGAGCTACATATGTCCTTCCTGGAGTTTCCCGCCATAATTTGGATCCTCATCAAAAGGTGGAGGACTTCTGAATATTGGAAGCTCTCGGAAACTGCTAGCGACCGCTGAGAGGACTTTCGGAACCACGGATTTAAATGCACGTACACCGCATGTACATGGTGGTCTTTAGTGCTACGTCAATATCGAACCACAACAATCCGGTTACGAGCCCACTGCCTTAACCACTGAGCTATCACGGCCTTGGTCTAAATATATTGTAACGCTGTGATTGACGTTGGTTGTCATTGGCAAGTATACGTTTTCGCCAAGCTCAAGTACCGTTAGCATCTGATTTTTCCAACTTACTTTAAGACTGTTCGATTTTAAATTAAGACATATTATTTAAGCTGGCCACCAAGCCACACCAGACTGTTTTCTTTCTTTCTTTTCTTTTTAAGTGTTGCTTTAATAAATAGAGTTTTAAAGCATCAGATGTCTATGGGATTTTATATTTAGCAGATAAATGTTTCGAACTTGAGTTGTTGCAATGGCAAAGCTAATTAATTATGAATTTAATGTAATTAAGTAAATTGTTCATTAGAAACGTACTATTATGTTTTGACATGAATAGTTCCACAATTTCATGGAATAAAAGAAGAAGGCAGATCATGCCAAACGTATCAAATTTAGAACACTTCCCACGACAAATATTTTGCTTGTACCATATAACTTAGTAACATAACGACGCCATTAAAATATATTCTTTCAATCAGTACTCTTAGATCGGTAATCTGTGAAACTATTTTCGTGAGTCCATGCTAGAGAGAACAAAGCAACTGTTCAACGCTTCTTTACGAAGAATTTTCGTAGTGATCTGCTCTCCTTAGATTAAATGTTTTTTGTTTTTTTTTAAATCCATGGTCTACACGAAGAATCCATGGTCTATCAAAGAATCAAACTTTGCATTTTGTTGCATGTAAATCAATTAATTATAGCGCGAATTATGAATCTTTAAAATTCCCATTGGATGACAGGATTTGTCGATTTCTAGCCAGACATTTCACAAAGTTGAACTCAGTTTTAATCACATTTTTTACCCGAAATTAGGTGGAATGAGCATGATCCTACTATCTGAAGCACCCGTTCTTCGCACGGGATGAATATTGTTAAACCAACAAATACAAATTAAAAATAAGTAAATAAATATTAAACATATTTTTGTTATACATTTAATCGCCTACAAAAACTGTTTTAGAATATTCATCAGGCATATTCTAATTATACTGGATTTTTTAAATTCTATTTGTAGTGTGCATCATATTCCACGAGTGTGCCGTATTTGTCTTCTTGTTCCATAAAATGCAAATCGCCGACTAAAACTGTATTAAAATCTTCTCCAGGTATATTCTAACTATACTTCACCTTTATTTAATCAAATATAGACACCAATATTCCAATTAAATAAACAGTAAGGTAAGACAATTTCTCGACAAAGATGGAAGATATCACTTCGGGAAATTATTTCTTTTATGCCAAACTTCGCGACAAATGGCAAGCCTTTTGACTTATTGTTTAATCCGGCAGCCCTTGAAAAATAATTCGGCCTTTCACCCGGCACACAAAAATGTTTGTTTAAAATTAATTGCACTCAAGAGCTAAAAAGTACGGGAAAAACACCCTTTTTGTCAACTCTCTTCTATAAGGTCGATTTTTAAAAGAACTTGAAAAAAAAATGTTTAATGAATTTTCGTTCGTTACATTTTATTGCTATCTTCATTTTCTTTCTATATATGAAGTCAAAATGAAAATAACGTTTTGGCCTCTCACACCAGTTTGGAGACGAACTCTAAAAAACCCTGAAAAGGATTGTTAGGCATGCGTGTTCGCTACATTTTAAAGCAAAAATGTTATCGCTATGTTTCCCTTTGAGATAGGATAGCAAATTCGAAAACAAAATTTTGGCCCCTTATCCCAGTCTTGATGCGCATTCTAAAGAACTCTGAAAAATAATTTTAAGCATTTGTGTTCACTATACTTTTAAGCAAGAATTTTACGGCTATCTCTGTTTTCATCTGATATATGAATGGGAGTGTGAAATGAACGTTTTGGACCTTTACCCCGGTTTGGGTACGAATTTTAAGAAACCCTGAAAAGAATTTTATTTATTGCTGTTAGTTACATTTCAAAGCAAGAATTTTATAGCTGCCTCTTTTCTTCCTCTGGGGGAAGGGAAATATGAAATGAAAGTTAATGAAGGGAAATATAAAATGAAAGTTAAAGAATGTTTCGGCTCCATACGCCCGTTTTAGTGCGATTCTAAAAACCCTGAAAATGACTTTAGGTAATTGTGTTAGTTACATTGTACAGCAAGAATTTTAAGGCTATCTCTTTTTCCAAATGAAATATCCAAATGAAAGAACGTTTTGGGCGCCACTCCTGTTTGTGTTCGAATTTTTTAAAATCGCTTTTTAAATGACCCCTTAGGTACAAAAGCTATAAGCTCCTAAAATTTCATGTCTGTATATCTGGTAGATTTGGCTTTATATATAGAGATTATATTAATTGATATCCATAGCGATTTAGTAAACTCGAGAAAAATAAGTACCTCTTGCTCCAACCAGTGGCGGCTCGTCATTAAGGGCCAGAGGGGCCTGGCCCCACCGACTAAATCAAAGTATCTTCCTATTATGTAAGACAGCTCTTTCAATAATTTACCTTCATTAAAAATGCACGCGTTTTACTCTTCGTATTTTAATACTATCCATTAAAAAAAGCACTTAAAAAAGCGATAGTTGTACGATTTTCCCCCTATCTAAACCATGCATGGGCCATGGGCTGGCTTGCCCTGAATTGGGCGTCTCTTCTCCGTTCACCGGGTTGACAAATTTGGCATTGAACACAACAGCCATATTGACGCGGAATGAACTTGGCTTCCAAATGGCTTATTTGGCGCTGTCTTCGGGGCCCAGATCTTCGGGCCCTCGCATGGTGATCTACACGATTGTACGGGGAAATTGCGGCAATGGGTAGCTATTGGCGAAATTTTCCGCTTAGGAGGAAATCATTTTTTGTGTGCGTGATCGTATTTTTGCAGTGCAGTCACATATTTTTCTGTTTTGTTTTCTTGATTTACGAAAAGCGATGTATAAATGTCTTTCTTATATATGTTGATATTGATTTTAAAATAAATAAGTCATCTAAAAATTATGAACAGGCGGCTATAAAGAACATAAATACTAAATATTTAAATGTGACTTTTTGTTTAGTAATAAAGTAAACTTTTCAATTTAACATAATTAGGTAAAAAATAGCAAAAGTTGTATAGTAATTTTGATAATTATTTGTCATTTGAGAAATTTTAAATACTTACGCTGTGTGCACGTGGGGATAGGTTGTTATATATGTATATATATTTTCGAGATTTTAAATGGCACTATGTTTTTCGAGCCCCACCACTGAAACAGGTCACAAGCCGCCGCTGGCTCCAACATTAATTCGCCAACTGCATAATTCTACGTAATTTTTAAACGCGTGATATCAAAATGACGTCAATCTCACATGCAAAAACTAACTTGAATTATTGAAAGCAAAATCAGGCCATGATTACCGCACAGGCCAACTAGGCCAAGGCCTATTGGCCCCCCAGTTTTAGAAGGTCCCAAAATTATTAAAATAGCTTACATTCTATTCCTAAAAAAATGAGTTATGCTAAATTTTCAACAGTAATATAAATAGATACAGAGATGCACTTAAAAAATACATGCCGCTGAGCAAAAGGGTTCGTTAAGGGTTGTCAGGAATAAAACAACCGCCATGTAAAGATCCCAAGAATCTCACCATGAAGTATTCATTGACGTGACGTCATTCTGAAGCATAACTTCTACATTAAAAGCTAAAAATTTGTGAACTTAAAGTTAAAACTTTTTGTACAGGAGAGAGTTTGAAGCTAAAGCACCTCCCTCCTTATGAAGAAACAGTGGTATCTTATAATTATAAGTGGTATGACCAACAAGAAATGACCGCACACCCACAGGGGCCGCGCAAAAGTGCTTGGCCTAGGGCCTCTGACTGTCATAGTCGAGCTCTGAGCAAAATAATAAATCCCACGTTATTCACCGATTCACTTTTATCTTATCAGACATTGATGAATATTATTATTTCACTCGTGGCGCAAATTTATATCTAAGCCTATTAACCTGTATGGGTTTCTTATGCCTAAATTACATTGTCATTTTCATTCATTGACATCAGAATGACGTCTATCTCACTTGAATTTTCAATAAATAAATAAATCTAGCTTTGTTAACTATGCTCACTGACTAAAACCGTCCGGGAAGCGCCATCTGTCGGCGGCTATGTAAGATAAAAACTTACTTGGAACTTTTTAATATTTTTTGGGTGGTAAAAGGTAGGTTTTTTTATATTATAGAAACAGTGCTTTTTTTCGCGCGATAAAAAGTAGAATAGTGCTCAATCCAGGACTTTAACTGTCTTTATTCCAAATCTCATCCAAATCCGTTCAACTGTTTCAGTGTGAAAGAGTAACAAATATACATACGAACATTGACATTTATATATTAGTATGATTACGCTTAAACTCCCTAACCTTGGCTAGATTTGGTGATATTATGGAAATGTCTCTAGTATAGTTAGCTTTATGTATCATTACGCAATGGACTTTCAGGAAATGTGGGAAACATTCTTGAAAAAGGACGCACTGAGAATTTTTATTTAAAAAAATCATCAAAAGGCATAACAATTTCAGTCCTGTCCGAGTAAGTAGCGCAGACTGCGCTGAGTGTATTGTTTGTGGATTTTGTTACTGCAGGAGAACTATATACATATATTCTTCTACCAGGAGCTGCTGTGTTCGACTGACTTATCTAGTAAATTACTGTTTGTGAATTGAGCTGTGTACTTTGTTTATTTGCCAGGAGAGAGTAGTTCACAGCACCAAATGTGTCGTTTTAGGGCTACATGAGTTCGTTATGGATTTTTCTCCATCTTCTGACAATTCGGACTTCTGACAATTTTTACCCCTCGGAAAGTGCTAGTGACTGACAAGTGGATTTTCAAAGCAAGAAATTTAACGTGCACGTACACTGCATGCACACGGTGATTTATCATAGTATGTAGCTTGGTACAGAACACATAGCGTTCCGGTAACTAGATTTTGTGTTTTATCCTGACAACTCATTTAGTTCCTGACCCACTTTCTGGACATTTGGGCAATCATCCAATTCACATCCGTTACCAACCCCTTTTCGACCGGCACTGACATGTTTTCGGTGCAGGTGAAGAACTTTTTGCACCGATATGTACCGAAGAAACAAAACATTGTGTCCATTCCTGCTTTTTTTCGATGAGCTCACTTATGATGTGAAGTGCATGTGATCACGTGGCTTAGTGATTAACTGCTGCTGGGGATACTGATGCATTCTGTCGATAATAAATTACACTTCAGTTCTAAATAGAAGTGCTTCTGGGAGTGCAGTACAATACTGCACAGCAGATGAAATTTTGTTTTCCATGAAGTGGGCTACCAACCTAAAAAGCCGCGGCCCTGCTGCGATGAATGGTCTTGCCTTGCTGTCATTAATTTATATTAATATATATTTAATTTACATTAACTTTTAAAAATGCTAACAGATTATTATATTACTTTAGGTTATTTGTTTTTCTTTAATTAATAATTAAAATGAATTAAGATTTCTAATTAAAAAAGAATTAACTTAGCTATATTTCTTATATTTCCTAACATTCTTTTTAAGCATTTCATGCCATATTTTGATGATCTCTAATACTTTTATACCTAAGTTTCTAATTAAAAGTAGGCCTTATTTCCCCAATACTGTTATTGTTATTAACTCGGTTTAGAAAACTCAATTTCTATTTAATATTTCAATGGAAAAATTTTTAATTTATTTTTTCACATAAGAAAGCTTTCATAATTAGTTATTATTATTACTATTATTACTATCATCATTAAGTATGCAAAGGGAAAAAATAGTAGTTTACATTCTACCTAGTTTTAATAGTTATTCTTTTACTGTTCATGTATAAATAAAAATTTATTGTAATTATTGAATTTTAAATTTAAGACCAATGTTTTCGAATTTCGGTTTTCTAATTCTTATTTTGTACTCCTTTAAATATCTCATTTAAAATTTCGTTCAATATTTTTTCAAACAGGAATTTGGTTTTTTAATGTAAATTTATGCATGCACTATCTTTTGTGATAGACGTTTAAAAACCGGACAAAGCTTCGAAAACAAAATGTTGTCCCCGCCCTAGCCAAGTTAATAAGACACTTGTTGCAGAATAACTCTGCTTGTTTCCTGGGTTCGTCGTTCTAAAGTCCAGTTGTTGTAGAAAGTTCTAGTAAACAGTCCACTTTTCAGGGTGGAACACAACTTTATTGCTTCTAGAACTTCGTCGAACAATAAGCTGTACGAAATTCGCAGGCACTAACGGCCAGTAGCTCGTTTATAACAGTCCACTCAGTACCGAAGCTTTCACAAATACTGTATTTCTTACACAAAATAAAAAACTTCCAGAGGCAAAATTCAGTGGAAATATGCAAGTGCTATCGTAAATAATCCCTTAAGACACAGCAATGAAGAATTTACACAGCACTTAAAAATCAGCTTCGAAAAGCAAGCGGAAACACCGCTTCTATATCGTCAATACAAAGCGTAACACAGCAAACTCACTGGGCGGAAGCTCAATCCACACTGACTCTATCGGGGCACCGCGCTTGTATTTATAGAAGAGGCAGAAGCTACGAGGAACTTCCAGAAGAATCTGCTTCTCGAAGATTTCACATGAAGCGGGAATTTTGATTACGTTATAGAAGAGAAATATTGGGCTATTATGCAAGTTATGCAGAAAGACTATCTTTAAAGGTCCCATTGGGAAAATCGCGCCAAATGACCAAAATGTCGTCAAGCTTGGCAATTTTGAGCGAAATATTGCCAAATTTGGCGGGAGAAATAAGTCCCCAAAAGTTAAGTTTCCGAAGGCCGATGACCAATATTTCTCGAGATTTCTAGAACCGCCAGAGAAAAATCAATGGGGAAACCAAAACCTCCGTTTCTCCGGTCCTAGTTGAACGTTGTTGATTTTCATGCAAGAAAAAACAAAATTTAACTATTTGAAGCGTAGAATACGAATTTTGAACTATTTTAAACCCCAGAACAGCGGGTTGTCCCGAACATCCGTAGCACACTGAACGTGGTATAGATAGCTGAAGTGTAAAGGTCCAGGTTTCTGGCTTACCGGGGCGCTCTTGAACAAAAGTTGGAGGTTTGGGCAGTTTTCGCTCGATGTAACGTAAATACGCTTCAGAGCCCGTATAAAATAATCGGCGCCCTCCCACAGGCAAATACGAAATATTCCTTATCTAGGTTTACCATAACGCAATACAATATAACAACCTGTTTTAGAAATAATTGTATGCTTTTAGTGTTGAAATTAAAGTAATAATATGATGTATTGTGTTTTTTTAATTTACTAAACACACTAAAAGCATTCAATTAATTTACTTGGTGAAAGACAGCATGCAGTATGTGAATTTATCCAAAATGTGGCTAGTAGCTGCCTTTTAAATCTATCAAAATAGTTCAATTCTAATTTCAAGCTTCTAATTTATGGATATCGTTGACATCGAGGTTTTTTTAATTATCCTAAAATAAATATAATATGTGCCACGTACAAAAGTACCTGGACTAAGTACAGTAGAATTTTCCAATTCTAAATCGTCGGGACTTTACAGATTCTAGATAACAGAAATTTCCAGCTTATAGAAATCCAGTTGTACGAATTATAAAAAAAAAAATCATTATAATCAGGCAAAGTTCAAAAAAGAAGAAGAAGAAGACTTTGTTGAATTCTTTTGTTGAATAGAGAAATGTATTAAAAATAAAACACATTTACTAAGAAATTAGACATTAGAAATATGTTATTAAAAAAATTAGTAAAATCTTGAAAACATTTTCGTTTGAATACCAATTTAGTGTTTTTTTTTAAGGTCTAATTTCTTCCTAATAATTGTAATTCCGTAAATTGGACGTCCAAATTTAAGAAATTCTACTGTATTTAAAAATAATAAATGGGAATATAGTTAAAAGAGAAACGGGAAACTGTAAGATAAAGGTTTAAAAATGCAAATGCGAAATCGCTAATAGCCATTGGAGGAAATATACGATTCTACAAGAAGTTAACTAAGCTAGTGGAAACGGAATTCTTCTTTAGCGTAACAATATTTGATGGTTTACCTCCCTAATCGGCAGTAGAAACACAAGTGGACATAGATTTTCTAGTTAATTGTATACATTTTGGCATTTATTTTTGAAAATTTAAACGAGAATTCGCTTAAGAGTTACATCCACCTTTTTCTATGGAGAGCATACTGTCATAAACCTCAATAATATTTGTTGACCTTATTTTATATACTCGAAATGAAATATCTAATATCTCTAAAATGAAATGATAAAAAACCTCAATAATATCCGTTGACCTTGATGTATTTAAACCAGCGACAAATGCAGAATAAAAAATTCAGTAGGGTTCCAAAATGTAGAAAAGTCAGCATTTTTCACAAAAATACTTTATCATTTTATAAGCAAAACTCGAAATTTCAACGACAGTTGGCTGTGCAGCACATCCAGCTGCGTCAAAAAAGAGTCTCTAGATCGGCACCCGTGAAGTTTA
>JAWZYV010003457.1:0-470067 GCA_038373885.1 Cheiracanthium punctorium | reverse complement strand
TAATGAAATTTTGATTTCTGTTAACAAAAATGTTAATTTTAAATTCTTTTTTTTTTTTTTAAGTCTGCCTTTTCCACTCTTTGGAAGCCTTTCGTATTTTTTTCTGGATACACCCCTGCATCACGTATCATAACGGGTTTTGTGAGTTCTAAAATTAAAACAGATAATAAATTTCACTAAAATAAACAGTTTTCCAAAAATGGGACCTTGAAAAAAAATTCTTCAATCAACCCCTGTTTATTGACCCACAAGTCTTACAGACCATTACGACAGAGATCAAAGTAAGAAAATAAGTCTCCAACTCAGTCTAGGGTTGGACAATTATGTTACAGATATTACAAAGAAACTTTTTTTTAAGAGTTATTATTGCAGTAAATATAATTTTTTAATACCTAAAGCCGGGAAATTTTGGGGGCCCCAAGCTATTTCACTACTTGCGTGTGTGAACATTGGTTTCTGAAAATAGCACTCTCTATTGTTAAAAACTAGTTTATGATGTATATTCTTAAATTCGAAATACATGTTTATTATAAAAGTAAACTGGGCTGAGTTGGAATTTTATTTCCAATCCATAAATAAGTTAGTATAAACAAAGAGAAAAGGGGTATTAAAAATAGTACTAGAAATTTCATAAATAAAAGACGACACACAACTTAAAAATGACTTGAAATGAGTTCAATACGTAGATGATATCATAAAAATTTTCAAAAAATCATAATACAAGAGACGGCTCAAGAATACATTAAAACAAGTTAATACTAGTAATATTGTAACACATGTTACTGTATCTGTCAATAGTAGCAATATTTCCACAGAAAGTTAAACTAGAGTTATGCAAAACGAAGTAAAATTGATTCCGATTTCATTCACACAGTCGATTCCATTAGAATAAATTCAATTTCAATTTCGATCGGAATGCCACAGTTATATGCTTAGTTGAGTTGAAAAGTCAATATGCATCTCAAAATAATTATAATATGTTTATGTATATATTATGCAGTACTTACCTATCTAACTCCTTGTAGTAAACAAATACAGGCTTCTACGATAACAGGTACAACGTGATCAACTTCAAAGCTCCATATAGTAACAAAATATCTGAAAAGTAATTTTTATTAGAATTACAAAAAATTTACAAACAAAAATCAAAATCAAGAAATCGATAATACCTAAATGATACTTACCTTTGTGCGAAGATTGATCATTGATCACGCTTGCAAATCCGATTTCATCAGCACAGCACAGAAAGTCAGGAAGGACGCCGGACGCCGATTTCTCGGTCGCCAAAGCAGAGAGCATGGAACCGCCAAGCGCCAAGCTCGCTTGGTTTAGTCTCACTCTCCGCGCAGCCAAACCGCCAACCTGTCAAAAACTACTTTCCCCTTTATGCCCCCCTGATTTCTTCCCGAATCTCCCATTCCTCTCCGAGCTCTTTTTGGGCAACAAAAATCCTATAGATGGTCCCTTATACAGGAGGCAGAAAATCCACCCAGCATGTGGAGGGGTCAAGTTTGGGGGTCATGCACGGCTATTGTTAAATCGAAGCAGTTTCACTTAAAAAAGAGATTTCCGTTGAATGTGTTTTCTTCCGGAAGAAAACTCTTATTTACGCATTTACGCGTTCTTTTCTTCGAGTATGGAGATCCAAATCTATTTCAAAACGAGATTTCGTTTACCACAAGTAGAGCATCGAAGTCAAATAAATATTATTTTATCATTCATAAAACCTACATGCATGCTTTCTGTAATCATTTACAAGGTAGTCTATTTTTAAGCAAGTTATTGAAAAGATATATTTATCAAAGTCGATACATATATCGACTAAAATGCTAAATAAATATACGTTTAGTCGATACATGTATCTATTAAAGTAGGATTTAAACTTTAAATTCTTAAATAATAAGTTTATGCTTAGTTAAGGGTTTACTTAAGGCAGGTTTTATTCTGTAACGGTCCTGCCATATGGGCGAGTGGATAGCACAGTCAATATGGTAGATGCAAGAAGCGTAAAGAACCAAGGTTCTTGTCTACTCGCGGGTGTCGATCTGACGGCCTACATTTTTGGGCGGTTTTCTCGAAATATAACGTGAATGCGCGTTAGAACCCCTTAAAAGTGACCACGCTCAAGGCATCCTCTCCAAGAACAGACACCCCCAATGTTGATTTTTCCTTCATGTTTTTTTTTACTGTCTCTTGAAAAATGTTATTAACGGTGCCCATTATATTAAATATTTCGTTATGAGTGAATTTAAGACTTTTCATGATAAAGTTCTATACAAATTTCAAAAACAAACTTAGTTTAGTGCGATACACAATGTTACTATACAAGCTCTACTCTCGGACAAGCCAATAGGTATATACTGAGTAAGTTTAAGAAAACACTTTGAGAAGCACAGAAATTGCATGACAAATTATTCTGATTCATCTTTCATTTCAAAAGACCTTTAAAAATATTGCATTTTTAAGATTTTTACTGAATGTTCTTTAGCTCTCGCTGAATGTTCTTTAGGTCTGGTTGTTATAATAATGTTAATACGTCTTATGAGTGGACATTCTCAATTTTTTTGTTGTTACGTGATTCTTTTAATCTTTTACAGTCCAATGTTCCTAACTGGGAACATCAAATTAAAAATTTATTCAAGAATGAAACTTTATTAGTATTGATTTGAAAAAATTAGCAGATAAAGTTAAAAATTGACTTGATTTTTTTAAATAGAAGTTGCATTTCTATCATGAGTGGGAAACTTGAAAAAAAATCATGAAAATAGCCATTTTCATAGATATTTACAGAGCTACCTTGATACACCTTCTCCTCCTTCAAACTTAATTCATATCTTTACTGAAATTTAAATATAAATCTTTTATTAAGTCTCAATATTTCATTTATTACTTAAACTACCCATCAGTGTATTCAGTTTTTGAAACCAATGTAAACTATAGTCGAAAATGAATCACGGAAAAAAAGCGCACAATATTGAATGGGTTTGTATATTTAGAAGATAAGGGGGGGGGCATGAATTAAAAACAAAATGTGAGAAACAAGTGGGCGTCCAAAAGGGCGTTAACATAGGTACTTTAGTGTATTCTGTATTTATCTCTATTGAAAATTGCCATTCAGATAATTTTTCCAGTAGCCTCATGGCCGTCCGAAACGACCCATTGCCCTTTAGCTTTTGATAAAGTTTTTTTTTTTTTTTTTAATTCAAAATCAAGTGATATGAAATTATGTAAATAAGAAAGAAAAACATTTTTAAAAACACTGAAAAACTTATCTTTAGCATAGTTTTTCTTTCCATGTAATTAATTTATTCTGTGTAACATTCAGTTACATTGATGGAATTCAATTACATTGACAAATGTAAATTTATAGACTGCTCACATGCAAGCTTTCTAGCTTTTTTAAAATGTTAATAATTTTCTCATTGTTATTATTAAATGGTATGGTCAATTGATAAATGAACAAATTAAGTAAACTTAAACTTATTTTAAGTTGAACTACACAAAATGTCAATATTTAATTAGCTATGTCTGAAAAGGAACTCCATATAAGACTTGACGGACTAAGTAAAAAAAAGGTCTAACACATTTACTCTGACCTAAAGTCCGTTTTTAAATAGTCTAAACTAAAAAAAAAAAAAAAAAAAAAAAAAAAAAAAAGTGTCCGTCTCTAAAGTCCGTTTTAAATAGTGATCAAAGTAGCAGGTCCATTCTCTGTCAATTCAACAGCAAAAACCCAAATTCGACAATCACTATCTCGGATTTTAATGAAATTTAATTCACGTGTTCTCTTAATGGCTTTTGATTAAAATTTTTGATTCAACAAAATTTATCATTGAATCTGTAGTATTTTTAAACAGAAAAATTATTTAAAAAATCATTCTCAATACCTTTTTTTTTTTTTTTTTTTTAATAGAAATTTTTACACAGTTTGAAACAATTTAAATAATATTCACGCCTACACTCTAAATTTATATTAACTACTTGAAAAACAAATCTTATATAGCAAATATATATTAATGACTATGTCATTTTATCTCTCAACCCCTTTATTGAAAATTGTCCGAAAAATCTGTCACAAAAGTGCGACATAAAAGTATGCGACATAATTTAATATATATTTAAATACTATTGGTTCACAACAGCTTTAATCTATTGTTACAATATTTCGTAAGCTGTAAAATATGCAACACATGTATTTTTTACATATAATTAAATACTATTAGCTCACAACAGCTTTAATTTATTGTTGCAATATTTCGTAAGCTGTAGAATATGCATCACATCTTCATCAAGCACCACCAACCAGTGGTGGCGCTAGACTTTCCCCGACAGGGGGTCATAACTCCCCGACGAGGGGGCACAAATATACATGTACATATTGTTAGGAAAAGTAACTGTAAACCTTACCTTAAAGGTTCCATGACATGTGGCTGTGTTCTCTTTATTATATCTGAATGCTGTATAACTTAACTTTAATTATTTGCCTTAAAATCTAAAGGCACTGATAGCTCTTATTTTTATTAATTAAAGTTCTTACTTAAAACTATTCTAATATCAACGCTTCAAACAAGCACCTAATTGCTGCAAAACGTTTTGCATAATGTGTTTCTGTTTTTGGCCGCTAGAGGCGCTGTACTCCCGGCGACTTGCCGCGGAGCTATTTTCTCCTTTTTCTTTTCACGTCACAGGTCCGCAGTCCTTGGTGACGTCGTTGCCTGGCCAATAGTATAAAAGTTTGCCGCGAGAGAGCAGAGAGAGAGAGGAGGCGAAAAGGGTGATACGACAGATGCGTATGGAAGGACGCTCGAAGCCAGCCATGTGAGATGCTCTGAGCTGAGTCAAACGATTAATCTGGCGAGCCATCCCGTCGCAGCTTCCAACAAAGCCTTTTTTTGATTATGCCGCTACAAGCTTATCTCAAGGTGATGCTGTTCGGTTTGTTGTCCAGAATGTCCGATGCCACATAGATGCTGTACCACATCAAATGCCTGTTTTTTTGTTTCCATTTGTTCATCCTCATCTGTATACCAGCCTTCATGCTTCATTACTTAAATAAAAGAACTATCAAGGTAAACGTTTTTGTCATCCTTTACCTGGCAAGCCCTCAATTCATTTTTCTTACTAGCTTTCACTGCTCAAAGTTTTGAAGTATAAAACTCTGCTAAATTCAGACATTTCGGTTATGGGCCTCTGCCATTTAAAATTATGTGAAGATTATGTTATTAAGTATATGCATGTATTCCTTGATTTTAACTATTTACAAAAAGATTTTAACGAGCATTAAGAGGGCGGGCCCTGATTAGAAGTTTTTAATTATATAAATCTATCTGAAAAAAAAAAAAAAAAAATGGAAACTATATCAATGCAAGTTGATAAATTGGGCTCTGATAACTATGAGACATGGAAAGAAGATATAAAAGTCTTGTTAATAGATAGAAATTGCTGGGATATTGTAACCGGCGAAGAAATTAGACCAAAAGAAACGGAAGTTAAAGAGTTGAGGGACTATAAAATTAGATACGGCAAAGCGTATAGTACCATATATTTAAATATATCCAGTGAATATAAACCCCTCCTCGCCGGGACATATGATCCCAAGGAAGTTTGGGAAAAGCTAAAGAAACACTTTAAGCCCGAATCAAGAGCTCGTTCTATCGCTTTGACCGATGAGTTCTTTTCATGCAGAATTAACGACAATGAGGAAGTAGGATTATTTGGTGCTCGTTTAAAATCTATTGCAACGCAGTTGCGTGAAGCTGGTACACCATTAGCGGATTGGTACCAATCTTTTCAATTAATTAGATATTTACCCCCTGAGTACGCAGGGATTGTGCAGGCCATCTATAGATGGGATGACGATGAATTTAAGTTCGATAAAGTCCTAGCTGAATTATTAGCCGAGGAAGCCAGGTTGAAACAAAGCTTAGGCGACCGTGCAGCTATTGCTATGTCCAGTCAAGCCAAACATGAAAAACGTACCCCTCGTAAAGGAAACTTTAAACGTGAGACGAGGCGCTGCTATGGATGCGGAAAAACCGGACATTTAAAAATCAACTGCAGACACCCTCCTCCCCAAAAGCAAAAAGGATCTTATCACCCTAAAAATTTTATTATTGAAGCTTATTCTAACCAAGTAATTGAAAATGATCGTTCATGGGTTTTTGACACTGCCGCAAGTAATCACTTTTGTAATGAAAAAGATCTATTTAAATATTTTACACCCATTAAGGGTAAGTCAATGTCCGTCGCCATAAATGGTATTGAATGTCCTGTCGAGGGGAAGGGAACCGTAGTTCTGAATTTCCAGAACGGAAAGATGAAACGTGTTTTGAGAAATGTTTTATACTCCTCTGAACTAAGACGCAATTTACTATCCGGTTCTATCCTCGATTCAGAAGGTCTTACCTTTAGAGGTGGTCAGGGTAAAGTTCATGCATTTCTGAAAAATAATCGAAAATTATTCACCGCCTATAAGAAGCAAGGACTGTACTTTTTGTATCCCAAGTATGATAAATTGAAGCGAAATTCTAGAAATACTCACGAGAAGAAACCAGAAGCAAATGTCTCCTCTCCCCCTAAATCGGAAGATTTAGAACTCTGGCACCAAAGGTTCTGTCATATTAATTATAAGTCCATAATTGAAACTAGTAAATCAAACAGTGTCTTTGGCCTTCCTACTTTAAGAGCAAACCCCGAAATATCATGCCATAATTGTAAAATAGCTAAAACGAGACGTAAAAGTTTTAAAAGCATCCCTTCAATCCGCTCAACTAAACCCCTACAACTTTTACATATGGATGTCTGTGGTCCACTTCCCAACCAGTCAATAGTTGGTCATCGTTTCTTTTTAACAATAACAGACGACTACTCCAGGAAGACTACCGTATATCCTATGAGAAAGAAAACCGAAGTATTTGAGTGTTTTAAGAAATTTCAAAGAAGGGCAGAAAGATTTTTAAACACTAAAATTATTAACATCAGAACCGATAATGGGATGGAATTTTGTCATAACGAATTTAAAAAGTTTTTAGATGAAGAAGGGATTCACGCTGAAAGAACAAACGACTATACTCCCGAGCAGAACGGAGTTAGCGAGAGATACAACTACACTGCCCTAGATGCTGTAAAAGCTATGCTAAGCTCAAGCGGATTAAGTAACAGCTTTTGGTCAGAAGCACTACTTTGTTTTACCTACGTTTGGAACCGAACTTGCCACGCTAATCAAGTAAAAACGCCTTTTGAACTTTTTAGTGGCCGTAAACCTTCCATTAAACACTTAAGAATTTTTGGTTCGAAAGTTTACGTGGGAGTACCTCGTCAATTAAGAAATAAACTTGACATGAGGGCAAAACAGGGCACTATGGTGGGTTACGCGATGCAAAGTCGTGGATACAGGATTTGGATCCCTGGCGATAGGAAAGTAATCGAGACTTCTAACGTTAGATTCGAAGAGGAAATACAAAAACATGAAAGCAATGGAGTCGTACTGGACCCTATAAGTTCACCCAACGAGGATTCGGGGAATAGTGAATGTGAAGACGAAACACAGGAAAAGGATTTTATTTTTGACAAAAAGAAAGAAATGTATTTAGGTAAGCCAAGTACATTTGAGGAAGGGGAAAGTGACGAATCTGAAGGGGAGAGGGAATCCTATAGAAACGTAAAAACGCAGCTTAAAACAGTAAACTGGGTTAGAAGAGCAGTTCCAAGAAGAGACAAGTCTCGAACCGATATTTATTACGGAATTGAGGGCAGTAATGTCAGGTTAAGATCCCATAATGATGTAAAAAGCTACTGCAATAAACACGGGATTAAATATGATCCAGAAATGTTTTGTTTTAAAGGTAAAAATACATACTCGGGCATTGTACAAGATGAAGCTAATTTTTCAGATTCCTGACTAGAAGAAATTCAAATACCAAATAATTTTTTCCAGGCAATTAAATCTCCCGAGGCAGAGAAGTGGATGCAAGCTATGAATGACGAGCTAGATATAATGAATGAAAGAAAAGTATGGGACTTAGTTCCGAAACCTGAAAATGCGAAAATCATCGGAAACCGATGGGTGTATACAGTAAAAAGAGACGCTAGTGGAAAAATCGTACGTTTTAAATCAAGACTCGTCGCCCAGGGTTTTGGGCAAAGAAGAGGGGAAACTTACGATCAAGTCTTTAGTCCTGTTGTTAATTTTACTGTAATTCGTTTCTTTTTCTCATTACTAGTAGGTCACTATAAATGGAACCACTCTCAAGCTGACGTAACCTCCGCGTACCTGTACGCTCCGATTGAAGACGAAATTTATATGTTCCAACCTCAAGGTTTCAAGGAAGAAGGTAAGAAAGATTTTGTATGTAAACTAAATAAAGCCTTATATGGTTTGAAGCAGAGTGGCAGAGAATGGTTTAATGAGTTTCACAGAATTTTAACTGAATTACACTTTTTCAAGCTTGAGTGGACCAACTGCGTTTATGTTTACAACAATCTAGTAGTGTTACTTCTATACGTTGATGACATTGTACTCCTAGCTAAATCAGAAAAAGAAATAAACCACGTATTCGATTTATTAGAAGGAAAAATCAATCTTAAGAAGTTGGGGAAAACAAGAAAACTATTAGGCGTTCAATTTGAAGAAAATGAAAATGGCTTATTTATACATCAAGAGGAATACATAAACAAGATTTACAACCGCTTTAAAAGTTTTAATATACCCATCTCATCCCTTCCAATCGCTCCGGGTATCGTAATGTCAAAAATGGACTGTCCAACTAACGCCGCAGAAGTTAAAGAAATGGAAAAATTTCCCTATCGCAACATCTTAGGATGTTTGTCGTTCCTTGCAAGCAGAACCCGTCCAGATATTTCATACGCAGTAAATGTTTTATCACAATTTCAATCTAATCCCGGATATAATCATTTCAATCAATTGTTAAAATTACTTGGCTACGTTAAATCTACTTCACACCTCAAATTAAAATTATCTAATATAAATCAGATTTCCATAAATTGCTACTCAGACGCTGATTTTGCTTCAAACAGAGATGACCGAGTGTCAATGGGAGGATATATTTTAATGCTGGATCAAACCCCCATATCATGGCGTACGTCGAAACAGAAGTGTGTCGCTCTATCTTCGATGGAGTCGGAATTCATCGCCCTGACAGAAGCCTCCAAAGAATTGCTGTGGATACAAAGAATTTATAATGAGCTAATAAATCTAAAACTACTTCCCAAAGACCTGGATAAAGTTACACTTTTTTGCGACAATACTGCCGCCATAGATTTCAGCAACTCGCCCATTGAGAACAGCCGGACGAAGCACATACATGTAAAGTATCACTTTTTAAGAAGCCTAGTTATAGATAAATTATTTACCTTAAAATATATAAATACAAAGAATAACCCAGCAGATATTTTCACAAAACCTCTTCCAAAGACTGGACTTACAACATTCAACGAAAGACTTTTTAGTTCAGTATCAAAGCCCTACTCCCACTAAAGGGAACCTAGGCAAAATTTTTGAAAAGTCTCTTTAGACTTTTTTTGAAAAGAAAATTTCAAAGTCCTACTCCCACTAAAGGGAACCTAGGCAAATTTTTCTGAAAAGTCACTTTTGACTTTCTCTTTTGAACATAACCTTTTTGTCAAGTCGAAGACTCTCTACGAAATAAAAGGGGAAAGGAAAAATTTTCTTGATCTTTTGAAAAGAAAAAAAAAAACGGACGTAACGGAGAAACCTTGCTCTGTGAATGTAAATGACACAAACAAACTTTTCTATTTTTATCTCTTTCCTTAAGAGTTTTTTTTTTTTTTTTTTGAGGTGCACCTCACCCCTAAAGAAAGTACAAGCTTGTTGATTTTCTTTGTAAAGTGAATGCAAATGTGTTTAATTGCATTATGTGAATCTTTTGAAAAGTATTTTTTTACTAACGTTTTTTGACTGGCCAGTCGTACTTTATAGTTCTCGTACTTTATAGTAGTCGTACTTTATACTACTCGTACTTTATAGTGTAACTATGCATATTTTGTACTAACCCTTGTGCTTTCTCATCTGTGTTCATCGCTATTTGCATAATATGTCCTTTGTTCTTTTCAGAGGGAAAAGTACTTACTCTCTTTTGAAAGAAATTTTTTTTTACTTGTTTGAAGCAGTTCCTTTTGCCATGTCATGGAAGGCGGGCCATTGTTAGGAAAAGTAACTGTAAACCTTACCTTAAAGGTTCCATGACATGTGGCTGTGTTCTCTTTATTATATCTGAATGCTGTATAACTTAACTTTAATTATTTGCCTTAAAATCTAAAGGCACTGATAGCTCTTATTTTTATTAATTAAAGTTCTTACTTAAAACTATTCTAATATCAACGCTTCAAACAAGCACCTAATTGCTGCAAAACGTTTTGCATAATGTGTTTCTGTTTTTGGCCGCTAGAGGCGCTGTACTCCCGGCGACTTGCCGCGGAGCTATTTTCTCCTTTTTCTTTTCACGTCACAGGTCCGCAGTCCTTGGTGACGTCGTTGCCTGGCCAATAGTATAAAAGTTCGCCGGGAGAGAGAGGAGGCGAAAAGGGTGATACGACAGATGCGTATGGAAGGACGCTCGAAGCCAGCCATGTGAGATGCTCTGAGCTGAGTCAAACGATTAATCTGGCGAGCCATCCCGTCGCAGCTTCCAACAAAGCCTTTTTTTGATTATGCCGCTACAAGCTTATCTCAAGGTGATGCTGTTCGGTTTGTTGTCCAGAATGTCCGATGCCACATAGATGCTGTACCACATCAAATGCCTGTTTTTTTGTTTCCATTTGTTCATCCTCATCTGTATACCAGCCTTCATGCTTCATTACTTAAATAAAAGAACTATCAAGGTAAACGTTTTTGTCATCCTTTACCTGGCAAGCCCTCAATTCATTTTTCTTACTAGCTTTCACTGCTCAAAGTTTTGAAGTATAAAACTCTGCTAAATTCAGACACATATGCTAAGTGGCGTATCCAAGAGGGGCTTTGACCAGTCTTTTATGACATTTTTGTCACCAAGTATGATATGGAAATTTGCAACTATCTGCACCACTTGAAAATATTTTACTTTAGAAAGTGATTTTTTCAAAATAAATCATTTTCTAAACTAAAGTATCCAGGATCCAGATAAGTTTAGAGGAGATGGAAGAAAATATAATGTTTTGTTTTGTGAAATATTTCCAGGAATCGGATCGACATACATAATCGGACACCCAGGCCCCGGATATTTTCAAAAACCACTGCACAATCTTTCCTGGTAGATTATTATTTAAACTGACCCTAATTAACGTATCTCAAAATCCTTTTACATTACACAAATATTTCCCCAAGGCCTCAGCAAGCAAAATATTTCGGTGGGTGGAGGGGATCTGTAGTGCTAAAATTAAATTAACTGATCTCTAGAATCAACGCAAATAAACTGATAATGCATTTACTGAAATTTTGGAGGGTGGGGGGAGGGTCAAACCCACATGATCCTCCTCCCTGGTAACGGCCTTGCACGCTTCTGTAAAATCTCGAAAGCTACTTTTAAGAGTTCTTCAGGTTAACGCTTAAAATATTTCATATGAATGAAATTCTTTGAAAAAAGTTCAGCAAAGAAAGTTCTACGCATTTTTTTTTCCCGCAGAAAAAATATCAGAAACAAAAGTTTTTTGTGCAAGAATATTGCTGTAATTTCACTGAAAATTTATTTTATAAATTAAGCATGACTAAATTTGCACGCTTTTACACAAATTGCAGTTATTTTTATAAAATTAAGAGATATGTGTCAATTTAATTACAGTTTAACTTCGATATCTCGAACATCGAAATTCTTGATATCTCAATAAATGTGTTTTCCTTAAAAATTGAATCCCACCCCACCAGTGGCATAGCGCTAGCGCTTTGAACTGGGAGGCGGAAGGTGCCTGGTTCGACACTAGGTCGCGTCCGCCGACCTAACCGTTCGGAGTTTTCCGTTGTTTTTCCCCCGAAACTTTGCATAAATACGGGTTAGGACATCTTAGAAAGTCCCCCACGGAGGGCAAACCCACCCCCGGCCTAGATCCCTAGCGTAGATAATTGGCCGTAATCTACATTTCCATTTACAAACTGACTCCCTTTAATTTCAACTCGTTATCTCAAAAAGTCTAGTGTTTCTGGCCAACATGTTTTACTGTAAAAATATTAATCGAATTGTTAATTTATGTAATATTGATATTTTGAATCACAATAAAGTGAGAAATATGCAACTGAAATGTTTATAGGTAGAATCACTTTACAACAAAAATTTTCTTTTGAGAAAAATGATTTTGAAGGCGCGCAGTAAAGTGGCATACCGAAACTTTATCGCTTGTTTCTACAGCTTTAAAATGATTCTACTTCAATAATAATTCATGTGGTGATAGTACTTATTGAAAGCTAAAAGATGACACCGTATCTCAATTTCGAAAAGAATTGTTGTGAAGTGTACCCCTGGGAGCTTCAGTTAATAATAATAATAATAATAAATTATAAAAATCTCCGAAAGAGAACGTAAATATATGCGCTATTAAATTTTTTTATAAAGTCAAGCACTCATGAAGAAAATTAACCACTTTCTTTTAAAATCTAAAACAAAATAAAATAAAAAATATCGTCAGAAAAAATATAATCGGACAGCTTATAATTTGCCAAGACACACAAAAAAATAATTATTTTAGCGAAACTAACCTTGATAAAAATTTACTTTTTTGTAATACTCCAAGATAGTTTTGAACGAGGTTTCCACAAACGTGATGAATAATTTTATAAAGCTCATTTACTAATAATTCATAGTGCTCATAACTAATATAAGCTCATTTACTAATAATTCATAGCTCATTACTAATAACGATAAGCTCATTTACTAATAATCAGGGGCGGCCCTAGGGCCGGACAAACCGGACCCCTGTCCGGGGCGGCAAATTTTAGGGGCGGCATTTTGTCTCGAATTTGAAAAATACATTTTGTATTAGCAAAGGAATTCCGAAAGATAAAAAAATATTCCGAAGAATATCACTCTATATAACTTTACTAACTGATGTATCCATCCGTCATTGATGGGTTTTTACTAACCGCGCGAAATTTCGTTTGCATTGTAAGAGTACAAAAAATGGAATTAGCATACTGGCAGAAATATAGAAAGCAAAGTTATAACTCTTGTGTATTGTTTAAAGATTACAGGTTAGAGAGTAACAAATTACTGAGACAAACTGTCGATAGAGAAAATATTTTACATTCAAAATTAACGTTTTCTTTTAGTGGATGAGCTTCCTACATCAAAAAGTCATTTAAACGTGCAAAAGAAGATGCTAGTAATGAATATTAAACTGAAAAGAGAATACCTGGAAAAGGGTTTGTAATAGCAAGTAGCCTATATTTAACACTGCAACATCTGATTGAATTATATTTTGATGATTTTACTTGATGCGCAGAGAACTTTATCAAAGTTTACGTCATGCCTCAAAAGTAATTCAAATTTGTAGAAAATTAAAAACCTGTAATTTTAATTTACTAACCGCCTACTTTTTAACAAAATTTCATTTCATTCCCTTTTGTCTGACCACTAGTTGTTTTCACGAAGTGGTCACACAAAATTTTCTCAAAATAATATATAAATATATATTTAATTAGGAAGAATTCAAACAATGTAATTAACTCAATCTCCTCGTCAGTAACTGAATTTTGTTCTATTAACTTTAGAAATTTTAATATTATGCCTGAAAATTTTTGCACAATTTTCTCAAAATTAAAAAAAAAAAATTAAAAAAAGAAATCGACGTAATTTGTATAAGTCGAACAGCCACTTTTGTATTACCTCCAGACGCCTTAAAGTGACGCCCCCCCTCTCTCCCCGCCCCCTAAAAAAGAAAAAAAAATAGAATGCAACTTTTACAGACCCTTTCAATTTATTCAAATCTTAAAAAAATTTCGATGATGCTTTGTTAGCCATCATATAACCTAATTTCATTCTGTTCTCTTAATCCGTTTTTGATGGATGCCAGAACAAACTTTTTAAACGATTTTTACAAAATCTCAAAGTGTATGAATTACTTAAAACAATTTTGGTATCCATTGTTTCAATTAACTTACAATTCAATATAATTCCAAATTTCATTCTATTCCATTGAGCCATTTTTTAACAAAGGGCGAACATACATTTACACACAGTTTTCAAACAACTGTTTTAAATCTCAAACCTTTTAAACGAATTTATAGGTATGTATGATCAGTTATAAGTATGATTTATTATTATTTGGTATAAAATCTTCAATTCCATGAATCCATTAAGAAAGCTATTGCAGTCAAAAGACAACCATCTGTTCTAGAACTCTTAAGAAACTGTAAAGATTTTTTTGTAAGGATCTTCGATTGGATGTGATTTTAAATGAAATGTTCTGTTATGCAAGAGAACTGACCGACGAGATAGTATTCTGGTTAACACTGAGTTTAAGCAGCCGCGTAACCTATTAATTTGGATTGCGAATCACGAGATGATCTGGGGAAAGATCCTAAATTAAAATTTAAGAGAGTTTTATTTTTTTACAGTAAACAAAGCGATTAATACCTAACAGTGCAGATTTAATTTAATAAGTACCCAATGTAATTATTTTACATTTTTGCACGGCATAAATGAGATAAAAGACACTCCTAAAGAGTATTATTAAACATTGTAACACAGTGTAACAGTGTTAACACTGTTTATAGTGTAAACAATTGGAGTTAATACTGACCGATGGGGAATCGGAAAATATAAACGCGCTTGATCTAGTAAATGAAATAGTGTCAGTTACGGCCTTATTAGGCAAAAAGGAAATCCCAATTGAAATTTTAAAGCTAATTTCAACTCTAGATTTTACACGCACATCTTGCTATTGCTTCGAGAATTTCGCTTTCTTTGCCGATAAGTGTGGCAAGTGCAGAGAAGAGTTTCTCAAAATTAAAGTTAACTAAAAATTTCTTATGTTCCACAACTCTTCCAGATACGTTAAATAATTTAACTACATTGGCTATCGACCATGAATTAGTTGAAAAATTGATTTAAGAGAAAAAGTCAGGAATTTTGCGAAATTAAAAGTCAGAAAAATAACTCTTGATTTTCTCTCTTTCTTTTGGTTTTTAGCTGGGCTGTTAGGCATGAAAACAGAATCTGTAAACAATTTATTTCTTTTAATAGTACTTTTACTGCGGGGGGGGGGGCGGCATTTTATATTTTTGTCCGGGGCGGCAAAACTGTTAGGGCCGGCCCTGCTAATAATTCATAGTGAAAGTGTCACTTTTAAAATTTCAACATTAACGAAAAAGAATTTAATTAATAAGGCGAATAACAAACATAATATTAATCTGTTTAAAAGTTTTAGAGTTGAATTCTGATACATTTAATTCTGTAACTCAAAAATCAGTTTAGAACACATACTATTAGTTTATTTTAATAGTTTATATTAATGCTGATGCCATCCATGGATTCAATAGCGATTTGTATAAAGATTCAAAATAAGGGAAGTTGCGGTGGCTTTCGATACGCCACTGTATATAACATACAAATCTACACGCAAATATAAAACTTTTATTGTATTTATTTTATTTACTTATTTTACAGGATAAAAGGGAAAATTTTGGAAGACGATATAGACGCTGTATACCATAATTTTTATTTACTTTGCAGTAAAATAACTGAATTAAAATTCACAAAAGTTAGTTATTTTTTCCACAACGATATAAAAATTAAATTGTCAGTCAAGATTAATCAGTTTCCTTTAACTTATATTCTGTTTTTAGATCTATCCACAGCCATCTTCATACTGGACTGGAGAAAGTCTATCAGAGGAGCTGGTTATTATTATTATTTAATTTTTTTAAATTAACTTTTTTTCTACCCCAAGCAAAATGTAATAAATTCTAATTCCCTTGCAGCTGTTAATCTTGTTGGTGTGCATAGCTATGAACTCTTAGCTAAAGAGGGCCGGTTAATCCAGTTAGATTTCTCTATATAGTGCAAATACTCACTCGTTTTATATGTATAAAATATGTTACCAAATAAACAAACTATGTATTTGACTAATTCTTAAATTACAAAAAATTAAAGATAAAAACAAATCTTACTGCTAAATTTTTATAAAATTAAAGATTAAATCGTGCATATTGTGTTCGATTGAATCTATTTATAAATAAAAAGTATATTTAGAATTTATTCAAATTTGCCATCTAAGAAACAGAAAAGTACTATTTTTTTTTTTTAATTCGGAAGAATTTAAAAGTTAAATTATCTAATTAACCACTTAGTTATAAAAATATCTTTTTACTTTCTCAACAGTTATAAGAGTTCAAGTAAGGATTACTGTGATAAAATAATTTTAAAGACATAGAATACTTTGCATAACACACTAACTTATAAATAAATAAAATACGACCAGTTTAAAATATTTCTAATTAAAATGAAAATTTTTAGTTAAAGCGTTTAAATATTCATAGGTTTATACATATTTTGAATGCCAGAGATGATTAACTGTAAAATAATTTTATAAATATTTTGTCATGTCAAATTATTACACAATTAAATATACATTTTAAAAAGTTTCCGTAGTAAACAAAATCCGAAATTTCTTATCGCCCGAGTCGTAAATCTCTTTTTAAAATATCAATATATTAGACTTATAAATTTTGTAGCTCTATGAATAAAAGTAATACAATGGGAAATTTTATTTTACATTTATGACACAAAAGCTTTTGACTGGTGAATTAAAATACTGCTAATTTACATACAATTACATTAAATCTGTGTTTAATTTAAATTTGCATTAATGCAATTTGAAAGTTTATAAAGACATACCTTTCGTTCTCACTCCAATTACTAAATCGTATTTGATAAATATACCAAAAAAATCGAAATTGCAACGAAAGAATATATTTTTAAAATATATATCCTGTCCTGTAATTTAGCGGGAATGACATATAATGGGGTGAACAACATGTTACTTATCAATGGTTTAAAAGCAAGAGCACATTTAAAAGTACTCATAGTGTTTAAAAGACCAATTAGGAGAAAATTTAGGTTAATTCATAGAGTACTCAGACAGTTAATATAATTTAAAATACAATAATGTTGTACAACATTTCATAGAATCAGAATGTGAGGTCAAAAAGTCCGACTTCTACTCCAACTTCAACTCAAAAAGTTATGACTCTGGGTCCACAGCTATGATTAAAAGTGCACTCTAAACCATTACGAGCATCCATTTCTAAGGACATTTAATGATATATATGTATCATTAAAATGCTGTTAATAAGTAAACTTTAAAGTAGTATTTTAAAATTTCTGAGACAGAACAAGTGACTCAGTTTTTGAAATATGTGCCTTATTTTAAAATTATTTTTATTTTTAAATAACGCAGAATGTGGTCATTCAAAATTTGTGCTCAAACTAGTTTCAATTCTTTTTATAAGGGGGGGGGGTGAGGGGCAAGTGTGGATTTAGGGCGAGGGCACAGGGGGCGCGAATTCCCCGAGAGGAAAATATTTACACTATTAAAAATATGCTTCAAATAAAATTGCATGTTCATGCAATTCTGAATTGGTATTCAAGCTTTGCACCCTTCCTGAAAAATATTTCTGGATCCGCCCTTGAGCATAATATATTTGTACAAATACATAACAAAAAGCAAGTGCTTAGAAGATATAATTCAATGCTTTAGAGAAATAAACTGACCATATTATTAATAATAACATATATTAATTATAAATTTTAACCCATTTATGCCTAGTGTCCCTTTTTTGGGACGGCATTTTCGCTATTAGTCGAAAACGTTATTTATTTTTCCTAGGCTTTATTCATGAGTATTGAGCCTCAACTCTACAAAATATTTTAACATGACCAAGTAGGATGTTGATATTTCGATTTTTATGCATAAAGATTTTAAAAGAAATCATCCTTTGTTCAAGAAGTTGACATCAGAAATTTAGCTATTATTTCTGTTATCAGTAAAAATCGAAGAATGTCGCTAAAATATCCAAGCACAAATGGGTTAAACACATTTAAAATATATATATGAATGTAATTTATATATAACTTACTTGAAGTTTGTGGATCTGATGAACTTGAAGGGTTTTCTTTCTCTAATTCCGTAAACATACATTCGAAGAGCAAGAAGAAATATCCCAAGGATTCTTTCTCTTAGTTCCATTTGGTAATTGAACAGGCCCCAGTCGATTTTGTTTATGAAGATCTGAATGCTTAGTCATCCTATGTTTTTTTTTTTTTTAACATAATCATTATTAAAAATATCACGACATAAAGCACACTGTACTTTATATCTTGTGCTTTTGGCACCACCGATGTTCTTTTTAGGAAACAGAAAGCCAAAAGTGAAATTAAACTTTTATAAACTTCACAATGATATGCTATGCTGCCGTAACAAGAAAAAAAATTACCCACTATTCTAAACTCTGTCTAACTCACTGGCACAATGCACAATAACAAGTGTTGGAAAAGTGATGTACTATGGGTTTGCGAAGAAAAAATAAAAATACACGGGATATTTCGACGAACCATTTCTTTCTCATCATTCTGTCATTGAGGACCAATAAAAGTACAAAAACCGTTTTTCTGGAAAAAAGAACATCCCCCATTTGCTTGTGTAAGCAAAGCCATACTTCCCTTCCTCGAAATTTTTTTATCTACCCGACTGGTCTAATTTAAGGCCCTTGCAAAAATCCAGAGACATGTCGCGGGACGCTAGCAGTAGGGTGCCAATAGCGGAACCAATTCTTCAATAGTGTAACCATTTCCTTTAAAAAGGTGATGATACTCCGGTATTAACCAACAAAAGATAATTGGGGACCGTGAATAATATTGCGGTTTTGCATATCCCCCATCTATTGTTCGGTAGAGGACACCCCAAGTGTCGCAGCTTCCTAACCATGTCGAATTTCCCCGTTCAAATACATTGTAGCCGCGACATGTCTCTGGATATTTGCAAGGGCCTTAACGGTCACTGTCTCCCCCATCCCGACCACACACACCCATATTGTACTTTTCTACGGTGTCGGCGACAAAATGCACAATCGTTTAAGCAATTTTAAGCAAATAAAAGAGCCTCGAATAGAAAGTGGTCTCATAAATTTGTCGTTTGAAGAATAGACTGGCACTTTTGTTACCTTAAGATTGATGTCTTGCTGCAAATCCAGTTAAATACCTCCTGAGAGTGGGATCACAGATTTCAAGTATACACTATTCGAATTTGAAGTCTCCCCCGCCGTTCGTCAACACATCACAGTATTGGAAGATGCAGGAAGTGGCTGTTTCTCGACATGAAAAGGATCGCAGAGATAAGAGATGAATGAAAACGGAAAGTACTTTTAGCCATTATTCAGAAGTTCTGAGGAATATCCCCCCCCCTCCCAGAAAAGTAAACATATCCGCTTCAATCTCCAATACTCATTCGCCTTTCATGTGTATTTAAAAATTACAAAATTAATTTTTTTTAAATCGCAAAATCAAAATTAAAACTCAGCTAAAATATAGATTTCTTCTTATGAAAATTCCCCGACGAATTAATCAAATAGCCCCGATGGGGGGTCACAAGTTCCCCGGTTACTTCCCACACATCGGCACGCCAAGAGATCGCCAACAATTTCACCCCCTTTTCAAGAACGATCAGTGCGTGACCCTGCAGATCTAGACTCACGGAAAATATCACGAGGATGGCCCCCGTTCTAAAGTGGGGATGGCAAAAGCGGGAAGATAGCAACCCATAAATTACTCCAGCCAGTGTCATTCCGAGATGTTTAGCAAGGGTATAATAAGAGTTCCTTTATCAGCAGCAATAATTAAAACTTGTCTTTAGAAAAATATTTTAAAACGCTAGAAGCATCGCACTTACTATCGCTTGTTTTGAAAAAAAAATTTAATACTTTATTCTTTTTTTTTTTTTTTTGCTAATTTTAATTTAAAATGCGTGCGCTCACTGGCTCGGAAGGAAAAAAAGAAAAGAAGGGAAATTTGAAGGAAGAAAATTGCGTTAACTATTTACATATATTTACCTCAAAATTTACTTATTCGTTTTAGTTGTGGACGCAGGATCTTATTTTAGGCTGTGTATTCGGAGCACGTGACATGGCGCTTCCATTTTATAGTTGTCCTAGAAACTGCACAGATAGTATCAAAACACGTACTAAAATAATCTTTCACACATTATGAAGGTTTAATTTCTACCTGAAAATCAAAGTAAATTATCTGAATATTTTAATTGAATGCAACAAATTATTCGAAGAGTTTAGTTTCATAAATTGACATTTATTTTCCTATTTTATAAAGATAGTTGCAAGTTATGCATAAATGTATAAATTTAATAATATCTGATGCTAATAACTAATAAGTAGTTCGAAAAATCCTCTAAAGTTTTAGACATTCTAAAATTTAAACTTTTGGTCAGAGAAAAGAGAAAATTAGATTTTTTTTTTCGGAAACATATATCGTAATTTAATTTGTTCTCTTGAGTATTTGTAGAGCCTGAAATATTTAACCCATTAACCGTATATAGAACACTGTAAAACTAAAATTAAAAAAAAAAAAAAAAAAACCTGTTAAATTCTTTTTAAAAGCATTTTCTTAAATTCATGTTAAATATTTTTTGCAATTCCCCTATAGAACTCTTCAGCAATGTGACACAGGCATTTAAAAGTTTAATGTTAAGAAAATCTTCATGCACGGGTGATTTGTGAAACGTAAATTAATTTCATTTAAGTAATATTCCACAACAATTTTTTTTTTCGGGGTTTCCCGCAAGTACCCTACAGAGGGTGTTCACACATTTTTGTAACGATTTTGCAAAGATATATATAGAAATAAATATAAGAATTTTATTTTCTAATGTGTTCAGTCTGATAGCCCTTTCTTTGAACCATCATATTACATCTTGATTTCAAAGATGAAAGTCCTTTTCTTAAAACATCAAGGCTGATATTGTTCCACTCCTCCATCACAATCTTGAAGTAATATAATCTTTTGTAGTAATATATGAATGCATCTTGTGTTTGCGTGGTTATGGCAACGCTATACTAGGGCAATCTGCCAAGGATGGGAAGGTGCCTTGGTAGGAGAACTTTCTAAGGGGTCCTAAAGCGTATTCACGTTACATCTGGAAAAAATCTACCAAAAATCCAGACTGTTAGATCGACAGCTGCTCGATGGGACCCGATCCCGGGACCTTCACTCTTCAGCAGTCTACCATTTTCAGTGACATAAATACTGTGCGATGGTAAGGTTATAAATGTATCTTAAAGTAGAAAGATAATTCAACTCATCTTCGTTTAGAAATATATTTAATTTTATATTTCAATTCCATTCATTATCACTGAAAAATAACGTTCAATAAATACTTGTCACACATTTTTGCTTTCATGCCTTTTAAGATGCAATTTATTCCAGGAAAAACTTATGTATATGTAAAAAAAAAAAAAAAAAAAAAGTTACTATTACATTTGTTTGTTCATCTTAAAATACACTGGAATAAAATAAACTAGAAGTTTCTGTAGAAAATTTTACTTAATTGAAGTTTTAGACGTATTTCGTATTTTGTATGTATTAAGAAAATAAATGTATTTTGTATTTTTTCAATTTAGAAAGCATTTTGTATTTTGTAATTTTTCGTGTTTGAATAAATGTAATTTGTATTTTGCATCGAAAATACATTTTTTTTATGTATTTTGCCCAACTCTGCTTCTGTAGTTGCTTTCAAAGAGCATTGCAGAGCAAGCAGTAATTATTTTTATTTCCAACGGAGGGGAGAGTAAGAGGGAGCGTCCTCTTAGTGAAACTGTACTCCCCCTCTCTAAACAACGGGGGATGAGGGGGAGAAAAGCAATAAACTTTAGGTTTACCCTTGCCGATCTCTGGGAAGATAGGAAGTTCCCCGACGGGGGGGCACGTGCCCCCCGGACCCCCATTGGAGCCACCCCTGCCACCAACAGCGTGCAATAAAAAAAGGGGGGAGGGGGTATATTATTATATTGAGGGATTGGCTATGATATTTCCGTAATAAAGTGATATCCTACCTCTGAAAACATAGGATACCAAACAATATCAAGAGTTATATATTTCATGTCTGTGTGAAATCCAGCCCAAAATCTCAAAGCCTTAGCAGTGTTACGAAAACGTGTACAAACTATTGAAAACAATAATCCAATTTTTATTTTACTTAAGAAAATAACATCTACATATATTTGTATCCCCAACAGTTCTTATAATGAATGATCTATATCTACTATATCGTCTACCCTATTTGAGGATAGGTGGTAGTCTTGTGGAAAAATAAGATAGAAAAACATTTATAGCGGTATCCACCGCTTGTTTAAAAATATTTCCTTATTTAGAACAAAATGAAACAAACCAAATAAAAAGTTGTTCACAAAACGCACGAGAGATTGATAAAACTGATTTAAATTAAGGGTGATATTTTTTGTGCATTATTCATTTATTATTTTTGCAGTATATCAGGTTATTCTTGCTATTTTCGAATTATAACTATATGTATATTTAAAATATAGACTGAGAGACTAACTTAGGGTATTCAACTTAATTATAAGACTGAGTATGTATGCCAAAAGAAAAATTTATATATATAAATGATTATTTAATGCTACAAAAAGTTGTATAGCAGTAATGATGTTTTAACTATTTTGGGCATTGATTCTTTCGTTTGTTAAATTTTAAAAAAATGAATGAGAAATCGAAATTACTACACAAACACACGCACAAAAAAAGACAAAAAAAAAAGAAAAAAAAGAAAAAAAAAAAGAAGAAAATTTTGAATAACCGAACAAATTTCAATCTTTCAGAATACTATATTTAACAATATAAGTATTTAATAAACATGTACTATTTCTCTGCAAATCTAACGGAATATTGCTTTGGTGAATAAAAAATTTCGTTTTCCAGTATTCTAAAATTCTGAAATTATAATTCTTCCTGTCCTATAAAATTTCTGCTCACTTGATGTATTTCTATGAATTGCAGAAACAAAAGTACTTATACATTCCACAACCAACTATGTAAAAAAATATCTCACGGATTTGCTGATTTTTCATCATTTAAAATTCTCCGGGATTCCTTGTGTTGAAAAAAAAAGTGATCCGATCAGAGATACTACATTAAAACTTTATTGATTTAAAATATTAAAACTATTTAAATATTTACATCACGGAGCTTTTAAAAACAGCGCAACTTGATACATCCAATAAAGCACTGTTAAATTTGTAAAATGCATTATAAAATATTAACAATTAAATAATTGATGAACATTTTCAGATGGCTGAAGCATGAAGGCCCAGCGTTCCGGCTTACTGCGCAGTTGTCGATCTGGAGTTTTGGGAGGTTTTTCCCCAGATGTAACATAGATACTCGTTAGGCCTCCTTAAAAAGTGCTCGCTCAATACATTTTCCTCTTTGGAAGATAGCCCTAGAATGCTCTGCCTGAACAAAACAACAATATTAAATAATTGCGGTGATATTGTTTCTTTATTGTAGAAGAGGAAAAGAAATCACCCATCAACATCTTGTTTTCTTCCAGCACTTTTCAAAGTTTCTGCAATTCACTTTATTTATGAATTTAACTTTGAAATCACCAAAATAAAATAAAAATGTTTAAATAAAAATGTTAAGAAATGCAAGTTTATTCCGGGTATAAGTTTGAATTCAAGCATTTATTTTAAATGCATAATTCATTTGATGAAACTTATCGTAATCAGTATTTTGTTTTGAAGTTTGTGTACAGTTAAAGGAAGTCAAAATTTATAGTTTATTCCAAGGAAAATACATTCTTGAAAAAACTTTTCGCTATACGATATCTGCAAAAACCTTTTAATTAATCTCTCTAAAAATGTAATTTCTACTTACATTAATAATTCATATGTATTTGTATCAAATTGTCTCCTTAGAGTATTTATTACTAAAGCGGACTACAATCGAGGTTTTTTCTTTCTTTTTTTTTTGGGGGGGGGGGAGGGATGGGGGAGATTATTTGTTGATAAAAAAAATTCTTATAATATTTTTCATTGTATATTCATTAATTTTCTTTTCATAAGAATGAGTATGATTTAAAATTCCCCAAAAAAAGTTTGGTTCATATTGAACCATTCTCCCATCCCATTTCGCTTTTGTATTTTGAACGGGTTCTTATAGAACTGATAAGAGAGTGTAAAAGCAAGTGATGTGTGTGTGTGGGGGGGGGGGGGAATGAGGGACTATCGCTCAGTTGAATTCTGCAATCCCACGATCTCCCCACGATCTCGTTACCGACCTTGAAGGAGAGAGAATATTCTCTCTCTCTGCTCATCCCCACCATTTTCCACCCCACTTTGGGGTTACCGCGGGTTCTGGGACGACACCGCTCGCTTCACGTCCTGGATATTAGTTCATGCACCGGCATAGGGGGCGCCCTTTAAATCCCCAAGAAGAAACTCTTATATACATTCTCTTTGCACATAAGGAAGGAATAGGAATTGCACATAAAAATTTTCGAAAAGTGACACATACTGATAAATTGCCAATTTTTGAGAATTTTTTTTAAAGTTTAACTATTGATACACGCCCAGCCAGGGGAGGGGGGTTAGGGGGCTCATAACCCCCCATGAGAAATTTTTTGCCATACAAAATGTATATTCTTCACTACATTATCACACACACGTATACATATATATGAGTTGTAGTAGTCGTAACCCCCCCCCCATGAAAAATATCTGGCTACGCCCCTGCGCCCAGCGCTTATTATAGTGTATAGTACAGCTGTTAAAGAGGCATTCTAAAATGACAGAATTTCTTTATTTGTATATTTATGCACCAAAGTCACATGCTTTTTTTGAAACTACAGTTACATTTTTGTCAGAGTAACACCTTCTGAAAAATTTTCCAATTTTAAGCATTTTTTTTTATTTTTTTTAAGGTTTCGTAACCGATACAGGTTTATCTTTTGTTCATGTGTATAGTACAGCTTTTAAACAACCATCCTAAAAATTTTGAAGTTCTTGACATAATTAGTTTTTTGTATTTGGGAAACAAAATCTGATGTTTTTCCAGATATACAGCGTTTCTTTCATGTCGAAGAAACAATATCTAATTGCGGTCTTGGTACACAAACTAAAATAAACTAATTGTACCAAGAACAGGAAAAAATTCAGTAATATTCTTAATAAGATGCACTACACACTGAAACAAATTTGAAACCTGTGTCTTTTATTAAGATTTCAGAAAATAAAAATCTTAAACGTGGAATTGCTCGGAAAAATTTTTGTACGACTGATACATTATGCAAAATTCTCGATATTTAAGAATTGTTTCTAAAAGTTTTGCTACTGATATAGGTTTATGGTTTATTTCAGTACGTAGCACAGCTTGTAAAGAGGCATTTTAAAAATTTTGACTTTCATTACATAATTCGTTTATTTGTATTTACATAGGCGCACCCACGGGTGGGGGGGGTGCTATGGGGGCTCAAGTCCCCCCCCCAAAGGTGGAAAGTTTGAAGTGAAAAACTTTAAAAAAGGAAAATTGTCACTAATGAATTATTACTATTATTATTATTTATTGTCTTCAAATTATTTCTAAAGTATTTTTTAGCTAAAAAGATGTTAGTTTTTAAATAAATACTTACAAAGAGTTTATGAAACATTGTTAAAGTCAGTTACAATATCACTGAAAAGATCAGATAATTATTTATTACTCTATAATGAGCTTTTGCTTGTGGGCTTGTGTTGTATGGGCAAATCAAGTGGTACAGAATATTTTGACGTTATAAGAGGGTTGTAACTATTATCGATCTCAATATGACCGAGTTCAGCAGTATTTTCAGCTCAGCCCCCCCTAAACTAAAATCCTGGGTGCGCCACTGTGTATTTATGTACCAAAATCACAGGATTTTCACGAAACCACAGTGAAATTTTTTGTAAGAGTAACACATTCTGAAAACTTTTCCATTTTTAAGAATTTTTTCTAAAAGTTCCCTAACTGATAGTTTTATCTTTTGTTACTGTGTATAGTATCGCTTATAAACAGCCATCCTGAAAATTTTGAAGTTTTTTACACAATTAGTTTTTTTGTATTTGTGAAACAAAGTCTGATGTTTTTACAGATATACAGGGTTTGTTGCATATCTTAGAAACAAAATCTAATCGTGGTGTTGGTACACAAATTAAAATAAACTAATCGCACCAAGAATAACAAAAAATTTAGTAAGATTCTTAATAAGATGCACTACACATTGTAACAAATTTGAAACCTGTGCCTTTTATGAAAATTTCAGAAAAAAATATCTTAAACATGAAATTGCTCAGAAATTTTTTTGTATGATTCGATACGGTGGGCGGAAAAAAGCGCACCAGAAAAAAACGCACCGGAAAAAAGCGCCCCGGAAAAAGCGCACCCGGAAAAAAGCGCACAATATTGAAGGGGTTTATTTTTTGGATGTGTGTGTGTGCTGTGTGTGTGTAGAGGGGGGGGGGGTGGCGCTTGAAATAAAAAATGTAAGGAAGGAGTGGGCATCCGAAAGAGCGCCTTTTGGTGAAGTGAATTTTTTTTAAGTATTTGATTTTTTTTTTGTATCATTTTTACACTAACATGCTTCATACTCTGAATGCCCCCCCTCCCCCAATAGAAAACCCCACAACTGACTACTGGGTTGTCAAGGAGTTTGTCAAGGTCACGTTCACGTTTTTCCAAGAAGCACAAACAAAGAAATAGCCTCGGGATAAGAGGGGAGAGACAGTGTGAAGGTGTATACTCTCTTTCTTCATCGCGCGTTGATGAATGACGGATAACACATCCGGTCACTAAAACTCGGGGTTAAAACATCGGAATTCATCTACAGAATGGATGAAATCATTTTTATCAAAACAAATAGAGGAAAACCTATGGCAGTGCTGAAATGATTGTTGGGGGGGGGCACGTATCTCCCTATGCTCCCCCCAATTTCGTACCAAAATCAGTTAAACAATAATTTGTTTAAAAATTTAAAACAAACAGCGTAACAATCTGTGTGTGTGTGGGGGGGGCACGTTCCCTCTTCCAAACTTCGTTTCAAAGTCTTTTTTTTTTTTTTTTTTTTTTTTTTTTAACATTTTTAACGGGTCATCTTAACTGTTTCATTTAAAATGCGAAAAGGAACTCCAGTCTGCGTCTTGACAAAATATTTTTTTTTAAGTTCACTGTCAAGGTTGCTTAATTTAAACAGGGTTATTTTTTAAGCCCTTGGTTTAAACAATTTTTCTGATTCCCAATCTGCTGTACTGGTTTAAAATTATTTCTATATATTAGGGTTTCTTTAAAATATTTATTTATTTATATTTTATTTTTCAATGGGATACAGTATATTTTATGTAAAAAAAAAAAAAAAAAGTTTTATTTGGTGAACGGAAGTTAATAACATTTCCCTTTTCTTAATTGAGTTGTTCTCACAGTTTTACATCAAGTTATAATAACTGTTTTAGTAGATATTTTTTCTTCTTGCTGTATTTTTTTCATATATGAAGTTCAATATTCCATAATTCATCCATTTAATTTTCTATATATCGTCATTCTTGCTTATTTCAGCAAGTTATTTTTTTTAAAGTTTATCTTAAAAGTTTAATGAGTTTTGTAAAGTAGAGAAAGAGCTTTAGAAGATATAAATTTAATTTATAAAGCCTAAAAAAAGTATTTTGAACTTTTACATTATAGTTTAAATACTTTTTACTAATTTCATGGCAATTTGGCAAACTGCTGAAGTGTATAGCTCTAGCGTTCCTGCCTACCGCGCGGCTGTTTTCTCCAGGCGCGTCAGAACCCCTCAAAAAGTCCTCCGCCCAAGGCATACCCTAATTAAGCAGACATCCTTCGTGTAGATCTGTCTTACCCTCAAAATAAAAATAACTTTCTTTGATAATTTACACTAGAAGTAATAATTTTAATATTTTAAATATTAAATAAAAATCATAATCACTTTCAATCCCTATTATAGGTGGTCCCTAAAGAACACTGACCTAGGATTTTCTTCTTTATAAATTGACCTCATACATATAGAATTAATTATAAAGTTATTTTATTGCGGCGAATTAAAATTTTCAGGAGATTAAATGTAAACAAATACAAACTTTTAATTTTTATAAAGCCCTTTTACAAAAATTCCCAATAACTAAAATATGCCTGTATACATTGATGTAGAAAGCTTCAGTTTTCTCATAAAAAGGCTTGCATATATATTTAATCAAAGTTGGTGAGGGGGAATAAGCTTTGCAATACTAATAATGGTAAAAATATAATTATTAAAACTATTCCAACAAAACTAATTAAAAATTAATTTTAATTACAGTTATATATAGCCGATATTTTACATTTTCAGAAATGAGTTTTAAATAATTTTTAGCCAGTTTACTTTATGAAGGGTTTTTTTTTAGAATTTAGAAATGAAAATTCGTTTAAAAAAAGTACACTTACACTAACATTTTATTTAAAAAGTTTTTTTAAGGAAGTTTTTTAAATTGACTTATTAATACCATAATTTAATTCTGAAAAAAAAGTATGTCTAAAATAAAAGTAGCAATATTTAAATTAAATACTTTCAAAAATAAAAATATTTATATGTAAATATACTATATACTTATAAATCATTCAGTCTAAGAATTATTATTTAAAACCAAAGAGTTAACAAGATAAATTACCATGAATCAGAATAAACTCTTGCTCTTATAAAACGAAAACCAGAAATAATAAGCCATAGCTGATTACAAATCAGACTGAATGTGATAACATATTACAGAGAACGTGCATGTTAAATCTGGGGAGTCTTAGATTCTTAGGGTTGCCTGTTAGGTGAGAGATGGTACTTAAATTTTTCGAAACTGATGTAATTTGTTACTGAATCACTAGTTCTGGACTTTCCTTAAGAATACAAACAAATTGAACAATCAGTTTATATATAAAAAAGGAAATTTGTATTATTGTTCTTATTACTCCTCTTTTTATTTTCTATTTATTTTTTAATCTGGAACAAGGAGTTTTTGTAGAGGCTGTAGGGTCTTCTGTAAAGTGTAGGACAGTAGCGGATACAGAAATTTTTTTGGGGAAGGGCTAAATTTCGAAAAAAGCTTATTTCACCCAAACAAAATGTTCAATAAAGCAAAATTTTAGTCGAAAGTAATGTAAAACATTTTGGGAGGGGCTAAGTTATAAAAAAAGATCATTTTACTTAATTAAAATGTATAATAAAGCAACCCCTTAGCAATCTCTTTTGGGGGGGCTGAAGCCCCCTAGACCCGCTACTGCTTGTTTCTCACATTTTTTTAATTCAGCCCCCCCTCTTCTCTTCACAAAATACAAACCAATTCAATATTGTGCACTTTTTTCCGGTGCGCTTTTTTCCGTGCGCTTTTTTCCGTGATTCGAGTGATACATTATGCAAAATTGTCGTTTTTAAAGATTTTTTTTTTTTTTTTTTTTTTTTTTTTTTTTTTTTAAGTTTTGTACCTCGTATAGGTTTATCGTTTATTTCAGTATGTAGTACAGCTTGTAAAGAGGCATTTTAAAAATTTTGAAGATTATGACATAATCTCTTTATTTGTATATTTATGTACCAAATCACCGGCGAAACCACAGTGAAATTTTTGAAACAGTAACACATTCTGAAAATTTTCCGTTTATAAGAAGTTTTTATGAGAGTTTCGTAACTGATACAGATTTATCTTTTATTCCTGTGTATAGTACAGCTTATAAGCAGCCATCCTGAAAATTTTGAAATTCGAGACACAACAGTGGCGCACCCAGGTTTTTGGCTTAGGGAGGGGGTGGGGCTGGGGTTACAATTACTGCTGAAATCGGTTATAGTGGCCTAGATTATAATTACAACTCTTTTATAACCAGCTGCGTATGCAGACTTCCTTCAAGGTGAGGGGGTGGGTGGGTGTAGACATAACTTTGTGTTAAAATGCGTAATATTTACGCTAAAAACTCAAAATTTATTGACATTTTGTTAAAAAAACTTTAACAAGGGGAAGGTTTGAACCCCCCCCCTTGTATACGTCACTGCTTATAACGTTCAAACATTAGAACTTGTCCATACAACAAAAGCCCACTATCAACATAACTCATTAAAGTCATAAATGATTATTCAACATTTAAGAGACACTGTGCCCAAGTTTAACTTTATTTTATATATTAACTGTAAGTATTTATTTAAAAACCATCCCCCTCCCCCACAAAAACATTAGAAATAATTTGAAGACAATTTTAAAAATAAAATATTTTAATTCATTAGAGACAAATTTCAATTTTTAAAGCTTTTCGCATCTAACTCTCCGGGTATAGGGGGGCTTTAGCCCACCCTGGGAGCGCCTATGTGACATAATTAGTTTTTTTTTTATTTGTGAAATGAAATCTGATGTTTTTCTAGAAATACAGCGTCTCTCGCATGTCGAAGAAACAAAATCTAATCGCGGTCCTGGTACACAAATTACAATAAACTAATTGCACACAGGGACCGATCTACACACTTGCACTGCAAAAAAAAGTCTGTCAAATTTACAGAAAAAAACTGTCAGCCAGGACGCCAGTTTATTTCCGTATATTTAACAGAAATGTTCTGTAATTTTTTACAGATTCTCCATCTATCTTATCAGAAATCTTCTGTGTGTTTTACAGAAGTCCTCTGTAATTTTTTACTGAGTCTTTCAATTTTACAGAAATATTTTGTGTGTTTTACAGAGGTCTTCCGTAATTTTTTACAGATTTTCTGTTTCTTTTACAGAAAACTTCTATGCGTTTTACTGATTTCTTCTGTATTTTTAAAAATTTTTACAGATTCTCCGTTTATTTTATAGAAATGTTTTGTATTTTTTTTAGATACTCCATTTAATTTACAGAAATCTGTAATTTTTCCAGATTCCCCATTTACAAGAGGGACCACGTTCCATTTTGCTTTTTTATATGGCGGAGGGGCGTCAACCCCGATAGATAGAAAGACCTTCAACGGGAGAAATGACGTCACAACTGTTAGGCCAACCTTTCCCCCTACTCCGAGGAGGGAACGTATTTAAACGTATTAACTCGCAATTTTTTCTACTTTTTAATTAAAAATGGGATCGGTTTGTATATGCACTCGTTACACATAGTGATTATAGTATTTATTGTAAAGATAGTTACCATGAAATTAACTTCTTGTCCTTGACCAATTAAAAATGTATTAATGAAAAAGTAGTTTATTAATTTTTTTCCCCTTTGTAGAAGCATTAAAACATTTAGAAAAAAAAACTAAAAAAAAGTTTAATATTAATTAAAACGTTTCCAAAACTCTTAATTATCACCTATAAAAAAAAATAAAGAAAATTAAAGAAAACAAGCACATGGACAGTTTGAATTGAAAAATATTTATTAAGTAAAATACAAAGGTTTTTACATTACTTACATTTATAAACATATTCATATTGAATTACAATGAATAAATTTATCTTTGTAATTTGATTGAAGTACCCTTCTTAGTTTTAAAATTTCATTTTGAAAATAATTGAATACCAGAACAGCATATATGCTCAAAACAGTATTATTCAATCTAACCAAATTCAGCTACTAATAATCACACACCTAATCTGATATTTTAGCTACAAATATCACCAGTACCTGAATTAAAGTTCTTAAAAAATCATTTTAACTTTCAAAATTATGAAAACAAATAATCTAGCATAAACAATCAATAGTTATAGTATAAAATTTTTATGTCTCTGCATTTTGAAATATTGGAAGATGAGTTTCAGTACTTTTATTTTGTACATAAATAAAAAAAAACTATTCAGAAAAGTATTAGACAATGAATAATTACCCAGTCACAAATAAATTATAAAATTAAAACAAGAAACATTATTTACAAAAACAATTTTAAAGCTTTTCTGACTTTCCTTCAATATATTATTGTATGTTTTAAAATTTTGTTAATTATTATTCTAAATGTTTCAAAATAAAATTATTTAATATTAACTTAATGTTATATAGAAATTTAAAATGCACTTGATTGTAGTTTTAAAGTGGATTGGAGTATATTAATTGTCAAAATAACAATTTATACTGGATTTAGCGTCATTAATTTTTGCTTTTTACTTTGCATTGCTGTAAAATTAAGATCATCATTTACTTTTTTACAATAACTTTTTAAAAACGTGTTTGTTGGCTTTTTGATGATTTCTTTTGATATATAAGTAGATGTATGACCATTTGAACAAATCTCTAAAGGTAAATAATTTTCCGTTGCATTAAGAATCTCAATTTACAAGCTATTGCTCTTTTATTTGGAATTTTTAAAAAAGTACTTTCATACGTTCGAGACACTTTGAAATAATTATATAGTTGTGTATTACTACTGTAATTACATTATCTATTGGATACTTTAAACCTCCTCGATCTAAATTTTTTGTTAACAAAAAGCTATTTTCATCAGGAATTATGTCTCTACCTATTAAAAGTAGGCTTCATTTGTAATCTAGAAAGAGTTTTAAATGAATTTCATCCATCATTAAATTTACAACTTTGTCAAAATTATTTAAATATTGAAATTTAAATTTAGCATATTTTAAGAAATTATCTTGCAGTAATTGCACTCTAGGATCTAAATTATAAGATGAAGTGAGTCTATTAAGAGTACTTGGATGTGGTAAAATTAATACACATCTATTTCTGAGAAATCTATATGCATGGGGAGATATTGAATGTAACAAACTACTTAATACTAAAAGATCTGCGCTATATCGATGGGCTGTTTTACTTAAACCAATTAAATTAATCTGTTCATATAAAAATCAATTAAATCATGGCTTCTTTGAGGAATAATTAGCTTTAACTCGCAACAAATATTTTTTACTACAGATTTTTGATTGCTTAATTTATCAAATGAAAAACCATTGTAATTTATAAATTCATGCAATAGAGACAGCAAATCATTTATATTTGTAAATTGCATTGGGAATTTAAAATTGTTATTCTCAGTTATTAGTACTTTACGATAAAAAACACTTACCATTAAATTTCCATCTATTATTATTGATAACGATAACTCAGATACTGGCAATGAAGATATTTTTAAAAACATAACTGTGTTTTCAGCTTTAAACAAATCTGAAATTTGAATATCCATTAGTAATAATAATAATAATTCTTCCAGAGTTTGAAAAGAAGTTTTTGATTGGTATTCTTCAAATGATTTCACACTTAATTCAAGAGTCTTTTGCAGTTGCTCATTTTCTCTCCTTTCAGCTTTGTTTTCTGGAGCTTCTCTGGTCTAGTTATGTTTTGATAAATATGCAGGACAGCCATGAAAAATTGTAGACAAAGCATCATCCTTAAGTCTTGGTTGTGTTAAGGTTGACACTATTTTCTCACCCGTTGCTGGATTGTAGCATTCTGAAGTTCTCCTAATATCTTCTTCTTTAAAACGTAATTCACAGACCTGCAATGAATAGTTTTCACTAATTAAATAAAAAAAAGCCTACATTTTACTAACAGATAAATATCAAGTGATCGAGAATTGTGATTACTATTAACTATACTATGAGCTATGAGGTTTAAATAATGCTATTACTTACAATAGTAATAATTTTATCATTATTATATATTTGTAGAATTATTAAATATCAATCTTTAGCATTAATTCGTTATTTGTAATTTTGTAAAAAATAAATTTTCAAAACCGGTAATGATGACAATAATAAATAAGTCATCTTCAAGAATTGCAGTTTTCACTAAAAAAGCGAGATAGATTATTACTAGTTCATACTTCCAACTGCAAATCAAATAACAAAATATGATTTTATTTTACATATTGTTTTCAAAATTTCTGTTATCACTATTATTATTATTATTGTTTTGCAATTTTAAGTCCTGCTTTTACTTTTTATGTTTTTAAAAGGGGAATTAAAATTATTGATAACACACGCACGCACGCACACACACACACACACACACACACATATACCTGATTGACTACAATAAAGAAATAGCAATTATTAATAAAGAATGTAAAATTATTTGTAAACTGAAATGAAATTCATGAAATAAGAAAAAATTTAATGCTTATATGAATATAGAAGATTTATAGATACATAAATCCAAATATACTAAACATATTATTAAAAACAAACAAAAAAGCACTTACTTTAAAATTCTTTGATGGATTAATATTTGCACGTGGAATGGCATTTAGCCATTTCTTTGTAGTTCTTCATTCTTTGGTATACTGAAAACGGATACCTTGGAGTCGTCTGCATAATTACCTCTACAAAAAGGTACTGAACACTTATATACCATGTTTTAAATACAATTAACAAGCTTCGTTTTATCAAATAATGGACATTCTTCAAGAACCTCGAAGCAAACAAAATCCCATTGATGGCGGAAAGGTATAGTACACGATCGCCAATTCTCTTTCACCTGCGACGCTTTACCTGCCGTTTGACCGGTTTGACGTACCTGTCCGTGTTCTCAATAATAGTGCCTGCGGGATCAATTGGCGATAATACTCCGATGATAAGCGAGCGCAGCTAGTAACCCAGCCGAAAAACCTACGGCCTAACTTTGCTTTCGTCACGAACTTCTATGGTTGCTGTGAGGGGTCTTTCTTATATCGGAGTTGACGGCTCAACCCAGGTACCTCATGCGTACCCCACTTTTAACATGGTACCCCCTGGGGTGAACTCTTATTTATCTACTTACGTGCTTTCTTGTAGATTAGGCATTAGGAATTAACAGAATTTCTTTTTGATTTTTGCACAAACAAACACTTTCTCTTTTAAATGATCAGTTAAAGAAATAATTAAATTCTTTACATAACTTAATTGATTAAATTCATTATAATTTATCAATTATTTCATTTGGTTGTTTTGTTGTACAAGAGTCAGAATTGATAATTCAGAATCGGCTCTACACATTTACCATGCACGTTCATCGCGTATAAATGTTTTTATAAGAATCAACTGATAAGGTTTATTCTAATTCATGGTAATTTATCTTGTTGGTTCTTCGGTTTTAAATAATAATTATTAGAATAATGAATGATTTGTAACTGTAACTCTACATATAGATATTTATTTCTGAAAATATTCAATTTAAACATTGCTACTGTTACTTTAAAGATGCAAATATATTCATAATATATATTTTCCAGAATTAAGTTAGTCAATAAGATATAACTTCTTAAAAAAAATTCTTTAAATCAAATGTTAGTGTAATATGTAATGTTTTAAAAAAATTTTCATTTCTAAATGCCATAAAAAGGAAGCTGGTTTTAAGGGAACCTTTTTAAAGGAAACTGGTCTAAAATTATTTAAAACTCATTTCTTAACATGTCAAATATTGGTTATAAATAACTGTGATTAAAATTAACAGTTTTGATCGAATAGTTTTAATAATAATACTTTTATTATTATTGACATTGCATGGTGTATTGCCCCTCACCAAATTTGATAAAACATACCTCTAAGCCTTTTTATGAGAAAGGCTGAAATTTTGTTCATCGCCTCATTAATGCGTGGTGAGGCATTTTACTTATTGGGAATTTTTGTAAGAGGGCTGTATAAAAAAAAAAATGGTATGTATTTACATTTAACTTCTGAAAATTTTATTCGATACCATAAAGTAACTTTGTTATTTATTCTGTCTGTGATCAATACTTAAAGAAGAAATCCCTAGGTCAGTGTTTATAGGACAACATCTATAATAGGATTGGAAATAATAATAATTTTTATTTAATACTAAAAGCTCTTTACTAAAAGTGTCAATTATCATGAAAGTTATTTTGATTTTGTAGTTAAGGCAGATCTTATTAAGGGATGCCTTGGATGGAGGACTTTTTGAGGGGTTTTACCGCGTATTCACGTTACCTACGGACAAAACAGCCGCGTGGTAGCTAGAACCCTAGACTTACAACCGTTTACCAAATTGTCATGAAATCAGTAAAAAGTAATTATACTATGACGTAAACGGTTTCGATTAAAGAAATGCTTTTAAAGCTTTGTAAGATAAACTTACATAAAAAAAGCTTTCTCCTCATTATAAAACTATTAAATTTTTTCATAGCAAGCTTTAAAAAAAATGCTGAAATACGCGAGAAATGCGATATACAAATTATAAAGGTAAATTATCAAATATTGAACTTTATATATGATTAAAAGACGATAAGAAAAAAGGGATAACAATAAATCTATTATAACAATTAATATAACTTAATGCAAACATATGAGACTTACTTAATTATGAAAAGGGAAAACATTATTCACTTTTAGTCACCAAATAAAATCCTTTTTGCATAAAATATTTTGTAGTTCATTAAAAAATTAAAATAAATGAATAAATAAATAAAAGTTTTAAAGAAACCCTATTATCCAAGAAGTACTTAAAACCAGTACAACAGATTGGAAATGAGAAATGTTTACCAAGTGCTTAAAAAAGTAACGTTTAACAGTGGACAATTTTATTTAAATATTTTGTAAAGACGCAGACTGAAGTTTCTTTTTGCATTTTTAAGTGGAACGATTAAAAGACCCGTCAAACAAAATTTTAAAATGAAAAAATTTTGAGACGAAGTTGGTGGAGGGGGGGGGGAAGCGGGACACGTGCCCCCCCGATATACGCCTATGGTTCAAATGTATTACTTTCTTAGGAAAACCTAATAACAAGAGCCTTTTAAGGAAGGCGGAAGGCTTATCACTGCTCCCAGACCTACTGAAATTTCGCAGGAACACATGAAGATTTGATGGGCGGGGGGTTTGGCACATATTTAATTTAAGAGCAGAATAGGGAGTTTTAAATTTTGAAACAAATGCTTGTTTAAAAGATTTTGAAATGAAGTTGGGGGGGGCACTTGCCCCCTCGTGCCCCCTGACTATAGAGCTATGATTCACATGTATTATACGCTTATAGCAATACCTACTAATCAATAAAATAAAAGTTTTTTTTAATTTTCAAACAAATGTTTAAATAAACAATTTGTTTAATAAATAAACAATATTTTGAGACGAAGTTGGGGGGGACACGTGACCCCTTGTGCCCTCCCTCGCGACGCTTTTCCTATGGCTCATTTGTTATATGCTTAGAAAAACCTAATAGCAATAGCTTTCTCAGAGGTTCACCACTCACAGACTTGCTGAACTGAAAATTCACCCCTTTATTCCAAAAGAAAAGAAATTTGGACATAAGATCCAATTACCTTTCTCGTGTCCATTACAAAACAAAGAATGTTTATATCCGGTATTTAGTAAAAGTTAATCATATGGGCCGTTCGCTTTTTTCTGCCTTATTCCTTATTTCTGTTATCTCTGGAATCTATTTTCGGTCATCTCTGATCGGATCCACTTCTTTCTGCCCACGGACTAAGAGGCTTTAGGACGGTCATCGGGAAGCGGCAGACGGGCGAAACTGCGTCAGCCTCTGAAAGGAAAATATGCGACCCCCTTTTAATAATTAACGGCACGGGCGCCCTCTGACGACACACGGCGTAAGTATCTCCCGTGGGGTGCTTCCGTTGATATTTGTTTACGTTTCAGCTACTAGCAGACGACGCATGCGCCAAAAATTAATGGGTACGACTCCCAGCGCCACCTTTTGGGCAAATTTCATTTAGTTCTTTCGCAATGCTTGGATGATTGTCCTGAACCCTCTTAGTCCGTGTTTCTGCCAAATGGATCCGAAGTCGTTCCTCTCGGTCCGGACCGTTTCCGATTTCGGACTGAAAGGAACGGGTCCGGACCCGCTCCTTTCCCTTGGAGCGGATCCAAAAGGACCGGGTCCGAAGGAGTCGGCATCTTTGACAAATGGCACTTCATAAAAATTGTTAATTCAGATTTTTTTAATGATTACATTGATGAAATTGTCAGCAGAGAGCCCATTCTTTATGAAACTTGGCTAAGAAATTAGATGCACAGTTCAGCACTTCTTCTAATGTGATTATTAACACATACATGAAGAAGACATTTCCGGTGCCACATTGATATGTGATTCTGAGCCATCTTGGTGTATTCTACCCTTCCTAAATGTTTGTCCCTCTAATTTTGAATCACCCTATATACCACCTGGGAAAGAGTAGTGTCATAGCACAAATGCTGTTCCTATGTTACTACTATCAATGAATCAAAAAAAAAAATTATGTAAATTACCTTAAGTTAGGGGACTAAATTTCCAAATTATGTGGCTGTTGGTGTGTGCAATAGAATACAAATTTCTATAGAAGTTAAGACCTATTGAACTGTTATATTTTTTACAAAACCAGCTTCTTGGAGTTCGCCTAATATTGTTGCAAGGATGTTGAGAAAGATATTCTTGCAAGTTATGCTAATTAAACAAAAAAAGTTATATCTTAAATAATAAAATTAACAAATTAGCACATTTAGAAGACACGAAAAACTTAAATAATAAAGTTTTTCAAAAAATGCTTGAATATTATTATATATACAGAAATAAATAATCGGGTAGTTTAATAAATTATCCAACATTTTGTGTAGTATGTTAATTAAACAAGATATTTTATAATATTTTAAATAAATTTAATAAATGTAGCACACAAAGTAAAACATGCATAACTTAAAATAAATCGTAAAGTTAGGTGAATATTAAGATATACACAAAATATAAACACCTTATCAACTGATGAAAATTGAGCACTTTTACATGTACTAATTAAGTACAACATATTACAGTAGTATATTTTAAACACTAACGTAATAAATGTAGGGTATCTTAATTAAAAGCACATTACAAGAAATCGTGTGATTTAAAAAAAAAGAAAAGAAAATGCTATTGCAATGCACTCTGTATAACTGTGTAATGTGCATTAATCAGCAGTGTTAGAAAGAATATGAATTGCAGTTTATGTATTGCAAAAGAAAATAATTAACATAAAGGCGTAAAGAAGCAATAAAACTTAATAGATACTCACAATAAAACTTTAACATTCCAACTCTAACGAAAACAAATACAAATCGCAAATTTATTTTGCGAGTTTAATCTGTATGCCTTTGTACAAAAAATTATCTTTACAAAACTGACTGACTACTGAACTTATATCGTTATTAAAATGTTTTAAAACACTTTTGCGAGTCCTTTTATTTCTATTCTATCTATTATATTGCTTAGCAAGGCTTAAATAACCACTTTCAGCCATCATGAGATCGCCGTTAAAATCAAAACAAACTCGCTAGCTGCTAGCAGACGATGGAGGTAGATCACGTGATATACGTATTCGGCAGGCTGTGACGTCACGTGAAAGGACCCCATTACTTAGCGACGGCCCGCCTTACCTAACACAGCCGCGCTGTTGTTTGGCGTTTACGAACGCAGCCATAATTTTTTATTCATATTTTTTAAGAAATAAAAACTGAATGGCAACGACATTCTCAAAAGGTGATCGATGACCTTGTTTGTAAACATCATCTGTGTATTTAATGATTCACGTAGTTTTATCCAGTCTTTTTGATAAAAGAAGTGCTGAGCCTAGATGAGTAACTTAATGGTTCGATCTAACGGAATCTCTGAAATAAGTATGCACGAATCGTTAAACCATAATGGAAGTAAAAGACCCTTGAGGGTTTGGTGCGATGGATGGTATGAAAGGCGTTAAATATAAAATAATAATAATTTATAAAAACTTTGTAAAATAACACCATAAAATTTAATTGAACGGCTAATGCAGCTGTGTTTTTGTTATGGAAGGCGCAGGCCTCCCAAATGATCCTCCCCCCTTAAAGTCCATTTTCTTTAATTATTTCATCAATGCAGTTTTAAAAATATAAGTTAGTGAGTTGATATTCCAAATTATCAAAAACTTGTTGCGGGCAATGCAATTTGAAACCAAGCCTGAACTAGTACCAATCAGGGACTATATTCCGTATACGGTGCTTGTTTACATATCAATGTTTTTGTTTAGAAATCATTGGCGAACAATCTGACGCTAGAGTGAGCGATGCACCTCCAAAGTGAAGTTACCTGCCTGTGGTTGTTGTGACTGGAAACCATAAAGAATACGTGTTTCGTCAGGTTTGGGAATTTGAAATTGTTTCTGTTATTGATGGAAGGGAATGAAATGTGTTATGTTAATATATGGAGCGAATTTGTGCGTGTTTGTTAGAAATATAGTGTGATATAAAGCTAAATAAAAGAAAGCATGCTGGTGTTACGTTATAAGCCGGTGGGTGTTGGGGACATTTCTGAGCGGTTATTTAAAAAAAATATAAAGGTAAGTGCAACGTTTAAGGCTTTTAATGTGAATTTTAAATGGATATTTGATATGTTTATGTTTTCGTAAGTGCTATTTACATGCTATTCTAAAAATACTGACTTTATAAGAGGTGTACAACTAGGTTGTTGAATCCACCGATGTTTTTTTGAGTTGAAAACGGGTCAGTGTTTGCCCAGTTTACATTAGCTGTACATCTAGGTTGCTTAATTCACTGTTGTTTTTTTAAAAACAGTCCACTGATTGCGTAGTTTACATAGCTGTACAACTAGGTTGCTGAATCCACTGAGGTTTTTTTAGTTAAAAACGGTCCACTCGTTGCATAGTTTACATAGCTGTACAACTAGGTTGCTGAATCCACTGAGGTTTTTTTAGTTAAAAACGGTCCACTGGTTGCATAGTTTACATAGCTGTACAACGAGGTTGCTGAATCCACTGAGGTTTTTTTAGTTAAAAACGGTCCACTGGTTGCATAGTTTACATAGCTGTACAACTAGGTTGCTGAATCCACTGAGGTTTTTTTAGTTAAAAACGATCCACTGGTTGCATAGTATACATAACTGTACAACTAAGTTGCTTAATCCACTGTATTTTTTTTAGTTAAAAACGGTCCACTGTTTGCTGATTTTTAATTGCCTGTTACTGAATTTGCAGACGTTCTTTTGGTTAAATATGGACGTTGTATTTTGTTTTAATGTTTTTGCAATTTTAATGTGTTAAAATACTTTGCTGATCGTGCAAAATGGTTGGCGACAGTCGCTGGAGCTTGGCGGTTGCCAAGCTCCAGCGACTGTCGCCGTGTTTACATGGGGTGTGCACCAGCTTGTATGATTTTACCCCAATCAGTAAGGAACTCATTGCTTCTGTAAGTGTTGCATGCAAGTCTTACAATTTCACTGGGGGGGGGAGGGGGGAAGAAGGGAAAAGATAAAATTGATTAAACAAGCAAATTTGTCAAAGAGCACTCACCTCCTCCAAAAAAGAACTTGAAGCTAGTAAATAAACTGAAAAGTGATTTAAAAACAGCTAAAAGCTAGGCAAATTTTCAGATCTCTACAAGCATGCAATTATATTAAAAAGCAATAGATAAAAATTATTTTTCTACTGCTAAAGTAGCACAAGCACTGAATGATTATATCCTTAAAAAAAATTAAAATTAAAATTATCCCTTTTTTAACAAAATAATTACATTAAATTAGTTTCTATTGAAACTTCTATTTGAAAAATAAGATTTTTATACTGTATCTTTTAACCCTTTATGTGCAAATTAATTTACCTTATGAAAAATAAATTTTGAAGTTTTTTTATGTAGTATCAGAAATATCTCTTATTAAATAAACTTTTTATGTATTACAAATATCTCATAATAAATTAAATATTAAACTACATGAAATTAAAACCTCATTGGTGATTTATTGCAAATTTATGTCCTATTAAGTAGTTTTACTGATGGGACTTTGAACTGCTGTCAGAGCATAATGGATTATAATTTAGTTTTTATGAATTGTAATGGCCCCTTCACAAAATAACAATTGATTAAACTGCCCTTTTTACAAAATTACAATAAATTAAAACAACCCTTCATTGGTATATTTTAATTTGTCTTGTAAATAATTTTGAGAAAAAAAGTGACTTTTACAAACTTGGCATGAAAATTCACAAAAATGGATGTTGAAATTCACAAAAATAATCAGTTTTCACAAAAATAGGGTCCTGTAAAACATTCCTGGATCCCCCCCCCCTTCCCTGGTTAATATTAAAGAAAATTTAAAATTATAATAAACAATTCCTGGAACATTAAAATTGTATTACACAAGTAGATAATTTATATGTATACAAATTACAACTGCTATGAATTAGTCTGGTTTCTAGTTACAAGACAAGTATTTTTGTTGTACAAAATATAAATTCTTTGAGATATATACTTTTATGTGCATCAGCCTAAAAACAATTTCCTTTTTGTCTATAGGCTTTTTTTAATAAACCAAACAGTCCCTTTTTCAGACAATACAGCTCCCTTTTTCCCCAGAATTGACTTTGAAATTCTGTTGCATGAAGGCGTTATTTTACAAATTATCTTTAATGAAATTATATCAAAAGTTTCATTTTTCTAAATTTTGCTTTTAAGAGTAGACTTTTTATGCTTCTTATTTGAATAAGATAGTATATGTAATGAATTATTCTTTTGAAACCCCTGTTGAAATGAGGGCTCTTACGTATTATCCTGGTGGTCTGCCAGGACGAGTGAAGTTTTGTTACAATAAATGCCGGACGCGGGAAATTATTGATGGTTTGAAATAGGACTGACAACAGTTTGCCAGTACATTTGACGGAAAAAATAGTTTGGCGGGAATGACCTCCGGATAATATGTAAGTACTGGAATGACTTACTTGTTGAAAAATTGGATCATTTTTTTAAGCGCAACGTCAGTATCAGCCCTACCTTGGCAACTGTATGGTGATCACATTTTTATTTTCCAAAATCATTTTTAAAATAACATAAAATGAAAGCATTTATTTTTAAATTGTGCTGCTCTCCTATCTGAAATTTATCTTTTCTGAAAACTCCTCTTTGAGACTACTGATTATTGCTTTTAAAAAGGTCACTTTACAAATTTATCCTAACTTAGTTCATCACTAATAATGATGAGTGCAGCGATCGATCTAGGATTTTTTCAGAAGAGTAAAAACACTCCTTAACCTTTTTAGAAAGAGTATTTTCTTTTCCAAAGGAGTAATTAAAGCAACGAACAATTATGCTAAATATTCAAATACAGAATTAAATTGCATTTGACACATAAATAATAACTGATTATACGTCAAGTACATAAATGTCAGTTCAACAAAAACTAGTGCAATAATTGGATTTTTTAAATTTAAAATCGGCAAATCATAATTATTTATCAAAATATACCTAATTTTATATGGAAAAGTAATGCATAAAAATACACATTCCAAAATTTTTAAGGCGTATTCTGAATTTCTAAAGCGTGAAATACGCATCTAGAGGCATTATCGCAATCACTGAATGAGTGGATGTACAAAATTTCTGTATTACCATGCATACAACTTGTAAATTAAAATTGCTTAAAAATACCACATACTGCATCCGGCCTACCTGGCCAATTTGCCAAATTATTAGCGGTAGCCAGATTTTACAAAAATCCGGCCTAAAATTGTACTGAAAAATGTCATAAATATACATAATAAAGGAATAAATTCCGAAAACTACAATAATAAAAAATGGGAAAAAAATAAGATTTATCAAAATATTTCATTTTTTATACTTTTCAAAACATTTTTTTATCTTGGAAAAAAAAAAAAAAAAAAACTGAAACAAAAATTAAGCACCACAAGCTTTTTTTTAAAGATTAGTAAATTATGATACAGCGGAACATTTTTGCAACTGAAGAAAAGTGAGCCTTTTGCACTACCAGAAACCGTTGCCTCGATATGTACTCATTTTTATGTTTGTGATTTTACAGTGCTTTTAATTAATTTTAAACTGATGTTTTTGTTGAGAGTGTTCTTGTTAAAAACAGTAGTTGTTCTGTATTCTTTGGTAATTTTTTTTTCTTCCCATAAATTTACTCTGTTTCTGAGATTTCTCTCTCATTCTAAATACTATTGGGAAATGAAGGAAGGTACTTTTTCGATATTCCTTATAAAGTATTGAAATATCAAAGTTGCATTGATTTTCCAGCATTTAAATGGAATTTCCCCCCCCCCCCCAACAACTGATTTTGAAAGAAAATCATCTAACTCTTGAATCAGAGCCAATTTTTTAATAAGAGCTTTCTGCATCAACTTTCATTTCAGAAGAACAGGCTCTAATTTCATGGAAACAGTCTCAAAAAGATTTCTGGTTTTTGAGTTTAATGATTTGTAACTTATGAGAAAATTATCAAAGAGAAGCTGAATAATGCAGGGGTTGTTGCAGACGAAAACTGGGTCTGTTTTGCGGCCTTTCACAAAATTACAATTGATTAAAATTGACCCTTCACAAAAATACAATCAATTAAATCAGATGCTTTACAAAAATACAATCGATTAAAACAGCCCTTCATTGGCATATTACCCTACATTTTAATCTGTTTCATCAATTATTTTAACAAAAAAAAAAAAAAAAAAAGTGACTTATATTTAAAATTGGTATGAAAATTCACAAAAATAAGTGTTGAATTTCACAAAATTAAGTATTGAAATTCACAAAAAATGAGCAATTTTCACAAAAATGGGACCATGGAATATATTCTTGGATCGACCCCTGTAATGCAAAAAACTAAATACAATAAAACATAAAAGGTAGAAAACATACTTCTGGATAAGCAGATATATCCGGCTGAATGTTTGTCCGGATATTTGGTATCTGGCTGAATGACAACTGCTGTATCACTATCATTTACAAAAAAATTAGTTTTGAATACTTCACATTCCTATTTAATTTAGAAATATACTTTGTAATTGTTTTCATTAATAAACTCATCTATCGAAAATTTCAAGTTTCTTCAATAAAGGGTTTGCTGTATATACTGTTATAAGCAACTTTTTAAAACAATATGTTGAAAAATAAATTTGTAGCTACTTGCTACATGTGTTGTATATGCTGTTAAAGCATCTTTTTTATGATAGGTGTAGCACAATCTTTTTCTGCTGGTATTCACAAAAGGCTCCTAATTTGTTTTATGACCATGGATAAAAGTCAGGGGCGTATTTAAGCAAAATTCATTGGGGGGGGGGGGGCGTATATAATGATTTTGCCGACTAACTTAAAAAAATTATATGTTTGAAAGTATGTTCTGTCTCTCTCATATGTGTCTCTACTATATAAAGTTCAACATTATTAACCAATCGGGATCGAATTTTAGACTTGCGGAAAATATGGGTGCGTTTAAAGATGGATACATAAACACCAGCCCTTTCTTTGAGCTCCACTGTTGTAAAAATTCCGATGAAGCATCATGATATTAAAGAAAAATATGTATTTATTATTCTTTGTTGTTGAATGTGCAAATGGAAATTTACAATTCAAATTAATTAAGTTCAAGCCCTTAGTAAGATGGTACTTACAGCATAAATAATATTTTATTTATATGATTTACATAAAAGAAAAGATTCAATCATGAATTATTTTAACTACATTTTTGTTCTTTTACTATACAATATGCATTTTAACCCGATGCTTTTTTAGACGAGACCATCTACTATCCACAGTTCCTAAATCTATGCATTCCAAAATATCCTTTTCACAAGCAAGCAACACGAGTGCATTAAGACGGAGTTCGGTCATAGTTGTTCTGAGATAGTTTTTCACTATTTTTAATTTACTGAATGTTCTTTCGTTCGAAGCCACAGTGACTGGGGAAGTTAGAGCCAAAAGACTGACACGGTTCGCAAGCGGAAGAATGTTTTTTAAGGATTCTGATTTCCTGGAAATGTCCTCCATTGTTTCAGCTTCTGAGCAAAAATCTGACAGAACTTCCAACTCAGCCTGTAAAGCTTCCATGTGAACAATTGCCTGAGTTTTTGGAAATAAATCTGCAGCTTTCTTAATTAGATCTATGGTTAATTTCTCTCTGGTTATGGGAGGATTCATTATCTCATACAGCTGCGTGATTATGCTGATGCAAGAATTGAGATTATCAGCCATCATTACCGTAAGAGTATCCAGTACCTTCTTAAAATCCATGCGATAGAAAGTCATAAGTTCGGGAGTAAAGAAATTGTCTCAATTGTCGTCCAATTTCTTTGGCGCCAATCTTCGTCGATGTTGCATGGTAAATTCATTTAACGGATCTACACCGTGTTTAGTTGAAAAAATAATTGCGCTTTGTATTTCTCTATTCATGTTTTCATCATCACTGTTAATTATCTCCAGTGATTTGATGCATGCCTTTATTATTTTCGTAGCGTCGATTATGTTCAGATCCTTCGACTCAAGCTTTTCAGTAAGTAATTTGCACTTGTACAGAGCGTTCTTGAGAAACAATGAGTGAAGCAATAAAGTCAAATGACAACATTTTCTTTCTTAGACCTCTTGCCTTAGTCCTTGTTTTGCTATCAAAAATAGATGAATCAACTATTTCTTTCAAAACTTGTAGGATACATTCATATGAAGTGTAAACCGCTTTCACTGACTCCGCTCGAGCAGTCCATCTCGTCTGAGAAAGATTTTGCAGTAAAAGAGCATTTACTATTTTTTTCAGCTCATCTACTAATGGCTTGTTTCTTTTTGTTCTTGCTGTAAAAAAAAAATATAAATTTCTTCTAGCGCCGAGAAAAAAAACAGCTATAATATCGCTAGCATTACAGCTATGTTTGACGAACGTGTTGAGTCTGTGAGCTTGACAAGGAATAAATGGCACAATTCGACCCACGATTTCTGAAAATTTTTTCTGGGTGCCTTTGAATTCTCCTGACATGCTCCTTACAAAATTGTATGACTGGAAAGTTACCTTTTCTGTATCAAGCTCATTCTTTGTAAGTATGTGCGCTATCTCATTTGCAAGGCCGAGACCGGTTTTATCCACTGTTTCTGCAACTTCAAGAAGTCACTTCTGAGTTTTTCCATCTTGATCGACATACCTCACTCCAACAGCTAATCTGTCCTCGTGAGAAGCATCTGGTGTGGTATCTGCCATAATTCCATAGAATTGTACTTCTTGAATATCGCTATCTTTTTATGCACTGCCGTCGCTAAAACATCAATCATCTCGTTTTGGGATGAAGCAGAAAGATAGCTTGTGTGGCATGGCCTGAAATGTATGTCCTCAAGCCATTCCTTAGTACTGAATTATGTCTGGAGATTAATTTGACAATTTGAAGAAAATTGACATTTTCATCTCTGCCATTTCCCCCTGAATGCCAGACCTTGTCTGCCCAGTGTCCGCGTAATGTCCATCAAAATCGTTACCACTTCAGTATTAAAAGCAAGATCCTGTTCTTCCAGAATTATCTACTTGCGCTTGTTCATGTCGAGTAGCACATCAACGTGATTATGCATCATCATGAACTGACAGTAATCTGAAAGAGCAATTCGGTGGGTGTTGGAAGAGAAATGTTGAGCTAGTTTTCCGTCCTTTCCTTTTCCTACACTCTTCATTTTGTGCCATTTGTTTACACCGCTCTCAACCCAAGCATTTTGTTTTTTTTCTCTGCCAGAACCTTCATGAAACAGGCAACAGACGAAACAAAAAGCAGCATTGAGTTCTGTGCTGTATTCCAAAAACGGATACTCTTTGTACCAAGCGCTGTTGAAACGTCGCTGCCTATCCTGCGGGATGGAGTAGTTTATTGGATATATACCGAGTTTTGGCTGATACGGACCTAAACTGATCAAATAATGTCTCTGATTATCTGACAGTATTTTAGACCTTTTACCTGGGTCATGCTCAACTATGCAATCGCTCCTACTTTCCGTAACGCTAACATCTCCACGCTTCTGCTCAATTTCTTTCACTACCTTACCACAGATATTTAACACCGATGAACAATTTTCTTTTGCGTTGGCAACTATATCTATGATCTCCATAAGGGACGGGAGAACACTTAATTCAACAGACTGAGTTAATTTTTCAATAAACGCGCGCGGCCTGCAATCGTTCAAGCAATCGACTAAATGATTGAACTGTCCAGGACATTTCAATACACTAATATGAATGCCTTCGTCGAAGTCATGGTCATATTCAGTGCCGAATTGGTCATCTAGATGATTAGAAATTTTGTTTGAAGTGGAGGCATCGGTGTTATATTCTGTCGCTTGATTTTTAAAATCCCTAAATTCAACCTCTTCAGCAGTCATAAGTATAGTAGGTGTGGAAAAAACTTCAACATGTGGGTTTGCACTCTGGAGATCCGATGGCAAAGGATTGCAGTTTGTATTGGTTACAGTTGCATCTTCAGCAGTCGTAGGCATAGGTATAGTAAGCTTGGAAGAAACTTCAGCTGGTGGTTTTGCACACTGCTTACAGGTTCATATACATATATATATCATATTTTTCATTACCAGTAATAATGGAAATTTAAGAAAAATCAGTTGTTTGAGAACTGTATCCTGTATCTATCGATACTGACAATCGAGAATTTGCCGACTGTGATCGAATTTGCCGACATTAGGGGGGCGAGACACCCCCCTATGCCCCACCAGTAGCTACGCCCCTGATAAAAGTATATTATTGGTCAGTTAGAAAAATATATTGTTTTTGATTGGTTGTTTTCTATTACTTTTTAAATTTATGATTTTTTTCCCCTTTATGTTTTTTAAATCATAGTTATATTTTCTAGTTAAAATAAAAGTCAGTAAACCCTTTGCAGGCCAACTTACTACAGAATTACTATTTATTTAATAATTTTCTTTATAGTTATTAACTTTTGCTTTAAATATATATTTCTTTTTACTTTAAAAAATGTAGAAAATTATATGTCTGACATTAAATCTCACATAAATAATGTATAATGAATTAGTTTTGTATTTCTCAGTACTAACGTAATGCAGCAACTAATACAATACAGTATGGTTTCCTGAACCTGAATTCATTCTCGGGATGCATGCTTGTAAGTTGTAAGAGACATATCCCAATCTTCTCTTATGTGGGAAAGGATTCTTTTTTGTCATTGTACTGATAATTACATATTTTATTGTGTATTAAAACATATTTATTAAAGAGATAAATTACTATTCCTGACTGCACTCTACACCTGTTCATTTCAAAATAAATATTGCAGATAGAATTAGTTCAAGGTATTATTATTTTTAAAAAGGTTATTGTTTTTTATGTTGAAGTTGGAAAAATATTTGGTAAAATCATACAAGCCGGTGCGTACCCCATGTAAACACGGCAACAGTCACTGGAGCTTGGCGGTTGCCAAGCCCCAGCAACTGTCGTCAACCATTTTGCACGATCAGCAAAGTCAAAGTATTTTAACACATTAAAATTGCACATATATTCCACTAACAAAAACATTAAAACAAAATACACCATGCATATTTAACCTAAGAAATGTCAGCAAATTCAGTAACAGGCAATCTAAAATGAGCAAGCAGTGAACCATTTTTAACTAAAAAAACTACAGTGGATTAAGCAACCTAGTTGTACAGCTAATGTAAACTGGGCAAATACTGGCCCGTTTTCAACTATAAAAAACATCGGTGGATTAAACAACCTAGTCGTACACCTCATATAAAGTCAGTATGATTAGAATAGCACATAAATAGCACTTACAACAACATAAAAACATCAAATATCAATTTAAAATTCACATTAAAAACCTTGAACATTGCAAAGATTCGTTAAAAAAAAGCACTTACCTTTATTTTTTTGTAATTAACCGCTCAGAAATGTCCCTAACACCCACTGGCTTATAACGTAAAACCAGCATGCTTTCTTTTATTTACTTTCGTATTGACACTGCATTTCTAACAAACACACACGCAGGCCAATAACATAAAACCAACATGCTTTCTTTTATTTAGCTTTATATTCACACCCTATTTCTAACAAACACACCCACACTTTCTTTTCATACAATAACATAACATATTTCATTCCCTTCCATCCATAACATGAAACAATTTCAAATTCCCAAACTGATGATACACATCTTTTTATGGTTGCCATCAATAATACCACCGGCAGGTTACTTGACTCCTGCTGTACATCGCCCACCCTGGCACCAGAATGATCACCAAATGAAACGTAAATACAAACATTGATATGTAAACGAGCACCGGATACGGAATATAGTCCAAATATTTATATAAAATTAAACTGGTATATATATATATGTATAATATAATATAAAAACCCCTTTTAGACTTTAATATTAAGTTTTCTAAATTCATATTTGTATTTGTCACTATTATTAATCTTATTTTCAAAGCAAAGGCAGTTTAAATGTTTTGTTAGTGCCACTAAGAGTCTAAAGTCTTTTCCCTTTAAAAATCCGGCAGGCATGTTTTTCCTGCTAGATTTTGACTCCGCCTTGCCTATATTACTATGGTTAATCAAGCCTATTAATGCCCTCTGCTCCTACCCAGTTAGTCAAGCGTTATTACGTATCGTTGGGAATTTTTGTCTGCGACCTTCAGTGCCTTATCCCCATTTAAATACAGCTGCACGCTGAATTTTCTGCTCTTTTTAATGCCTTTTTGTTGTACCCTTGCTTTTCATATACCCCAGACTGCTTATTAACTGTTTAACTTATGCCATGACAATATAAATATTTGTTAATTCTCAATTGCATCTTTAATGAAGGCCTGACTGCTAGTGGGGGTTACCCCAATATCACACACACACACACATATATATATATATATATATGTGTGTGTGTGTATTTATTTATCTAATATAATGCACTAAGTTATGTAGGTAATGTTATATATACAGGGTGACTGCTAATTCATAGTACAAACTTTGAGGGATGGTACAGGACACTGTAACAATCACATTTTGTACAGGAATGTATGGTCAAAAGTGAAGCGTTGAAGCACAAACACAAGAAAGAACAAATGCAGGAGACGGAGGAGAAACAGAGTTAGTAGTTTCTTCTGTTGTTGATAGATGGACAGTCTGCGTTGATTTAGGGAAGAGAGGCCATTCTCATTTCAGTTTTCGTCCATGAAGATTTTACCTTTGCCGAAAAGGCAAACATTCATTACATGTACAGCCGTGCAAATGGAAACGGCAGAGCTGCACTACAAATGTATTGTGAGCAGTATCCTGACAGACAAATACCATATCACAGAATGTTTCAGAGATTACATCGTCAACATTGTGGAACAGGCTCATTTCACATTACCAGACACGACGCTGGTCCACAAACAACTGTACGCACTGTAACAGTTGAAGAAAAAATCTTGCAAATCGTGGCTGCTACACCCGAGTCAGGTATAGACTGTAGGTGTGAGTCGACTGTTGCAGACTGTAGGTGTGAGTCAATACACTGTTTAAAGAGTGTTATGCAATAATCATCTACAGCCTTTCCATTATCAATGTGTACACGCTTCAAAACCAGAAGATTATTTTCTGCGCAGGAATTTCTGCCAGTGGTTTCTGCGACAATGTGCACTGCAGCCAAACTTTTCTGCCCATGTGTTATTTACAGATGAGGCGACACTTACACTCGATGGTGTATTTAATGTGTATAATTATATGTGTGGGCGAACGAGAATCTTCACGCAACATGACCACATGCGTTTCAAGAACGCTACAGTGTCATTGTGTGAGCTGGCATTGTAAATGATTTCTTGATTGGCCCATACCTACTGCCACAGAAACTCAATGATCACTGTTATCTCATTTTCCTTCAACAAGTTTTACCTGATCTGCTACAACATATTCCTATCACCATTAGAAGCTGCATGGGGTTTCAACATGATGGGATGTCAGCCCACTTCACCCTAGATGTTTGTCAGTACTTGAATGCAACATTTGGTATGCGATGAATTGGATGTGGTGGATCTATCTCTTGGGCTCCCGGTCTCCCGATTTGATGCCCCTTAATTTCTTTTTATGGGGACATTTGAAGAATGAGATTTATGCCACTCCAGTAGACTTCGATAAAGATCTTGTTGCTCGAGTATCCATAGCTGCTGCACGTGTGCATGAAATTCCTGGTATCTTTGAAAGTGCTCATCCATCGCTGCACTGACAATGTCAAGCACGTATCAATGCTGATGGATCTAATTTTGAATATTTATTGTAAATTAATTTCCACTTGTAAATGAAGCTATGAAAATAAAGCACTTTCCCTATGATTTGTTCTTTCCTGTGTTTGTGCTTCGATGCTTCACTTTTGACTATACATTCCTATACAAAATGTGATTGTTACAATGTCCTCCTGTAAGCCTTCAAAGTTTGTACCATGAATTAGCAGTCACCCCGTATATTTAATGTCAAATAACAAATGATTTAAGTGAAAAAAAAAATGATAATGTTTAATAAAATCCCCAAAAAATCATTTCTATGTGGGTTTTTTGGGGTTTGTGGGTGGGTCCGAAACCCTGGATGCTGCTGATGATTTGTTCTTGGCCAAATGCCGTTATGGTGCCATCTTTTGTCCCTTACAGCATCTGCTACATTATTAAGAGCTTCGTGGGTGGAAATTATTTCAACTTTGCAGTAAAATCCGTAACTTTTATTTTGATCTTATCATGGTAATTCACCATCCCTGGCCATGAATATGGTCATGGATGGTGATTGAAAGGTGCTTCTGTCCGGTACGTTGATTTTATAGGTTAACAGTATTTGTTTTTAATCTTTGAATAATAACATTTAGTTTATGAATAGTAATAATTAGTTTTGCTTTATAATTTTTCAAAAAAGTGTGAATATATTTCTCTGTATCTCCCTTCCTTACATGGAGCAAATGACAAATATTTACTTGGCACTATTTTTTTTCTTTGTATGCTATTGTATCATATGATAGCCGGAAAAGTAAGTTAAGTAAATGCATTTCTATTGCATATGTTTGGATTTTTTTCATTCATATTTGTGTTAATATGTATGAATTGTTATATTTTAGCTATGACATGGTGCATTTTGGACATGCAAATCAGCTGCGCCAGGTATACATACATACGTACATATATATATATATATATATATATATATATATTAACTTTATAGTTCTTTATACTTGTTTGTTTTTTTACACATATATTCTGTACAATTTAAATCTTATGAACTGTTATTTTTAGAACAATTTGTCTGTGAATAAATAATGCAAAACAACTGTACCACCCACACCTTTTTCTTTTGATATGTCACCTTTCATTAATCTTTTTGTGTATTTGGCATAGTCTCGAAAAGTTAGTGTGTAAAAATTCTTTTCTAGTATTGTAACATTAGATTTAATGGATTTAAATTTTAATAGATTTCAACAATTTAAAATTAGATTGTTTCATAGTAATTTTATTCAAGTCAGTGTCATAAAAATATTCTGTACAATTTAAATCTTATGAAGAGTTATTAAAAAAAAAAAAATTGTCTATGAATAAGTAACGCAAGACAACTGGTTCTCCCCCCTCACCTTTTTCTTTTGGTATAACACCTTTCATTAATCTTTTTGTGTATTTGGAAAATTCAAAAAGTTAGTGTGTAAAAATTTTTTTCCAGCATTGGAACATTAGATTTAATAGATTTAAATCTAATGGAGCTGTTGACTGATGACTGATGGAATTGTTGAAGTGAAGCATTAAATGCTCCATGCCAACAATTTAAAATTAGATTATTTCATAGTAATTTTATACAAATCATTGTCATAAAAGTTATTCCCCGCAATGTCCAGAAAAGGAAGCTAAAGAAGCCAGAAATTTTTTGTGAAATTGTGCCTTCACTTACCGGCGATCTTACCATTGTACAACAACAAAAAAAATCTAGAGAAACTTCCACCAGCAATAAGATTGAAATCATCTAAAAATGCTACATTTTTTCCCCTGTGTGTGACCTTGTCCTTAAAAATGAGTAATCAGGATATAGACGGAATAATTCTTGAATGACAGTTGTATACAATAGATTCAGGAGTGGATGAACTATGCAAAAAAATTCTAAAGAATCTGACAAAGCACAAAGAATTTATAAGATTTTCAAAGAAGTCTTAAAATTAACAGACAGCTTGCATAACCAGTTAAAATATTCAAATTTAGCTGTACTAATAAAAAATTCTTTGTTACTATCTCATGGCAATTCAGATGTTGAGAAAGGTCTCTCATTAAACCAAAATATATTAATCAAAAGCAATTCAAATCTATCCATGGACACACACATATTTGGGCAGGGAGGGTGCCATGCCCCATTCCCTAGCTTCCATGTTATCATTATGATTTATGTACTGGTATAACATCAAAGTGGTTCAATACTAATCTGTAGTATCTTTCTGGGACAGGACCCTTGACTTGCCCCCCTCCCCCTACAAAAAATCATGAGCGCTCATGAATCTATCTGAATGCAGCATAATTGCTCTCAGGCAAGTCAAAGATACGGTGAGAAAGTATGGTGACATTCTTTCTGTATCAATTATACCAGATATACTGAATTTAGTTACCAAATCACATTCAGCTTATATGCTTGCAATGGAATCAAAAAAGAAAGTACAAGAGGAACAGAGAAAAAAAAAAAAAAAAAAAAAGACAGAAGAAGAAAAACTTGCAAATGAAGCTAAAAAGCTCAAAGAAATAGATAATCAAAAGATAAAGAAGAGAAACTTAGCAAAATAAACACTCAAAACACTCAAACCAACATCAAAAAATTAGAGGATGACTTGTTTTCAGCTAAAATACATCTAACTGAAGGAAATAAATGTTTGAAAGATGCTCTTAGCAGCAAAATGAAAATCGCATCAACAGTAATTGAGGCTTCGACAAACAAAATTTGTTCTCTTTCAGATAAACTAAAAAAAGAACAGGAAAAAATAAATTATTCTCTTAAAGTTTTGAGAAAAAATCAAGCTTTTTCTTTAAATTACTATTATTATTCAGTAAAAATACTACTGTGTTATGTTTATCTCTCAAGTGTTAACTTTGATTTTATTATATCAACAAAAATGTCATAATTGCCCTTCCCCCCATTTTTTGAAAAAGGCGGGGGGGGGGGGGGAGGGATTATTGCTATGTTGACAATTAAGAAATAAACCAGATTTGGGAAACAATGTGTTGTGAAAAATTATTTATGGCAAAGCTCCAAACACAAAAGCCAAACCCAAAAAAATCAGAAAGTAAGACCCCAGATCTTCATCGGAATTACCTCAGCTGTAAGAGAAATTTGTGTGGGTGTAACATGCACAAACAATAAAGACACATGTTTGCAAGAAATAACACTTTTATTGCAAAGTAGGTGATGAGTCTAAATTTTGAATCATTGCCTGATACTTGAACATAATTATACTATATATTGCACTTTAGTTTACTTTTAACAACAACAACAACAAAAAATAGTGACAACTTTGGTTAGGAAAAGCAAATTTTATCTCAAGAGACACTTCAAATCATAAACTACAAGCTTCAATTCATAGTTATGACTCAAAAAAATTATTTCAAATAAACTGATTCACCTTTGAGCACAAAAACATTATTAATCAATTATAGAGCAACTAAATTTATTCTAGTATTGATGATCAAATCAAAATTATTTCTCTGCAGTTAGGCTTAATAACTCATTTCACAAAGATAGCAAAGATCACAAAAAATATTAATTAAATATCTCAAGAAAAAAATCATGAAAGATCAAATTTGATATGCACTATATTGTAGTTATGTATATTGATAGAGAGGCTTCTCACACCAGAAAATTAACAAAGTTTAATTTCTGACTTGACACACAAAATCATTGTTGCAAATTTACTTGTCTACAAAGATAATTCTAGTTGGAATTAATATTTTCTTGCAAAAAAAAAGTTTTGACATTTTAGTAAAAAAATAAAATAAAGGAGAAAATAAAGAATAAAAAGGAAAGTTAAAAAAAAAAAAAAAAAAAAAAAAAAGGTTTAGTAAAGGGGACGGGTTACTAGGTTTGAAACATTGTTGAGGGGTAGTGGGGGATGGCATCTGTGCCAAAATGGCACAAATGTTACTATTTGGGTGTCTTCACGGCTCAGTCCTCGTCAATTTCTAAAGAAGGGGGCTTTTGTGATACATTTTCAGTCAGTGAGGCATTGTCTCCACGGACTGTGGTGCTTACTAGATGTTGTAGATGGAAATCATCCTTGTAGGATAGTCCAAGAGACAACCTGCTGGGTCAGGTAGAAAATTTAAACATTCAGCCACGAATTACCTCAGGATCTCACCATAATGACCTCCGGTAGCAAAACAAATGAATGGATATCACCTGATGGGAATTCCGGGCATGATGTCACACAGAAGGTGGATGATGCGCTACAAGTCACTGAACTTAGGTTAATATCTCTGGATCTCAGCACCTGCTCCCGCTGGAAATTTTCAATGTAATTGAAAAAAACATCAGCTTCTTGCAGCCACCTGCTATACTCACATTCCAAGCTGAACTGATTCCCGCTCCCCTCTGGCAAAGCTACGCACCACTGCATGCCTCCCTCCGCCAATCAGCGACTGCCAAGAAGCTAGCGTCATCTCAAAAAAACCTGACTGAGCGAGCGGGAAATGCTTCTTCGTAAGTAGGAGGAAGCCACAGTTCAAGATGGTGATGTAGATTCCCAAAATGGCAAAATTTTGAACCACCTGCGCTGCCAAAAAGAAGTTTGGTGAAAGAATAAACCAGTACCTAAACCAATGAAAAATAGCTTAAACTGAAAAGTGCTCAAAACTTAAAATTAAATGCTATCATGTGCAGAAACATAGCCAAAATTTAGAAAAAAAAACCTTTTAAATGATGTGAATACACTAGGGGCCAGCCTAAGGAGAAGAATAGGAAGAGAAAAGGGGCAACTAACTTGTTATTAAAGAAAACAGACTTTAAGGTAAAAATAAATAAATAAAATAACAAAGCAGATATAATTAATTAAGAAAGCAAAACATTTAAAGAGGGATAGCACACTATTATAATAACATGAATTAGGCAAAGTACTAATTGGATAATTGTAAAGCTATTGTCACATACTTAAATATTTAAAAAAACGATACATATTAAATAAAAAGGAAACAAAACAAATATTGCTAAATCTGAACACCTCATTCCTTTCCCCTACCCAGAAAAATTTTTGGCACAAAAGTTTTTGTTCACATAACACAGAAAAAAAATTAACACAGGGACACGTCTCGAAGGCTAGTTGGACTGCAAGCAAAAGAAAAAACAAAGTAGTAACACTGCTGACACAAAAAAATTTAAAGAAAAGAAATAATACCCACACCAGATCACCGCACTGCAAACAAAATTTGCCGGAGCCAGCCCAGTGTCTAGAATTCGGCCACCCATCATGCCAAACAAGAAAGGTTAACTCACAGGAGTACAATAGCAATGTGACATATACAGGGGTCTGTCCAGGGCGAAATCGGGTCCAAAAACGGACCCTTCACAAAATTCAACAAGTTAAAAAAAAGACCCTTCACAAAATTCAGTATCTGAAAAACGGACCTTTCACAAAATTCAATATCGAAAAAACGGACCCTTCACAAAATTCAGTTTGACCAAAATGGCCCTTTCACAAAATAACTACTGCACTTTTCAGTTGAGTTTAGGAATTATTATCATTTAGCGATCACTGATCGTCACCCAATATCTTGGCCTAAATGTAAACAATGTTGATGATGATGACGGGAGGTAGGTTGATTGGAGACCCTAAGCCATGGGGGTAAATTACACTGCCTACTATTGCAGTTTGAAGTAGACGCCTGCACTTGTTTGTTCTTCCTCCTAAGTTCCCTCCACCTGCTATGTAGGAGCTCTCTTTCTGGGAATAAAAATCAGACTAGTAGCGAGCGCTCATTTATTAATTCTTTTCATGTGAGTTGTGTTTATGCCAAAAAATTAAACATCAAGACTTATTCCACTATAATATTAATAAGACTCATTGCCAGAAGAAAGGTGATGACAGCTGTTATTCTCGGAAAATTACAACGTTCTTCATGAATAAAGCCAGTGGCGTATGTAAAAAGGACAGCCAGGTTGGGGAGGGGATTAAAAGAAAGCACATTGTTTTCCAAACAGGCACATTTATGCACCATGTAGTAAATATTCAGAAATCGTTTGATGCAATCTCAAAGTGATTAACTTAGTCCTAAATCTTATTCCTAAAGACACATAAATTCAGACCAATGCATGTTTCGAAATCGTTCAAACTTTCTAACTCGCAATAAGTCGTTTTGCATTTTGAAATGAATCCACAATTCTCTAATGTTTAGTAAATATCTGTAATAACTATAAATAATCTGAAGTAGAAAGGCCATGTAATGATTACACTAAAAGCAATCATTAAGAACAACTTGCAAGAGTGCATAACATCCAATTCAAAACAACGGGAGCTGCCGTCATTTATGCAAGCTTATTGTTTACTAATTCACAACTGCATACTTATCAAACATAACATCCTTAAGGGTGAAATCGTTTTGAACTCCCTTCTTTCCCCCCCAACTGAAAGCGTAATGTGCCAGATAGCCCTTTTACATTCCTGGAAAAACAAACATTTCAGAGGTATCTTTCAGATCACGCAAATGAGAGAAAACAGAAAAAATAATTATTTATAAAAGCACATTTTATCTGGTTGCATTTAAAAAAAATGAAAAGGCTGATTGGAATTTTGTGAAAGAACAGTTATCCCCAGGGCCCAATCATCACAATATTGGGCCCAGGGCAAACACAAATTTTGGGGCCTTTGCACCGGACCAGAAATATTTTACGGGAAATTGCACGCAAACAGTATTATGCATCTAAGTTATTTTAGATACATATAGCTACTTAAATATACTGTTTGTTTAAATACTAAATATAAATACAGTGCACACCGGTTATAACAGACCTGGGATATAACATACTATCGGTTATAACGTACCTAGAAGCTAGGTCCCGATTGAAGTCATGAATGACATATTTTTCGATACAAAATTTTTTAAAGAATATAAATTTTTTAACAAATGAAAATTTTTTATCAAACATAAATTTGTTGAAAAATACAACATTTTTGGGCCCTTGAAATTGGTGGGCCCAGGGCAAATGCCCCGGTTGCCCTGCTGATAAACGGGCCCTGGTTATCCCTCCTGTTTTGTAAAGGGTCGTTTAAACGCCGATTTTGACTTCATTGTATTGTCTCCTGTATAAGGAAAACTGTATGGTAAGGAAGGAGAAAAAGTTTTGACAAATAAGAATGGAAAAACGGACCGACATACCAAGGCATAGGGGGGAGAAAAAGGACTGCCAGACGTTAAAGGGTTGCCGGGTGCCGCACCCTGTTTAATCGGTCGAGAATCCACACTGTGGAATGTGAAATGGGATAAATATAGGTCAATCATTGCTAAAGGCTGGAAAAAAAGGGGGGGGGCTAGAAATAGTGTAATACTGCATTTTCACATTCTTGGGAGTGAACAACAAAGCATAGGAGTGATTTTATTGGGATTTAATGCCTTTTTAAAGAGCGGTCATAGGGGTACACTACAGAGAAATGCTATCAGCAAAGGCAGGGCCGTAGCAAGCAAAAAATGATAGAAGACTGAAAAAATTTATAACTTAATTAAATTTTGTAAACTTAATTAATGTATGGGCACATCTTACAGGGTGGGAATTTTCTGTTTGGAGACCATATAAAAATGCACATTTGTATTTATTTAGATTTAATCTTCCAAAAATTATAATCATTACTGTAAAATTCTGAACCCCCCTTTTTTTTTTAACACATAACTTTGTGATTTACTGTAAAATATTTGTGAAAAATATTTAAGGAATAAAACCCAAGTCAGTGTTTTTGGGATATTCTGTGTACACTGACCAGGGTTTTTAAAAAAAACCCCAACCCGGGTGGGTTTTATTGGGTTTCTTAGGGTTTTATTGGGTATTTTTGGGTTTTATTAAGATTTTTTTATAGTATAACACTTTTTGGAATTAAATTTTATGGTTTTATTTCAAAACAGAATAGTTTTTAGTGTAAAAGAAAATTTTTCATTACAAAATAATAATTAATTAATTAAAATGTAAAAATAACTTCAACTTTAATGCAGTACTATCTTTTTCTGCTGATGTTTATAAAGGGCTCCTAATTTGTTTTATGACCATAGATAAAAGTATATTATTGTTCACATAGAAAAATATGTTGTTTTTGATTGGCTGTTTTCTATTACTTTTAAATTTAACTTTTTAATTTCTTTACCTTTATGTTTTTTAAGTCATAGTTATATTTTCTAGTTAGAATATAAGTCAGTAAAGCCTTTGCAGGCCAACTTACTGCAGAACTACTATTTATTTAATAATTTTCTTTATAGTTATTCATTTTTGCTTTGAATATATATTCCTTTTTACTTTAAAAAATCTAGAATTAATATGTCTGATATTAGATCCCACATAAACAATGTGTAATGAATCAGATTTATATTTCTCAGTACTAAAGTAATGCAGCAACTAATAGAATATAGGATGGTTTCCTGAACCTGAATTCATAGTTTAGTGTCTTGAGATGCATGCTTGTAAGCTGTAAGAGGGAGACATGCTCCATTTTTCTCTTATCTGGGAAAGGATTTTTTTTGGTCACTATACTGATAATTACATATTTTATTCATATTTAAAAACTTATTCATTAAAGAGATAAATTACTAAGTTATCCCTGCCTGCATTCTACACCTGTTCATTTCAAAACAAATATTGCAGATAGAATTGGCTCAAGGTATTATTTTTAAAAAGGTTATTATTCTTTTAAAAATAATACCTTGTTGAAGTTGGAAAAATAATTATAAAAAAATTGGAAAAATAATTATAAAAAAATTAAACTGGCATATTTATATTTATCTAATATAATGCACTAAGTTATATAGGTAATATTATTTGTATTTAGTGTCAAATAACAAATGATTTAAATGAAAGAAAGAAAAAATTTTGATAATTTTTAATAAAACCCCAAAAAACCCCACTTCTGTGTGGGTTTTATTGGTTTTTTTAAGTGGGTTTAAAAAAAAACCCACCCGGGTGTTTTTGGGTTTGTGGTCGGGTCCGAAACCCTGACACTGACAAGTAATTTTTCTTTTATGGTGCAAGTTGAAATTAATTTTTAAAAATATAATGTTAGCTAATTTCTCCTATCTGTAATTATCTACAACTTATTTTTGATTTCCCTTCAATTGTTGAAATTTAACTAGATTTAAAAATTGCATTTTTCACATCGTTAGTATTAGAGTATTTCCAGTCGAAACTGACAGACATTGTAATATTTAAAAATTACTAAAGTTTGAATTTGGGGTGTAAGTAAAAGTTTTTAGTACCTGCAATTTAAAATCAAAACTACTATGGCCTACGTTTATTATAAAATCTGTCTTTCAATTTTAATTGAATTTTTTTAAAAATATTGTTTCAGGGTATGACTATCACCGGATGATGTTAGGTGAACAGGAATTATTCAGTTTTGGCCAACTTTTTTTTAAGGGAACTAAATTGACCCATTTTATTTTTAATTAAAAAAAATATTCAATTCTATTTCGTGATTGCTTTCTTGCTCAAAAATGAAATAGAAAATTGGAAGAAGTTCACAAAATAAGGAAAGATTCACAAAAATAGAAAAAATTCACAAAATTAGGTATAAATTCACAAAATTAGGTAAAATTTCACAAAAATAGGACCCTGGGAAAAAAACCTGATATATACAATGTTTTACAAGGACCATCTAAAATGAAACTGAAGGTTTAAGTATGGAATTTATGACATTAAAAAAATATTGTACTTCAAAACTGCTTAACATTTGCATGTGAGTTGCAAAACTCAAAGGAACTCTTTCTGTTCCTAATACAGCAACATGTTTAAATTAAACAGAGTAAGGCAGAGATCCCAGAGCCTCTCAAAACCCGTACTGAAACTCAGAATGACCCTGTAGACTAAACAACAACCCCACAGAGTTCTTAAGAGAGACAGTCAAAGAAGACAACAGGCTCAAATGATAGGATAGGCCTGCAGGAACACTATCTATCATTAATCTTACCCAAAGATATTAAATTTTGTATACAGAAGACATTAATTTAGTATGTATATGACATAGTGAAGGAAAAAAAAAAGAATTTACCTTTACAAGTTACAACAAGTTAAACATTACTATTAAATGCATATGATTAAGATGAATAGATGATGGCAGTGTATGGATAAAAGTACAGTCAACTCCGATTATAGTGAACCCGGATATAGTGAACTTTTGGCTATAATGAATGCAAATCGTTAGTCCCAACTCACATTAGAAATGTGCATAGCATTTTTACTTCCTTGTACGTAGTATAAGGAAGTAATGTGATCCCGAAAAATTTTGGGGGCCAAATTTCGGCAAAAAAACCGATTTTGACTACCTCTAAATTTAATTTAAAATTTTTTTTCGATGCATCTCATCGTAGGCTAGCATGCACGATCATATTAACGCGTCTGCAACTCATTTTGACCAGCGGCGAGTCTACTGTGGCCAGTTTTTCCATGCCGTCTGTACGTACGTACGTATGTATGTAACTCGCATATCTCAAAAACTATTGGTCGTAGAATGTTGAGATTTGATATTTAGGATTGTTCTATGATCTAGTTGTGCACCTCCCCTTTTGGTGGCAATCGAATGGATAGTTTATGTACAGGACCGCCCAAAAGATTCGAAATACATTACGCTCTATGGGCCGAAATTCATTAAACTCGCCTAACTCAAAAGCTATTAGGCGTAGAATGTCGAAACTTCATATTTTGGATAGTTGTAACATCTAGTAGTGCACCTCCCCTTTTGGTTCCATTCGACTGGATAGTTTATCTACAGGACTGCCCAAAACATTCGAAATACATTACGCTCAATGGGCCGAAATTCATTAAACTCGCATATCTCAAAAACTGTTAGGCGTACAATGTTGAAACTTTATATTTAGGATTGTTGTAACATCTAGTTGTGTACCTCCCCTTTCGGTTCCGTTCGACTGAATAGTTTATCTACAGGACCGCCCAAAAGATTCGAAATACATTACGCTCTAAGGGCCGAAATTCATCAAAGCGTTTTTTAGAGGTATTGGGCTATTTCAAACGACTCAGAAGTGATATAAGCTGTAAAGAGTTAGAAACTGAATTTCTCCATTAGAAAAAGTGTCTTTATCATTTATAGTTCTGCTACAGGAACACTCAAAAGATTTTCAATACATTACGGTCAATGGCAATTTTAGGGGCATTCATCCATTTCAAGCACAACACCGTCCTACCACATAAGTTAGGTAATGGTCCGACCACGGTCACGTGCCTCCCTCAAGAACTATGCCAAAAGTCGCCAAGCTTGGCGACTTTTGGTGTACGTGTGTGCATATTTAACTTTCAAATCTCAAAAACTATTATGAAATTTCATATATAAGAATGTTGTAACATCTAGTTGTGCCAGTCTAGTGGCAGTCTCCTGCCATTGACGGTGAAGTGTGCAATGACTGATGATGGCTGTGCTAAGCAGCCGAAATATATTTAATACGGCGGTAATAGGTATTTTATCATGTTAACTATATTTGCAAATGAAATTTCTTCTTTAGCTATCACATATGAAATATCAATCAATTTTTGTACACGAATATTCGTAGCTGTACAACTGGCAGCCATCGACTGTCCGATGGGAGTGTTTCTATAAAAGTCACTCAAGGATAATGCAGGATTTTCATTTTTTGAAGCACTTGCTTGATGAGCCTCGGATTTCAGATGTTTTTGAACACTGTCTTTTTTTATTGTACTTCCTGAAACCCCTTCAACAAATGATTTATTGAAGTTTCTCATTGTCTTCAGTCTCATTGTCTCAATAAAGATTTAAGATTATCACGACACAGTTTGCAGAACACAGATTTAACTGATATTTTGTCCATTTATTTTTTGGATCCTGTTCATATATCCATTTTTTTACTGCTAATATCTTGATACATGTTAATATCTTGATACACAGCTGATATGATTAATGTTAATAGTCCTTAGGATAAATGCGAATCAAATATATGACTGTGTGGTCGCATGCACACGATAGCATCTGCTCCTACAGACTGGCACTAGCACCCGATACTAAATACCATAGCTAAATACATACAGGGCTCATTCAATAATTCACCGGTTGGTCGTGAACTGGTGTTTCGGGTAGCAGTTAGGTGAATTATCGAACGCGCCCACAGCCAAAGCAAGGGGAATTCTTTAGCAGCAGGAGACATCATGTGAGAGACAGAAGGCTCATTGACTCCCAGTGCACTGGTGCTGTTTAGCTCCTCTACAGAGCTTTCCGATCTACGTCATTGCAGTACCCCGTCACTGAGGTTGGGTGGGAGGGGAGGTCAGGAAACTTGTTACAAATGGTAAACAAATGCCAAAGGATGATAAAAAATGGGATGGAATAAATTTTAGCATTTGAATTATAAAACAATGTAATTTTTACTGTTTTTTTTTCATCGCCAAATTTTTTATGCAATGTGTGTAGTTGTATCGTTTTGCATACGTTTTGATTCGCAAATTGCAATGCGATACCGCTTATTTCCAAAGCTGGGCTGTTGCCAATTGAAGAGGGAAGAATACATGTTGCCCGAATGTTAAACAATAAAAAATAAACCATAAAATTAAAAATAAAAATAAAAATTAATAAATTAGGAGTGAAAAAAATGATAATAATAATATTAAGCTATAAGTAATAATTAAATATTAAATAATCAATAGAAATATCAGAAATGTTAAAAAGGATAATAGCAAGAGATAGATTGGGTTTATAATATTTTAATAGGAATGTATCTAACTACTCCTAAAGCTAAGTGCGTAATAAGCCAAGATATATATGTTGATAATAATATTAATATAAATAGGAGCATTAGAATAGTACCAGTAATCATCAGTCTTTTTTTTTTTTGAACAATAGACGGGTTTAAATTTAAACCCATATATTAATGTTTTTTTTTTTTTTTTTTTTTTTTGAGAGAGAGAGAGAACCAAATTTCATATCATTTGCTTTAGTCGTTATTACGTAATGCGTGAACAAAGATTCATTCAGTTAAAAATTTTTTTTGCAAAATCTCGAAATGTGATCGATTTATTTTAATTAGATGCTTATAGTTTAAGGTGAGTGACCCTCCTATCATTTCACCAAATATCATTTTTTCACCTTTGCAGTTATTACGTGATGTTTGAACACAAATTTGCACAGTTTGAAACAATTTTCTCAAAATCTAATCAAGATTTTTTTTTAAATCGGTGCCTGTGTTTTAAGTTGAGTGACCACCAATCATGATGCCAAATTTCATTTCAATTGCTTCAGTCGTTTATGCGTGATGCTCGAACACAAATTTAGGCAGTTTGAAACGATCTTCGCAAAATCTCAAAATCCAATCAAGATTTTGCCTCACCATGACACAGTGGTTATGCCACTAAAAATGGTAGATGGCCAAAGTGTGAAGGTCCCGGGTTCGGGTCCCATTGCGCGGCTGTCGGTCTAACGGTCTGGAGTTTTGGTAGATTTTCTCCAGATGTAACGTGCATACGTGTTAGAACCCCTTAGAAAGTCCTCCTACCAAGGCCCCCCTCCCTTGGCAGATCGCCCTAGTGTAGCATTGCCATAATCACACACAACCAACCAATCAAGATTTTTAAAAAATTCGTTGCCTATGTTTTAAGTTGAGTGACTACCTATCATGACAATAAATTTCATATCATTCGCTTCAGTCGTTTTTGCATGATGCTTGAACAAAAAAAGCATCACGGACAGAACGACAAACAGACAGACAAACTTTTTTTTTTAGGGTCGCACTGTATTCCCAGGTGCTTGAAACGGATAGAAATCGCAAAAATTTTGAATTCCAAGAAATGTACAGACTAAAGTCTAATTTTATTTATTTAGATGTACCTATATATTATAAGAGAGGAATTATCATAATGTTTCTCAAAATTAAGAAGATCAGCTCGATAACTAGATGTAGATCCACCTGGAATACCTAAGACCTATATATATAGTTTATTATTGTGTAGTACATATATAGTTATTGTATATTAAAAACTTAAGTAGATTTTTGAATTAAGTAAAAGAATATTGTGATGGTAAGTTTAATCTGGCTATACAATTATTAAAAAGATTACGTATGGTATTTCAGAGATCATCTAAATGTATGTTATTAAATAAATCTTTAAAGTCATATGTAGATATAGAAGTTGTAAGTCTTTTAATTTATTTTTTAGCTCTTAACTATTACTAATTGATATGGAATTGCAATTAGCCTTAATATATAAATTATACATAGAAGTTAGTATTTTAAGTAGTGATTTACTTGCTATATTATTGTAAGTATTACATCCAATAGTTACAGCTCTAAACTTAATAGGAGTTTTATGAAATTTAGGAATTAGTACTAAGTAAGGATAGTTAAGATTATCATGTTTCAGGTTAAGTAGTTTATGGTAGGCTAGAATCTTTTTTATTAACTATAGATTCAGTGGTATTTGTAAGTTTAAAGTTAGTATTGTTGTTAATTGAATTAGCTAAAAGACTATGGTATAACTTTTTTACAAATAATTGCATAATTGTTAAAGGATTTATCGACATAAGTAATTAAAAAAGTTTTGTTGCAGGATTTTAATCTGATTAGATAGAGTTTATTAGGAGATGTGAAGGATTTAATTAAAATATTATTTAATGAAGCTAATATTTTGATTTTCCACAGACTAAAAAAGACTGTAGGAATATTGAATTTTAATGAAGTATTATATATATATAATAGTTTATATAAGTAAATTGAGCAGTAATATCTTTTATATTGTATTTAGAAGGTAGTAATACTTAGTTAATTTGTTCATAATTTGTCGGAATTTTAAATCCTTTATTATATTAAGGTCACCTGTAATTATGTGTCCATAATGCGAATTAACAAAAGAACATTAGTGATCACCAGTACAAGAACAAGCATAAGAGTCATCTGGAGAACAATTCTTACTGAAAGAATTGTAGTTGAATATTTTCCTACCCATGGGTATAGGGTACTTAAAAGATTTTTTTATGTCTAGTTCTTTAATCGAAAATAAATCACTATGTTTAGAAAGAAGTTTATATTTCGAAAAGTAGAATGTGTGTAATTTATAACAAAATTAGTTTTTAATGTAGACAGAGTATATTTGTTTTTTACTATATCATGCTTAAGATTATTTGCTTGAACAATCATTAGGTCATAAAACAAATGACTAAAGTGATCAGACAGAGATTAGGTATAAAAGATTTTTAGATATTTGTATATCAACTTCTTTTTAATAGAGAAGCAAAGGTTCTGACAGGTATCCAGTTAAAATTAGTTATGTATGTATCATTTAGATGTTGTAATATAGATTTTATAGCGCTATTTAATAAGATTGTGTGATTAGATTTTGAAGATCTACCCCGCTTAGAATGTTAATTTTTTTTGTATCTATACAAATTAAGTTTATAGTAAATAGATATATATTTAGTAGGGTCAGTGTTTCAGAATAGTAATGAAGATGTTTATTATTTAATATTTGATTGAGTCAGTAAGGATAACAGGTGTTGTGATAATGTATTAATTGATCTTCCAGGAAAAGGCGTTCGTTATATTGATTTTGTATGGCAAGAATTTCTATTTTAATGTTTTCAAACCCTATTTCTATTTTAATGTTTTTGGGTATGGAAGTGAGCATATTCAACATTAGCCGAATGTTCATTAGAAAATTTTTTTACGCTACTGCAATGTAAATTAATTCGCAAATGTAGCGGATTTCGTGTTTGACCTGTATAGGCCATATTACATAGAGTACAGTTAATTTTATAAATACAATTATATATTTTGCAGAATTTATTGTACAATCTACTATTATCTATTAAATTAAAAGAAGCATAAGGACAAGTTTTGCATTTATTGGAGTCACAAGTATTACTGTGCAATTTTGTTCTTAAAAAGTGACTGATCACAATCATTCAGTCCTTGAAAAGATTCAATGAATGAGTAAATACTTGGAAATTTTTGCCAAATATTAAATTTGTTATTATTCTTTGTATTTCTGATAATTTTAGTTTGAAATTTTCCTGTTTACAAATAATATTAATATAAATTTTAAGTTCTATTACATATTTTTTTCCCTAAACAGGCTAAAGCAATGGGAGACTATTTGATTGTAGGTGTTCATACAGATGGTAAGTTTGAAGAAGAAAAGACTTTAAAATATTTTTTCTCCTCTGAATCCCATTGTCTACAAATCACTATTTTCTCTGTGTCTATCTGCATCATAATTATGGAATGCAAGTTTTAATTTATTTGATATTGTTTTATTGTAAATCTGTTTTGTACTATAGTGTTCATTTAGCATGGGTATAACCAGGGCTGGGGAGTAGCGCGCTACTTGTAGCGAAACTACAGTAGCCGCTACTTTTTTTTGTAGTTTGTAGTGTAGCGCGCTACTTTTTTAAAAAAGTAGTGTAGCGTGTAGCGCGCTACAAAAAAACAGTAGTTTGTAGCGAATTTTGGAAGCTACTTTTGCCGTGTCATCATTTCCGGCGATTGATCCCGTGGTGCAATTTCTCTCTCTTCTGACTCCAAGCATAACTGAAACTGATGCTTGAAAGACACCCAATCTCTCCCCCGCCCCCCCCCTCCTGCAGGGGACACACGCACACGAGGGGGGGGGGAGGGGGTTTGCTTTGCCTGAAGCGGAAGCCTGACATTGTGCATCTTTTTTCTTTTTATTGTTCTCAGTATTATTTGTAGAATCACCAATCTGCCATAAAGAGGACAAAAAAGGAAGGAAAGAGAGGTCCAAAGTTGAACAGAGGTTATTTTGATGGGGCCTCGAGAGTCTCATTATCACACGGGCGTGTGGGCCCGTGAGCCCCTGAAAAATAAAGGCCTCGCAAATCTCTCCATTTATTGTATATTAAATTTATATATGCTGCAATAATAATTTTTATTAAGCTAAATTTCCTTTATCTATATCATAATTGGGTAACAATAAAAAGGCTTCGAGACTTATTTTCTGTTCTTCTTTCTAACACAATGATAATGGTTTCTAAGACTAGATCAATAAAATAGAAATTAAAGGCGTTATTGAAAATTTATGGTCATATGTACTTATCACAAAATATCCATTAGTTAGCATTTTTTTAAATATTATGATGAAGAAAAGAAAATTTTCTGGCAGGTGGAACTCAGCGCACACATACGCTAATAATACAAGTGGATTAAAAAAATATTAAAATCAATTTTAAATGCATAGTCTTGTTCTAAATGAGTATAAATACATGGGTAATTTTTAATTTAATTTTAGAATTATTTTGAAATGTTTCATTTTTATGCTGGGAAAATAGAAAACAATCACAAATAAGTTAAAATGTCTGTAATAGTATAGGGGCCCAAAACAACCTTTTTTTTTTGCCCCGGGGCCCCTTCTATGTCTGATCAGGGTCTGCATATTTTTGACTGCTATTGCGTGTTTGCAACATAAATCAACATAAAAATGAGTATTTTTTGCTTTCGAAAAGGAATTTTACATATCTGTAAATTGTATGCTTTTGTAACATCATTAATTTTCTTTGATTTTTTTTTTATTGCACCCATAAATACAGTGTAGTGTCCACTTGCCAGGATGATTGCCAATCATTCAGTGTCCAGTATTCCGTGAACTTCCTTTTAGGCGATATCCTTTCAAATCTGACATGATATATAGTCAGTCCTCGCAATTAGCGACCCCCCCCCCCCATCCTCTCACTCACCATCTACGGAAAACTACGAAGCGTGAGAAAAACTTACGGTTTTCTCACAGGAATTTTCTTGAAAGCATCGAGACCGCTTCTGGAAGAATCACTGACATTTTTAATTTTCTCTTTGCCTCCTCCTTATGATCGATGCATTGAACAACAATTTTATTTATGCTTAGTTTTACTAAGTTTATTTATATTAAGGTTTGGTCATTTTTCGACGTTATAGTGCACTTTTTTGAGTTTGGGCACTCTTTATTATCCTTGTGTCCTGGTGGTGTGTTCAACTTCCACAAGAGTAATGACAGTTCTGCAGTATTGTAGCTTTTCAAACATTAATTAATCACGTGATTATGTTCTACAACTAGGAATGTTTTTTGTCTCAAAGAAGTGTAAAAACTGATTAGTACATTTTTCGTGGAACCTGAAACTGAAAAAAAAGAAAGTAAATATCTAGAAATTGTACACATTTTTTTTTTTTTTTGACGAGTTGATAACCTTATCTTTTTTGAGTTTGTTGAAAAGGGACAAAAGGTATAAGCATATGCATCCAAGATATTATTTCAGGGGCTAAAAATATTGCTGACCTCGGTTACAGTGTTCTTCGTTTGTAGTGATAGTTTTCAGATCCGGTCCTAAGGTAGAGCGAACGGTGCGACCGCACCGGGCGCCATCTCTACCAAGGCTGTTCAGAATAATATAGCACTGTGGATGTCGGAAATGGTTTCATTTACCTGTTAATAATTGTTTAATAATAAATCTTTTAGTCTATGTACAGTAGTAATCAATCATGTTAATAGTGAATTTTAGTGAACTTTCTGTGAAAAAATAAATTATTAACAGGTACTCGAGGACGACTTATCAAACCCTACATTATTACGTGATTCATAACCGTCTTATTTACCTTTACCACTCTTTAACTTTTTGCCAATGAGTTTCAGAGCACCATGCATATTTGACAGTCCGTATATTATTGAAGTTGAAAGCCTCATTTTAACCCCTGAAAGCTTTTATAGCTAAATGTGTGGCGTAGCTAGGTGCAAGAGCTGATCTAGGGTACGTGGAGCCTCCCTGCAAACGTAAAGAAGCCCCGTGTTATGCTCCAGATTAAGTTTTCCTTAGTTTTTTAGTTCGAATATGGCGCTCCGATGCCTTGCTTACCGTGTCGGGCCGTCCCTGGCTACGGGGGAGCAAGGAAGGTCAACTGTACCCGGGCGCAGCATCGGCCAAGGGGCGCTAAATGGTATATGAAAGCTACCTAGTTGCATTTTTAAAAAATAGGAGGGGGCGCAAAATCTTCAGTTGTCAGGTGGAAACGAGATTTAGTCATTTGCTGTGGGACAGAGAAACTGTTCTCTCAGCTTGTTTCCATCCCAGATTCAAACTATTCTGGATTGAGGAGGAGAGGAAGACCGAAGCCAAAAAAAATGGATGGAGGAATACCTCCAGAATATGTTTCCGACAACTTCAGATATCAGTATCGAGGATCATGACTGGATGATGAGGCCCATGGATGATGACTTTTCTGGTTTTTTTAATTTCTCTTTCGCATGCACTCGAAATAGTTACGAGGAAGAACTTACAAGGTTCTTGTCAGAGCCAATCAAACCCGTATCTTCGCTTTCGGCGTACACGTATATGAAAGAAGCCTTCAAAAAAACTAACACTGGCGTGCCGTCCAGTGCATCTGTACAAAGATTGTTTTCGATTGCATCGGACGTATTTTCTCCTCGACGATCATGTTTGGCGGATACCAATTTTGAGATCCAGCTCTTGTTAAAATTTAATAAACATGTTTTTGAATAAATTTATGTGGTTTTTATTTTATACTAGAGGCATGGCAGTCTTCCATGAATATGTTGAAATTCTGCTTTCTTTCGTTAAAATTTTAAAGTGTCTATTATATTTAAATTATTAGGTTTTTTGTGTAATAATTTTCAGAATTAAATACGAAAATATGAGAATTTCTATTAATAATTAATAATTTGTAAAATCCTTAGACTTATCTCTCTCTTAGCCTTAAAATAACAATATAATTCTATAAAATTCTTTTATACCTAACACAAAGAAAAAGTTGTGTTGATGATAATAACTTTTAAAATTTCTTTAACATATATAGAGGATTTTTTTAATGCAATGTTTTAAATAGATATATCATGAATTTAATTAGTAATTGTTTTCATTATTTTATAATATGCATATCATATGTGATGTTTTCAATTAAAACAATTATACAATGTTACATGGTTCACACGGGTCATTCGTCATAAATCACTAATTTGGTAAGTCATGAAAAAAGGCCTTTATACTCATTAATTTTGATTTGTGCTCAAGAAACTAGAATGTTTGTACAACATGAAAGGGGTCTCAAAACGGGCCTTTTTTTCCCGTTCAGACATCCATTTTATTATATTTTTAAAAACTTTTTTAGTTCTCATGATTTTTCTCATGCTTTCAGAGCTCACTTTCCCAATTTATTTTTATCATAGAGGTATTAAAACTTAATTAGTTTCAGCAATACTTCAATAATTAGCAGTAGTTGCCAGTAGCGTATATATAGGCTAGGCTTCCATTTCGGGGGGAGGGGGACGATTCGGTATTTTAAACTTTATTGTTCTAAAGTTAAAAGAAATGTTTCAAAATAGCTCCTTTTTAATAATTGCTTTACATTTTCGGAGGGGGCCCGCCTCCCCCTGCTCAAATACTCGCCTGGTAGTTGTTTATTAGAGCAATAGTTTTTTTCTAATTAAAGGCGAAAAGGTGCCCGGGGTCTTCCGTGCGTCCACCAAATCTGCGGCGCTCAACGCTACAAGGAAACCACCTTTCGTTCTTTGGACGCGAGAGACACCCGCTGAGGTCATTAATCACGCTGGACGCGAGTAGAAAACCAAGGCTTTAGATATCGATAGTTTTCTCTAATTAGGATATAAATATCCTTAAATATGAATGTAATGCAAATTGAATCTGTCAGCAAAATTTGTCTCTTAAAAGTAGCGAAAAAGTAGCGAAGTAGCGACTACATTTCAAAAGTAGTGTAGCTAACTACATTTGTCAAAAAGTAGTTGTAGTTGTAGTTAACTACATTTTTCGAAAAGTAGCGGTAGTTGTAGCGCGCTACAAAAAAAAAGTAGTTTTTCCCACCACTGGGTATAACATTAAAATATATACTACTGCCTAACACTGTCAGTACTCCCTGAACACAAATGAAAAATTCTGATGTGGACAACACATGACTTCCTTGTACGACTATTAAATCAAAAATATTTTCGGCCCACTTCATCTAAACTTATTTTGTTTGAACGAGATAAAATACTGCAGTAACAGTAAGGTTTTGCAATTTGTAGCCAAATATTTCCGATATTGCCAAGCTGGGTTCAGTTTGAAAGATTTCCTTCTGACACTTAATTTGGTGATATTTCACCAAAAGCGGACAAACTTGAGATAGTTTGCGAGATTTTCAGGATAGCCAAAGTAGTCATTGACCACAGACTTTCAATGAATTGAATGTATCCATACACTACACCTTAATGTGTTTTAAGTCATTTGGCTGACCTTGTAAATAAATTGCCCAGTCGATTGCAATCAAAAAAGAGATGCATAGTTAGATGTTACAATAGTTCTAAATACAAAATTTCAAAATTTTATGTGTAAAAGTTTTAGTTATGCAAAATACAAAATAATTTTTGTTGCCAAATTTGGCAATATTTCGGCAAAACTCACCAAGGTCAAGGACAAATGGTGAGATTTTAGGCATGGACCAAACAATGACTATTGCCAAATTTGGCGATATTTTGGCAAAACTTGCCGAGGTCGACGACAAATGGCGAGATTTTGGGCATGGACTAAACAATGACTGTCTACACGTATGATATATTCAAGGCCCGCGCTAAGCATTCGCCACCTCGCCAAATGCGATAAAATTGTAAATTTGGCAAAAGTATTGGTGAACGATTTTTCCACTGGAAAAAAAAAAAAAGTCCCCTCGATCCTCAAAATTACGTCGAAAGATTGTGAAAAATTCCATAAAAAACAGGGAAAAAAAAAAAAAAAGCCAAATTGGAAATTCACTCAGAATAACTGCCCGACGAGGAATGCTGGTTGTACACTCCGTTCCGACCGAATCGCAGCCGGTCGTTGTTCGAAGCTAAAGTCGAATTAGTAAGCTGAGATTTTGGTTTTGTCGTTTGGTTTAATCACTCTAAATTAAATATATTTAATATACCATGAACACCTTATGACGTCATTTTAAACATTTTTATTCATTTTAACTATTTTAATTTTGAAAATAAGTGAGAACTATTTCTCAAAGCGGAGCGTCACATTCTCTGCCTTTAACAAGCTTACAAGTTAAGGTGGAATGGAGTGCAGTAACCCTCTAATCCAAGCTAGATGTTTCACCTTTCACCCCGCGCCTGAATGCTGCAACCCCATCCAGTCTTCTATACGAACGTGAACAGAGAGCACTGTCCGTACTCCAAAAAACGGCACATAGACAGCAGCCTATTTCTAATTTTATTGGGAAGGAACCTTCCAATTCAGGAAATTTAAATTAAAAGAGAAAGCGCGAAGATTCGGATAATCAGATAATCGGCCACCCGAGAAAAGAAAACTTCAGCAAAGTTGTTTTTTTAAATACAAATGGCTGAAACACGTTGCCGAAAAAAAGATTCTCATATGCACATGGTGCATCGATGCCGGTCACTCAAATACATTCACAACTAGGAAATCAAGTGATTCTCCTAAAGCAGACGACTTTTCTAAATTCGGAAAAACGGTGTATCACAAATTTGCTGTTGGATGTTTCATGTCTTTTAAATTAAACTTAACTCTGCTTAAACATAATTTTAAATCATAATTATTAAATTTTGAAAGCATTTTAAAAATAGTTCCATTTTTGAACAAAAATTAAACTTTTCCCTTTCCTAAACTTTTTATACTAAGTATAATAGCTTTAGTTTTAAAATATAGCTTCTATGTAAAATACTCAACTTAATTTTAATTGTATAACCTTGAAACATCCTGTTTTCTTCCTCTCTCCCTAAATGCGTATTTGCATTGTATTGTTTACAAAATGACTGGATGTATCGTGAAAAACTCAAAGTTGAGATGTTCCTCGTTTGCCTGTAATTCAGCATTCAGTAGTTTTTCTGCTCGTTCCCACTTGCGAACGATTATGATATTTTGCATATGCAAATTTTTCTTAAGCTAGAATTAAATGTCCGAGAATGTATGCAAATCTTTTGACGCTTTTTGCGTGTCTCGTTTTGATTGGCTGATAGGTATGTAGCTTAGTATATAAGCTCGGGAAGTTTCGTATCTCCTCCCTTCTTCTTGTTTTTCAGTTCATATCGGGATGGTCTGTGACTAGCAGCTCTCCTGCCAGGGGTTTGTAGGTAATATGGCAAGTTGCCACGTTTAATCTTTATGTTTCATTTCTTCCCTAAAAGCGTAGGGTCTTAAAATTTAAAATGAATAAGTAAAGACATTTTGATAACGTATTCCTAGATTTAAATATTGCAAAATTTGATTGCTTCTTTTTGGCCGTATTGCATCCAGCTCATTTAGTTACGAATGTAACTGATATTTTGTAAATGTAATATTTAAAGGTTGAATTTTCATGCAAGTGTTTAGAAAAATAAAGTAATTTTTTAAAATCAAATCTTTGTCGTTAATTCGGTTGAACAGACAGCAACCTTTCAAAATGGTAGCAAAGCGTGGTTCACCACCTCTGTTGCTTCTGTTTGGCTGCATTGACGATGAAATTAGAATTAGTTCTAAAAACTTTTGAAAATCACCTTTGAACCTTTGAAACCTGTAAATTTCATTATCGCCTTAGCCTTGATCGATCTTTCTAGATTTTAAAAGTTTAACTGATGGGGATTGTGAAGGATTGTCGTATTTTCTAAATTTTTGGAGATGATGGAGGTATATTTAAAATTTTTGAAATTTAAAAGAAACAAATTTTATTAAAAAAGAAAATTGCCCTTTTGAAACCTTTAAATCAATTATAGCTGTAGTTCTAATTGAGTTTACGGATTTCAAAGGTTTCATTCGGCTAGAAACCTTTTGTTAGGTAAAGCCAAACTTTTTACTGCTAAGTAATCTTTTTGACATTGTTTGTCACCTTTGACTTTAAAAGTCGGACTCTTGATAGGTCCTTAAAATTCAGAGATAAAATAAAAATTTCTTGAACATGGCTGGAATTCCGTTGGTAGGTTTTGTCTTTTCCTTTCCAAAATTAAACAGGGAAAATTATAGGCAATGGTCGTATAGCATTGAGATGCTGCTGTGTCATGAGCAATGCTGTGCAATGGCAAAGTCCAAACAAACCTAAAAGTAAATTATGGCAACTTAGCAGTGAGCAAGCAGTGCTATATATATTCTATATGGAACTCCCCTTTGGTGTCTAATATTAATATCATTAATTTAGACATTGAATTATCATCATAATTATCATCACATTTAATTATCATTTATTCAGTTCAAAATAAATACTGCATATTCATATAACTATTTTCCCCTCATTTCTTTCATTTAATTTAAATGTATACCTTTATTAAATGTTTTTTTTTTTAATCAAAGAAATTAAGTTACTCAAGGAAAAACATAAAACTTAAAGCCTCAATAAATATAGATAAATCCATATCTGTGCTATGGGAATATAGATGAATTGTTAGCTTTACTGCTCTGCCTTGATTGTGAAGAAGTATAATTGGCGACTTACCTACCGAACAACTAGAATGTCTTTTCACCAATGGCAACTTTAATTTTGTGATGTACATATGGGGATAATCAATAATAATTTCCTATGTAAGATTGCATTCAAAACAGTTCTCCATATATTCTTATACGTAATCCTTTGCAGAATGGCTCTCTTAGCACTGCGAAATAGTTCGTCTCACTGTAGTGTCAAATATCCTAGCTTTACTTATAACTGCTATAATGGCATAGTTAATACAGTGCGCACTGGTTATAACGGACCTGGGATATAACGTACTATCGGTTATAACATACCTAGAAGCTAAGTCCCGATTGAAGTCGCATATTTATAATGTTATTTAACTTCGGTTAAAACGTACTAACAAAGTACGCACTTCGGCTATAACGTACTTTTTATACCACAGCCAAAAATAAAATTTTGCTTTTCTTGAGAATTTTATTTCCTTGTTCTCGGAAATTTCAGTACCTTCAAAAACACTCGTTGTCAGTTTTTAGATCCTCTAACGAGATGAATTGTGTATGAATGAAGCGAGCGATCTTTTATCTTTTTCGTCTGCTAGGTAAGGCTAAGAACAAGACCATGTTTTTAATTTGTCATTCATCAATGTAAAAGCCTCCTAAAAAGCCCTATCTATAATGATTCTGATGATAGTGAAGAAGAAACAGAGGAGCCTATACTAAGCACACCCGACGCATTCAATGCTGCAAAAACATTATCACGATTTTTTGAATGCCGTACCGCAGCGATGATGCAGAGACTCAACAAAAGTCTGTTATGGATATCCAAAACGGTATTTTTTAAGTAGCATCTGCTCATTTAAAACAAAAGAAAATTACAGATTATTTATCTCAATAAAAATTGTAAGTGATAAAGAATTTTCTATATTTAATATAAATTTAATAAAACAGACCTTTATGAAACACATATTACAATGAAATTACGAGCTCACTTTCTTTTTTTGTGTAGTATTGAATCTTACCGGCGGTATTGCTTATAACGTACTTCGGCTATAACGTACTACTTTTTTAGGTCCTGTGAAAGTACGTTATAACCGGTGTCTACTGTACCACCAAATATTTCCTACTCAGTACCAATGGCAAATACCCAAGCTGACCAAACACTGAATTATTTTTTACTTGGGTCCTAACATCTTGGAACATTATTTTAGATTCACCCTGCTTGAAGAGAGCCTTTTGCCAGATGGTACTTGATGCCACAAATGGTGCTTTTTAAATCAGTTACAATTAATTATTTTGTATTGGAGAAAGCAATAACCTGTAATTTTAAACTCCTGTTGTCTAAGAAAACTTATTTGCTCATAAAAATATAAATAGTTCAAAAACTCTTGTTGCATTAAAAACCTATCTTTGTGTTTAATATTCTGGCAGATCCGATGACCTTGGCCAAAAGCTGTACAATAGGGTGGATCAAAAATTTTTTTTTTCGAAATCTTTATCTCCTGAGATCTCAAAAGCTGTATATTGATTTGAATAAGACGAAAGTAAAATTTGAATGTTCTACGACAACGTCTTGGGGTTGCGCATCGAGCTTGAAATTAAAAAATTTTTGAAAAATATGACTTTTTTAAAAAAATGACCCAAAAAAATCTTTTCCGAATTATTATGCTCCCGAGGTTTTAGGAGCTGTATATTGTTATGAAAAACATGTATGCAAAATCTGGAGGGGCTACGACAATTTCTATGGATTGCACATCGAGCTTGAAATCTATAAATATCTGAAAATGATGTGTTTTTTGAAAAAAATATGTATAAAGCAAACTGTATTTGTTAAAAATAATTTTCCTTTTATATGTTAAAAATGAACAGAGAAGCTCAGTAAATCACAAAAAAAAAAAGGCTTTACGAATAGTTTGCATTAATGCACTCGTTATGCGTTCGTTTCATCTTGGGCGCAGTACGCAAGCTGTGCTCTAGACAACTAGTGCCGGTTTGCCTGCCAAGTGATGGCGATGCATATGCATTCGGTTAAACCAGGCATGAGATATTTCGTTGAAACAGGCATTTAGTCTAATGTTTCAGATAGATTGTTCTTTCAGTTTACTCTCAAAAAAGATAAAAGGTGGTTGCCTTGCACTGCTACGATTCTGAATAGAGCGAAACTGTCTGCAATAGGACGTGGAACAAAATTTGGTGTTCATAGAAGAGCTGGGCATATCAAAAGAATTACTTAGTACCAAGTTACCAACCTCAGAAGACATACTTGTACTTCTATATAACTATTTTGTACTTAAGAAGAAAAATTTCTGAATAAAGGGCAGGATCCACCGAAAGGAGAAGTAACCTTAGTTGTGGCAATCAAACTACAGGAAATTTGGATCAAGGTCAGTATCCCTATTGTGTCAATCCAAGGAATTCAAGAGATAGTTAGAAAAGGTCATGAGCAAGTTCAGCAGCTAAATAAATTGTACGTTAGAGACGGGCATAAGGAATTGTTTATGAAGAAAGTGGGAAAAACTCTCCCTTACTAAGCTATTGAATATCGCACTTGCAAATGTACTGACTTTTCCCGGAGCAAGTGTGGCTCAGAGCCTCACATACCTCACACAGAACGGGAGTCATTTTCAGACCAGAGGGGAGCTAGATATGTGACAATCGATGGAATTGTAAAGAAGAAAAGTTATGGAGAACGAGGGAAAAGTTGAAAGGTTAGAAAGAGAAATTTCGAGATTGGTGGAGAAAGAGGTGGAAGTTCCAATATCTAGTCTCCAACTTTAGTCATTAATTTGGAGAGTGAAAATAGTGAAAGAGTACGAAAGACTGAAGAAAACGCTGAATGCCTATCTACCGCTACTTTGGAAGATGCGTTCACAAATGACCTAGTTAGAATAAAAATCTCAGTGCTTTCACAAGTCTGTGACACAAAGTTATTACGGACTAGGCAGCAGCAACTCTGGTATCAACTTTATTTTGCAATATAGAAAGCGGAAGGAATGTAGATGGAGCGAAACCTTCTCAACTGATTCTCGACCAAGTTAGAGGAAGGCTGGGATGACTCGCAGTGAAAGAAACAGAAGAAGGATTTAAAAATTTCTTTAGATTGTGTTTTTATAGGAGAAAGAACAAAACCAGATACATAGAAAAATTTGTTGACGACAAATTACACCTAAGTGTTTGTCACAAAGAACATATCTCGCTGATAATGGAACCTGGTTCAACATACTTTGGCCATATCTCACGATCTGATTTTAAGAATTTCACTGGAAATTTGGGAGAGTTTGACATGAAATCCATTGATCTTGGGACCCTCACATGCATTGGCAGTGGCGCCTAATCTTCGAATTCTGGAAAGCACAAAGGCGTCACCCGAAATCTAATAATGCAGTTCTCTAATCTAAATAAATCTCTGCAATTTTGTATGTGCCAGCTTCACACCATAGCAAACAGCCACTTCGAAATTTTCTGTCTGTCCATCTATCAGATGATGGTTTCTTACGATCTAGATTATTACACACTTGACATAAAATGCCACAAATGATCTGAATCGGGCTTTACATTATTCATTAAAACGCATGCTCCAATAATTCGATGCTTGGGCTGGCACGGGCAGGACTCGGATCGCAGGCAGATCAACGAGGTGGGTCCTGGATAATGTAGTTATGATTGTGGTTGTACTAGAGAAGAGCTGCGAACGTTACAGAATATTTTTCAATCGGACTGATTCATTAAAAATATAATTTTTGCTTTCTATATATTTTTGTCAAAAACGCATATTTTTCAGATATTTATAGATTTCAAGCTTGATGTGCAACTCCTAGAAATTGTCACAGCCCCTTCAGCTTTTGCATATGTCTTATTCATAACAATATAGATCTTGTAAAACCTGAGGAGTCTAATAATTTGGAAAAGAATTTTTTGACCAATTTTTTAAAGAAGTCATATTTTTAAAAAATTTCTAAATTTCAAGCTCGATGCGTAACCACAAGACGTTGTCGTAGAACATTCAAATTTTACGCGTCTTATTCATATGAATTTACAACTTTTGAGACCTCAGGAGGTAACGATTCAAAAAAAAAAAAAAAAAAAAAAATTTGATCCACCCTACTGTACAATAGCCAGATACCTAAAAAATACTGGAAATTGACATTAGGGTTTGTATGCCTCCTGGAAAATCCTGGACTTTCATTTTAAAAATTAAGGGCCCTTAAAAACTTCTGGATTTTACTGGAGACTCCTGAAATTTAGTAACTACTCCTGGAAATATTGTGTATTTAAGTTTTTCATCTGATATTTAAAGTGCAAAAATGTTTTTCCATACTTACAAAATACCAAAAACAATTTTTGATTTATTATTCTCTGTAAACAAAACATCTTAAAATTTTAAAAATTATTAGCTATTAACTGTATTGCGAAAAAATACTGTAAGCAGTAGAATTTAATTGTGTAATTAACAAATTATGTTCTTCAGAAGATTACTTCTATGTGACAGTTTTTCCAAATAAATTGTACAACATTTTAATTTCATCCAAGTTTTAAATTTGAATGTTTTAATAAATGATTTTTAAATACTGGAATCACTCAGATCGCAGCGATTCCAGATTATCAAAATTTCTTGATTTTAGAGATTTTTGAAAACTATGCAAAAATTAACTATAATAAACAAAATTTTCATTATGAATTTCTAGCAATGTTTGTTGTTTCAGCTTTGGGTCTGTGTCATCACTTTCTCTCGTTTTCAATAAATTGACATAATTTCGTGTTCAGAAAAAAAGTTCTGTTTTTCTCCAATCCTTTAATTGCTGTGCCTAATGCATTAATCAAGTGTTCTGTCGAAATTTTGACATCAGAACTTTCATTTTCTGTTTCATTGTTGCTGTTTTTGCTGGCAGTTTGCACGTTTCTAACACCAAGCACGCTATCTACAATTTATGCATCGCTTGGGGAACACACAAAAGGCACATCATCTACATCCATTACTTCATCAATATCCGATTTTTCTAGATTTCTGGTACTTTGCATAATCTTAACTGATCTTTCTCTTTCTTTTTGGGATTTTTGGAAATCTTCAAAATCTGTACCACTGTCCTTAGTGGAGTCATTAAATATGACAGTTGGCAGTAGACAGCACCACGCATTTTGTAAAACTGTAGTGTTTATTTCACTCCATGCATTTGCTGCACACCACAATGCATCATTTCGAGTGACATATCCATGCAGCCATGGTGAGGATCAAAATGCAACATTTTCAACCTGGAAACAAACTCTTTAAGCCAGGTGATAATCTGAGCTAGAGACAATTTTTGATGAGAAATATTTGACTAATATTAAGGAAATAAGATTTTTACATCCTAAAATCAGCTATTGTTATTTCCTGAATCCCATATTAAACAGCAAATTAATCTTAAATTGACTGGCAATCCGGAGCGAAGTATCAAAAATGTGGTGTACCATCTATCACTAGAACAGAGAAGTAAAAGTAATCGCTCGCAAATTCTGTTAAAAGTGTCCGGTTTTTGCATTTTCGAGGTCCGGTTTATCAAGGTTATACTGTACAATAATTTTGTTTTGTACTTTTTGTGTAAATGTGTATGGTTTCAGGTGCTGATTCACACACTCACATGCCATGCATGTATATGTGAATTTTTTTATCTTCAACTTTTTTTTTTTCTTTTTATATATGAAATCTCCAAAATTTTCATTCTGTGAGGTTGGCAGCTATTTAATACCTATTACTTGGAAAATGAAGTATCATTTTACCACCGACTAACATTTTTCATTATTTTTTCTTAAAGGAATTTAAATTACTTTTAATATTTTTGTAATAAAGGTTTATTAACCGAAAAAGATTATGAATGTATTATGCATAAGGCTTGCCTAATCACTTTTTTAAAAATACACCAAATTATGATAACACATGGTTTATTATTTCATACGCATATTTTTATTAAATGATGGATAGAATCTTTGAATACTGGGGATTTTCAATTAATATAACAGGTCAAAACACTGTTTTTAAGTGAAACCTACCTTGCCTTCAAGAAAGAATGAAATTTTAATGTGTTAAGAACTTTTCGTCTGCTCCTGGAAAAAATATATTTTATGCTGGAAAACTCCTGAAATTCACATCACTAAAAAGGGTATGAACCCTGTGACATTAACAGTTTCAAACCCTCTTATAGGGTCATCTGTCAGTCCTCCATGAGCCTGAACCTGGTGTTGCATATGCTGCTAATGCACTTTTCTCAAAAAATATCTGTTGTATAAAAGTAGTGCAAGCAGGGTGCCCACTGGCTACTAAAAGGATACTATTTGCTACTATAATCGAGACTAGGTGACTATGACGACTATTTTCTTGTAAAAACATCTAAAAAAGCAACTATTTTGAGGAAAATGGCAACTATTTTTCTAGGAGTAACAATGCAATTTCTGTTTTTCACCAGAGCCTGATTACGACCAACGGGGGCCCCGGGCAATGATGAATTTGGGGCCCCCCCATCTATGAAATTTGTTTTCTTTTTCATAAAATTTTGGTATAAAAAATATATTGCAGAACAATATTTGAAATTGGTGGCCAATTCGAGCCAGGGGCCAGGGGCAAAGTCCCAATTTGCCCATGTGATAATTAGGCTCTGTTTTTCACCTAGAACATTTCAGTTTAGGGCATGTAACTACACTACTAACAACATGATAAACACTGAGCGTAATGCAACAGTGTCCATCCATAGATTTTGAGAAATATCTGGCAAGAACAGATAAGCTAGATTCATACTGCCTGTGTCGTTCCATTATAGTTCACTACAGTAAAAGATGTGTTTTCATAATAAAAAGAATGACTAAATGTCCAAATTCCTTCCAACCTCAAAACATAAAGCAGTCAGAATGACACAGTGGTATGTCATTCACTTTGTTGCAGAAACTCTGCTGAATTGTCAGATTCGTATTAGAGAGTATGATTTAAAGTTTGGGGTTTGTAGAAAGTTTCAGTAGCCAGTTGAGATGTCAGGACAAAATACAAACATAACTGTTTTTATAAACTTCTCAAACAATCTTCAAAGCACAATTTACAGGAATTTACAAGCAGCAATTTTATAGATAACTAGTCGTCAATCACAGAAACTTCCTCAAATACTGCAATTTCTTTACAGTCAATAAAATTGTTCTATTTGCTGATCTATCAGAATACTCGAGCTGAATCCTTGACTGCTCCACAGCATACAACAATACTGAATTCATAAAGAAATTTTAAAATACAGCTTGGCAAAACAACGGTGCCTCTGGCATCCAAATTATGCAAAGCGTTATGTTCTTAATAGCTAGCGTTTCATAGAAAAGCCAATTGAAGACTGAAGCAATCGGATGACCTACTCACATATTTATACTTTTTCGAGAGTTTTCTCTAAAGTTCTGGAAAAATCTGTTTAGTAAATTCTCTATCATTTTCCTTGCATCATTTGTGTAATGCTAAGCAGGCAAGTAACATTGGAGGTCTCTTCTTTTTTGTAAAAAAAAAAAGTATGTCAGATGTCACCAGTCTTGGCAATTTTGATTGGCAAAAAAACTGGTGCAAAAAATAAGCCCCCTAAATTTAACCCAGCCATGTGGTATCGCCGATATTTAACAAGAACCTCCAATTCTGATGCTATCCTATGTGAATATTAAATATTTCTATTTTGCGTTCTAATTAAACTGTTTACATCCAACAAAGTGCAAAACTTAATTTTAGCAACGCTATTAACTTTTATTAGTAGTAATGTATGCTTCATGAAAATGAATACACTTTCTGCTTGTTTTTAAACTGTGTATTTTTCCCCATTTTTAAAAATATTTTTTTTTTTTAATTTTTCAAAAGGTTCATAACTTTTTATTTTGAGTATTTATTTATTTTTTAATTCACATAATAATTCAATAAAAAGTTATGTTAACAATTCTATAATCTAAAATTCTATAATCTGCATGTTTATAGATTCTGGTGTATGTAGTTTTGAGAGCATCTACTGTGTTTTGTATTTTACGTTTAACTAAAGATACTTGGAAAGACATTGAAAACTGTCTACTTTATAATGTTTTGCCCTATGAACTTCTGCATCTAAGGAAACAGAGCTACACCGCAAGCATCATCTGCTACGGAGTAATATATAATCAATTTAATCTTCACAAATATTTTATAAACTTCCTTCAGAAAACAAAAATGTGTTTTTAACATGTTTTAAACTTTGTTTAGAAGATTTTAGTCTGTTTAGATTGTTAAAAAGGATGCTATTTTTACCATAAAGGCTACTATTTTGTAACCTGAAGGCTACTATCGGGCTACTATTTTGTATCCTGAAGGCTACTAAAGCAACTATTTCTGTGGCTGTGCTGTGGTGGGCACCCTGTGCAAGAGACTTTTCTTCATTATGCACTTTAGAATGAGATCGTAATGAAGTTTGTAAATGAAAACTTGCAAAGCTTCATTGAGTTTTATTTATCTTGAAATACTGAAAGTTTTAAAGTAGCACACTTATATAAAAAATGGCTCAACCAATTTTCATGAAATTTTGTATGTAGGTTTTTTTTTATGTCATTAATGAAAATCTACTGAAATAAATTGAGAATTAAAAAAATGTTTTCCCCAAAATTTCAACAAAGTAAAAATTGACCAACTGAACATGAAATTTATGCATAAGTTTTGCCTAGTTTTGTTCAACCATTGTTAGTTTTCCCCACATTCTGTAAAGCTAATCTTTGGGGGAAAAAAAGCATACTAAACATTTCAGATTGATCAAGCTAATGTTTCTTTCTGTACTGGTATTCAAACTTTAGAAAATTTTACATATCAACTGTTATCAAACATTAATTTTTGTAATTTAATATACTCGTTGGTTGGTTGGTTGGTTGGTGTCGTGTCCATGGGGAGATCTATAGATGACCATGAGTGTACAGAACACAGCTGGCTATCTCCTTAATGTAATCGGAGTATAGACTCTTTTCGATGTCAAAGGGGGAGAATCCCCCGAGCTGAGCCATAAAAATGGCAGGGCAGTCAAAAGTGTGTTTTGGAGTCAGTGGAATATTATCGCAATTATTGCAGAGACGGTAGATTCTATTGCCATCTCTTTGGATCTTCATGTCTCGATAGTGGCCTGTTAACATTGTGTTTACCAGTCAGGAAAATGGAAAATAGGTCAGCAAAGTCTAGAAAAAATCTGTAAAATGCAAAACAGGTGTGGAAAATTCTGAAAGAATAAATTTTCCTCCATATTAAACATTTCTCGACACATGTTTTTTTTCTTCTTTGACGGATTCCAGAGACCAGAAAATAATAAATGTGATTTATATTTAGGAAGAAAAAATTAGACAGGATATTGGTAGGGTATGCTCAACTCACATCTGTTTGACAGCCAGATTGCCACCAATCATCATTTTCTTTGTTTTCTATACCAACTCAACTGTCTAGAATTTTCACATATCTGGTATCCAGAGTTTCTTGTACATTACGGATAATTGAGCTTTTATTATACTATGAATTAAGGATGTTTTGATTTTTATATCAAATAAAATAAAAAAAAAACAATAGAAAAATTCATATGCCATTCCATATGATAAATGTCCATATGAGCTAATAATACAAATAGGTAAAATATTAAAATAAAAATTACTCTTGGTTATATAATCTAGCTCTAGTACAAGTACATAATTTTAAAATTCAGTGTTTTGAAAATGTTTTTGAAAATTTTGAAAATGTTTTATGTTGCAAAAATGCAGTAGGGTCAAAAATGGGTAAAAATGCTTTGTATAATCAATGCAGGTCCTAGGCATTTTTCTAAGTGGTGCGAAGTACAAAAAGGTGCCCCCCTCCTCCCCCACACACAGACACATGTAGCCATAAAAGTTTTTGAAGGAATAAAACGATGATTTCAACAATATATGGACACTCAAATATACATATATTATATCGTAAGATACCTTGGCACCCCCAAAGAAATGGCGCCCAGTGTGGTCGCACTGTTTGCTCCTCCCTAGGACTGTCTCTGGGTATAGTAAAGGGGATCCACTGGGGCACCATCTGAATATGATCAGCTCTGGACCTCTTTTCCCTTGTTATTTTTCTCTCTTCTCTTTCTGGCAAAGTGGTGATTCTACAAATAATACCGAGAATTATAACAAAGGAGGTGAAAGCTAAACGCTGGCAAAGCAAACAAAACAGCGTTTTAGCTTTCACCTCCCTTCTTCCCAGCATTTTAGCTTTCATCCCTCCCTTCTCTTCTCCCCTCACTTGTGTGCATGTATGTGTGTGTGGGGGGGGGGGGAGGGGCTTCCTTCAAGCATCAACTCCAGTTTTATGCTTGGGTCAGAAGAAAGAGCAGTCACACCACTTGATCAATTGCTGGAAGCGATAACGCGGCAAAAGTAGCTTCCAAAACATGCTACAAACTACTGACTTTTTGTTGCTCACTACACATTACACTACTTTTTTTAAAAGTAGCATGCTACACTACAAACTACAAAAAAAAGTAGCAACTACTGTATTTTCGCTACTTGGAGCCTGCTACTTCCCAGCCGTGCTTTTGGCCTGTCAGGAAGTTACAAAGTACTTTGATGTTATAAGAGTTATTATAGAAATTCAGTTATATTTGTATAGTCCCTTCTAAACAGAAATCTTAGATACACAACTGATCATAGCAATTGCTTGTGTTTGTACCTTTAGGAAGAAAAAAAGCCCTATGAGTCTTATTTGATATTTTACATTTTTTTTTTAGTTAAAATCCTATTATACTTTAATCTGCATTTCATTTGTAAACACCAACTTATATTGCTTTTAAATATTACAGAGGAAATAACAAAACACAAAGGCCCTCCTGTCTTTACAGAGAAAGAAAGATATAAAATGGTCAGAGCTGTAAAATGGGTTGATGAAGTAAGTACTTGATTTTTTAAAAACTGAATTGGTAATAGTAGCTCTATGATCAATTTGAATGTCATTGAATCATTTTGTGATTTAAAAAAAAAAAAAAAAGGCAGGTTGTCTGTCAGGTTGCACAATACCATTGAAAAGTCAAGGGAAAGGGGAAGAAAATTTAGAAAAGATCAGAAAAGTGTTCTGTTTTCTAATAGTGTAGCTAAGTATTAAACAGATTCCTAGTTGCTAAGATATTCATTTTTCATTGTAAATCCATAACATTTCATTTCTGTAATGAATAAGGCTGGCAAAATCAACTAAGCAATTTAAAAAAGTTTTGTATCATAGAAACAGAAAGTTTTAAAACTAAGTAAAAAATAAGTTTGTAGATAACTCTCCTAGAAAAAATTTAATTTATGGAAGAAGCTAGAAAACAATCATCTAAATTACTCTTTCTTGTGTAGTGTAGTTCCAATTTGGAACACCACAACTTAATTTTCACCGAAAAAAGCAATAATTAGAATGCGTTGTGTTTAAGAATGAATAACCCAGGATTTTGCTTACCGCCCTTGTGTATGTGTTGACAAAGCAAAGAGAGCTAAAAGATGGGATTGAAATATATTTTATTTAACCAATTAACATATTAAACATAGATAAAAAAATTTTAACACATCATGCAGTACCATGATCTTCTCTAAATATTAAGAATGACTCAACAGCATTTATCAATTTTACAGAAATGACAAGAAAGCAAATTTACGCTTAGTTAGGCAGCATTCAATTTAGGTCACAAAGCAGGTTTCAAATCAATTGCATATGTTATCAAATTACCACGATTTTTGGCACTGCACAATTAAACCTGACAATCAATTCATACACTTACATATTGTGGAAGAAAAATCAAATTATAACTGCTGGGTACCCATGGTTGCAAACCAAAAATTTAAATATAAAAGAAAATTATGTTTTGCTCGTAATCATAATTTATAAAATTTAGCCTTGTTGCTACAGATGTAAACGAATTGTCACTTTAAACATGGTACATATCAGCATGCTTAGATTCAATCCTGAATTTTATGATTTTTCAGAATGACCGATGGTAAAAAAAAAAGAAATTTTTAAACAAAAATTAGGCACAATAAAAAGGGAATAACAAAATGACACCTTAACAAATGAAGAGAAAAAAAAAGGGGGGGGGCAGATGACGCGAACAGTCTTCCATATCATGACACCATGAGAAGCAGCGTTTCTTAGAGCTGACTGGTACAGAATCTTGATGGAAAAGGAAGGATCATGCCTTCAAACGACAGTCTGGTGACACGGGGGTTAGGCCCACACCGCAGTCATCCATCTAGAGGCACTATTCACGGATATGCAAATATCAAAAAAAGGTTAAACATGGAAACATCTCACCGTATCAAGGGCGCAGGCGGCTTGACGATCGAGGGCTGGGATGTCAGTCGTTGTGAGCATGGCGGGCCATGTGCTAATCGGCGACACCGTCGGCAGGGGCTGGAACATGCGTCGGCCTAGCAGGTCATCTCAACTGCGCTCCACACTTCTGAGCTTGGTACATTCAGTGGCCAGGAAAAAAAAAATTTCATCAAAGCGGTCACTCACATGCAGGGGCCGATCGCATCATCGTGGGTGTTGAGGGGCAATCTGCTTAGAAACTCAGGTCATCCTCACGTGACAGTCTCAAGTCAACCCTAGGCTGGGCTGAACTTGTCTCGAACTGAAGTCTCGAGCTCGCAAGAGCTAAAAAAAAACACCACCTTCTAGTCTGGACGTTCGAGCGTAACTGCTGAAAAATCGCGCGCTTGCCTCTCGCGGAGCCGCTACCAGAGATGGCCCGAGGGGCCCCAGGCGAAGTGCAAGAGCGGGGCCTGTTCTCTATCATGTCTTATGAGATAGCAATAAAATGGCCTAGGAGCGGGGCCTCTATAAGCGTGGGGCCTTAGGCGATCGCCTACATTCGCACCCCCCTTGGGCCGGCCCTGCCGCTACCCTCAGCCAATCATAGCCGAGAATGCACACCAAGTCATTCCGGGATAGTCCGACCTGGGGGGGGGGAAAGAAGGTTCTAGAACAATTTCGGAGAAAAGCGCGGGAAAGATTAGCGTCGTCTCCGAGATCTGATGCAACAGGCATGGAATATGATGCAATAGCGTGAAATCGCAGGCAAAACTTAAAAGATGAAAAATTATTAAAAATTTACAGGGAGACGCCTAACAGGAGAAATAAAGTAATAAAATAAAGAAAAAGCGGGATTACGGGAAGTTACGAAAATTAATTTTAAAAAAAAAATCCCATCAAAACAACTTTAATGAAAAGGGAGGTATGAAGTACAGCCACTATATTTTAAACTCCTTATTACCCACAGAACGGCAATTAAAAGTAAATATTAATTTTAAACACCCTGAAGGCTAAAAAAAAAAGAAAAAACGGCCGGTGAAGGGAAAATTTAATCACAAAAAAGTAAACAAAAGAGAGAACACTTTACACTGCCAAAGAAAATAAATAATTAACAGCCCCCAAAAAGTAAGAAATTACATAGTGCTTATTTAAAATTTTAACTAGAAAGATCTTAAATTACTAAAACGACCTGGGTAGAGGTAAATTAAATTAATCATTAACAAAAGAAAAGGGATAATAAAGTGACAACACCACACTTGCTGCAAAGCTGCTGCACATTGGACAATTGTTATGGTTTTTGTATATCAACATTTATTCATTAAAATTACTGGTGATTCATATATATTGGGTGATTCAAAATAGATGTTAAGGCGATTATTTTTTAAACCATAAGTGATCAAAACATACTTCTAATTAGAAAAGTTCGTCAAATTAAGAGTAGCTTTCAGATACGGCATTTTTTAAACTGGGGTTTGTATACATATTAAAATATGAATTTTAATTTTTATACGGTCCCTCCTTTCCTACCCTTTAAACTTGAAGAATATTGCTCTTTGCCTAAGAAATTTAATAAAACAAATCCCATGTCTCTACGTAAAGTAGTTACTGAGATATATCAATTTGAAAATTTTGGCATTTGTCACCAAGCAATAAGGGATGTCTCCAAAGTGAGAAAAATGTAATTACCGTAATTTATGGAAGAAACTCTGCACTCACAAAAATGAGCTTAATTAACTAGAAAATCATCAGAAATGCTGAACCCGGCATAAGCGCCGCAGCCATGATCTCTCTCCCCCCCAAACTTAATTTTATAAATTCCTGCGGTTTCCAAAGAATTGAATAAAAATAACTAAGTTGTTCTCAATTTCAAAACCCCGGTTCCAGGTCAGGTCATCAATCCTTTGGAAATCGGAGAAATTTATAAAATTAAATTTGTTTATAAGGATCTAACTTATCAGGCTATTATATAGGTGTAACAAAATGAAAAATAAAAGACAGAATCAAGGAACTCATCAATGACATTAAATATAATAGACATAGTACTGCCCTATTCCATTTAGCTTTAAAAGAAAATTTGGAAATACATTTTAATAATGTTGAAAAAATAGCCAATTATAATAATCATAGTTACAGTTTAAAACGCTAAGCAATAGAGATCTTAACTTAGGCGCCGTCAATGACATGACTCACTCTCAAATCGACAAAGACTGTAGCAATGTGCTGCAAAGGAGGAGGTGGTTTTCGCCAGTCCTGAGGATGGCTGCGGGAGAAGCAGCTGAAAGCACTTGACTATAAACACTTGGTGTGTTTCAGATTTTAAGGCTTTTAACGTCTTCTGACTAATGATTAAGAATATTTCCGTGTGTGTATTTTAACTTAATATTTACTGCTATTTTACAAAGCTTACGATTTCCATTTTTAAATAATCAGTATACGATTTCATATAAAGCATATTAATTTTTATTTTACCAAAGGCAAATTTATAGAAATAAATAAATAACTTGTAAAAAACTTCGTGCATTTGAAAAAAGTTCAGACAGTATAGCACATGCTGTTAAAACAAATGAGCGAGCCGATGAGGAGGCTCCAGTTAAAAGTAAACAATTTTTTTTTTTTTTTTCGTGGACGGCCAGCTGTTGATTATGTAATGAGCATGCTTCAGCAAATTGTTTGTTTTAAGCTTTGAATGTTATGCTATAACTCTTGATGTTTATACGCATTTATTACTTTTGATATTTATAATACGATTTATTTTAAAAGCACTCAGCATTTCCTGAGCTTGTCAGTTACTTATAGTTGACTTTTTATTGTAATAATAGTGTAAGGTAGTGTTTATTCGGTACAATGCTCCTTCACAGGGCGCAAAGCTGCATGGTGAAAAAACACAAATAACTTATATATGAACTTTTTTTTGGAGGGGCTTGAGGGGGGGTGTGTGGAATGGTTAAACTCGCACCAGGCACAACAGACTAGTTAGAGATTCAGTATTTTAAGAACAATCAGGCCCAGACTGGCTCCTATGGGGACCTTCAACTATTGAAAAGCTCTGGGGGCTATTGAAAGGGCTCCTTATTGGTGAATTTTGAGGGAATAGAATATTAGGATATGTAATATTTGTAAATTAGATTTACTTGCCAAAAAACCATATTGAACTATTTTAAAGCTATTTGGGGGCCCTTGTTTCTTCGAGGATACCTCGCAGCGCATGGCCTGTGGGGTCCTTCACAACGCCACTGTGCAAAAGGGTAAGATGACAAAGATATAAAGAATCGAACTACTTTAGTACATTACTCTAATGAATATCAAATTACATTATAAAGTAGTATATCCATTTTGGGGAAGCCTCATTGGGGGCCCCTCCCTTATACCTGGGCCCTCGGCGATCATCGACCTGCTGACTTGGCTAGTCCGGGCCTGAGAACAACAGACTTCCATTGGAACACAGGGGTGTAGTTAATCGAGGGTAGTGTTTTTTTGCAGTATTTTAAGGAACTTTAGCCCATCAAAATATATTTATTAAAACCTTCATTAAAATTTAATTATATTTCTAAAATGTAGACATTAAAAGCTTTTTTTTCTTTTTACATAATTGAAGAGACATTGGTTGGATTTATGTACCCATCCAGAGCGTTTCATCAAACTGCTTTTCAACGGGGTAGGCTTGCATTCTGATTCGTTATGCTGTGCTCCGTGCACTGCTAAAAAGTACATGATCGGTGGGGTGCCATCTTTTGAGCCACTTATTACTAAATAAATTTTATGATTTTTCATTGAAGATTGGCTAAACAGAAATTAAAAAATATCGTAAGTGCCACACTTACTATTTTTTAACTTTTATACTCATAAATGCTGTGGCGTTTCTTCCATAAATTATGGAGATTAATTCAGCCAGAATTCTTCTTGAAATGTATGCTTGTCTAATAAAAGTAACGGCAGTGGTTCTTTTCATTATCGAACAAATTGAAAGTTGTGTGAATGTTTAAGGATATGCACTGAGTTATAGCTGTAAACTGCAATTAATTTCTAAATGAAAACGTATAGACATTTTTGTAAACTTCTTTTTGTAAGAAAATGCATTCTAAGGTAAAGAAACAAGGAAGACAAATTGGATCTAAGCATGGATTATGATGCTATTCCCATTATAATGAAACAGAAAAGAAAAATAGGGCTGGCAAATGAATTATGGTACACTTAGTAGGACCTACAGATGGATAATGAATTACGTTACACAAAAGTAATACAACTCATTCGTGGATTATAATCAGTTCTATTAACTGTGCTGGAGAAAAATTGGCTAGAATCAAAGCAATAAGTAGCTAAAAAGAATTTTGAGCTAAGAGAAAAACTACTCATAACTGATTACAATATCAAAATAAAATTTTGTTTTTGCCTTGTTTCTGTGGAATGTCTGACCTAAAAGGACTGAACGTGACGTCAAGTGAAACTGCCCTATTGCGTTCTCTACATCCGGACAGTAGTCTAGGCTGTTGGAGTCTAGTAGTAGTCTAGTCTATCCCTAGTAGTGATCTAAGCCGGGGATGGGATTGGCTTCTGGGGAGACTTTCTAGGGGTCCTAACCAACCCTCGCGAATGTCGCTCACCTCTCGCCGAATGGCAATTAAAAAATCCTTACTGGCTGGTAAAAGTTTAGGTCCACTCGCCACAATGGCGAGTGACGCTCAAAAGACCGAGTTTTCCTTCCGCGTCGACACAAAGAGTTTCTTTCAATTCATTATATAACCGGTTGGTTGCAGAAGACAAAGAAACCGGGAGGTACTCGCAGATTTTAAAACTTATGGAATTGAACCAGTTAGTTCCTGTGAGCACAGCTCCATGTGAACGAGGATTTTCTGCAATGAACCGAATTAAAACTGCTTTTCGCTCATCAATTGCAGAAGAATCATTAGATAATGTAATGATGATAAAATGCAATGGAGGGTCTATTGATGAGTATGACCCAGTTTCAGCAATAACTCTGTGGTGGAATGATACAAAAGATGGGAAAAAACGGCATAATACATATACTCATTAGTGACTGCCAGTGGCTATCTCACAGTAAAAAAAGTTATAATAAACAATAAACATAATTAAAATGAAATAATTAAAAATCTTCAAATTTCTCATTGTTTTCTTTTTTTTAGTTATTCTTTCTGTCTCCTTCCAACGAAAAATTAAGTTGCTAAAATAAATTTAATGCATCTATATTTCAAGTTTGGCTGGTAGATTGGTCTAAATGGCTGGTAAAAAATAAGCCCTACCAGCCACCATGGCTGGTAGAAATTAATCACTTTGGGGAGGGTTGGTCCTAACCTATATTTACTCAATGTTTCTGGAGGAAAGCATGGAAACTACGAACTATTAGGTCGGCGGACGTGACCTGGTTTCGAACCAGGCACCTTCCGTCTCCCAAGGCTCTTGTGGAGCTTCAAAGTGGTGGTGTTCAAAGCTCTTGTGGAATGGACAGTATGATCAATGACAGTTGAAAATGGCTAGAAATGGCCAGAAATTGCTGAAAACAGAAAGAATATGGTCAAAATATATTTGTAGCATTTTCAAAAATTTGTGGCTAGTTAGGTTCATAAAGTGGCCAAATCTACCTATAAAGCAGCTAAGTTGGCAATTATAATGCATATTGCATTTCTACATAATGGAACAAAAAGAAAAAGAAAAATACATTCGTTTAGAACTTTTCAAGTTGCCATTACTCTATTTTGCCGTATTAAAAGTAAAAAGAAAAAAATGAATGCAGACAATATTTTTGGAGTAGTTTTTTTTTTTTTTTTCGCGTACATTATTTTTCTCCGTGAAAATAACAGATGATTTTTCTTCTATCGATATAGCAGAAGATTTTTCTTCTATTGATACAGCTGACAATTTTTCTAGCGTAAACAGAACAAAGTTACACTCTGGATTATTCATTTCGAATTTTTCTGAAATTCATTTCATAATTTTTTCTAGAAACTGCATCAAGTATTTTCTAACCTATTTTTCGGAGCAGTAATTTGGGGAAATAGATCTACTTATTTATTGAATTTTAAATATGTACCGTAAGTTGGAATTATTTGAAATTATTATGATATATGCTAAAAATGAGAGTTACTGCGAAACATCCAGAGAATTCCAAAGATGCTTTCCTAATTCACCTCGGCCTTCTCCTATATACATTCAACGATTAGTGCGGCGTTTAAAAAATTACGGGATCTTTACTTCCAAGAAGGTGTGCTGCCGGCTCCTTGAGAACAATTTGTGATATGGACATGGATTTTCTTGGATATTTTTCTGCACATCCAAAAGAACTTAACATATCTTTCTCATATGTGTGGTGATTGCTTGAAAAGTATAAAAGAACTTGACAGAGTACAAAATGCATTGGTGACAAGACTGCAACTCTGTGTGAGAATAGATGGAGGCTATTTTGAATAGTGTGCACTGTTAATTGTATTGCACTTATTTTCTATTATTATAGTATAGTGCTATTGTTACTTTTAAAGATATACTTCTTATGAAATGTCTATGGAAGTTAAAATTCATGTTTCTTTACAAATTCCTTTGAATCAAGTTTTTATGCAGTGCTTTATTAGTATTGCTTTTTTTATTGAATTTTAGAATGATAAGTATTTTGTAACAAATGTTTTGTGCTGTTATTATTACTAGAGTTATGTATATCTACTGAAATAAATGTATTAAAAGTCTGATGTGAACACTGCTTGACTATCTTGTACATCTACGATGTAATTCATTAAAATTTATTTAATTTGAAATTGAGATACAATAATTTACTATGGTTTGGCAATTTCTCCTTAAATATAAGAGATATTGCCAAACATTATTTTGGGCAAACTCTTCAACCTTGGCAGTATTTTGCGATTAGCCTAAATAATGACTGCCAGTAGATTTTGACTGTCATTGCAGCTGGCTGTAGATCTTAATGCATTGAAAGTCTTTTGGGCCACCCTGTAAATAAACATTTGATGCAATTCATTAAAGCTTATTTAATTTGAAATTGAGATATGGTACTTCAACAACATTAAAATTTGCAGAAATGTATATGATATCAACAAGTGGGGTTTGATTTTAAAAACTTATTTTTGGCACCAAATTTGGCAATATTTCGCTAAACCTCTATCCTAATATTTGACATATTTTGGACATGCCCAAAGCAATGACCATCCACATTTGTGTTAAAGCTGGGTGCAGATTTTAATGTATTGCCTTTATCTTGACACTGTAAATAAACTACAAAATGTATTTAGTCAGAAATGTAGGCAAATATGTTTAGTCAATTGCACTCAAAAAAGTTTCATACAGTAACATCAACCAGTGCAAGTAAAACTAAACCTGTTCATTTCACAAATTTGAAAGCATTTAACTGTCAACAATGCGATCATTATTTAACTTTTTTCAACTCATAGTTGGTCCCCCCTTCAAAGTAAAGGTTTTTTCGCTTGAAAACTGACGCCAACACAGCAAGTAAAGAGGTGTCATCATTTTTAAAAACAAATTTTTTGCTAACTATTTCACTTAGAGGCACGGGGTTTATTTTATTAATTTTCTTATGCAAAGAGCAACATTTTATTAAATTTTGTATTTTAATATGTATAACCCCCAGTAAAAGAAATGCCATATCTGAAAGCTAATCTTAAATTGATGAACTTTCCTAATTGGAAGTATTTCTTCATCACTTATGGCTTAAAAAATAATCTCCTTAACATCTATTTTGAATCACCAGGTATAGTGTATAAAAATTAGTGTAATATCTGTATTCTAATCAATGTTTATTATTCAGGTTGTGGAAGGAGCACCTTATATAACTACCATTGACACACTTGATAAATACAACTGTGACTTTTGTGTCCATGCCGGTGAGAACAATTTTCTTTCTTTTTACAATTAAAGAATGTCTGGCAGTAGCCCAGTCAGTTAAACTTGGTTTCCATGAGAACACAGAAAGTGAAGCAGCAATGTCCAGTGCTAGGGAGAGTGAACACCTTTCTCAACTGAGATTGCTGTGGACTGTGTACACTAAAAAAAACTGACATGCATAAATTCTGCCTTGGCTCCAATGCTTTTCATGTTTTAACAATACCACTAGGGTTTCCCATTGACTTGTATATACATAGATTATGCATGTAATGTTTTCCTCCTATCCCACCTCCTGAAGAAACTGTGGATGATCTTTCTCCTCATTTCTTTGTTCACAAAGCTTTGACCCTCTTAAAAGCCACATGATCATGAAGTACAAAGATTTTGGTAATGTTGTGATGAGCAAGACACTGACCATTTCAAAGAGTTTTTTTGTTTGTACAGTAGAACCTCAATCTACCATTCTTGCATTCATCATTTTCCCCGTATTGATCTTTCCATTTTTGTGGTTCCTGTACAAGTTGTTATTTAAATAACAGTAACAAAATCTGCATGTATTGTTCATCAAAAAATCGCTTTCTTGCATTCATTGTTGTAAAATATATCTCCCGGACCAGTCGGGATCTACCAACAAGAGATAAATGTAAAATAAATAAAAACTTTGTGAAAAAAACACACATGAAAGGTTACTTCAAGGCGTAACGATCCTTTCAGCCGAAAATTCGTTCGGTCTTCGTCAGACAAACCCTTCCGTCCTACAGAGCAGAGGGAACTGAAAAAGATAAACAATCAAGCATGTTGCCACAAGGAAACAAGAAAAAGCAGAAAAAATCAAGGAGAGGAGAAAAAAAGAGAGGGGGCAGGGATACAAAGAAAAGAAAATAAGGACAAACAAAAATATATAAATAAATAATAACAATAATAAAAAGCCATAAAGAACACACACAAAAAAAGGAAAAATAAAAGAAAACAGAACAAACAAAATAACATAAAACAAAGAAAACATAAAAACACAAAATTTAATTAAATAATATTAATTTAAAAAAAAATATATATATATACCTTTTTATATTTTTATTTTTTTATAAATAACATACAGGACAGCACAAAAAAAGGACAAACAAAATAAAAGAAAAGTAAGGGGGGAAAAAAAGAGGATAATATGCATACCTCTTCGAATAATATGCATACCAAATCTAACCTTTCTCGTTCTCAAAAAACTGCTCTCAAAGAACTTAATGCTAATCCTAATTTACTCATTACTAAAGCTGATAAAGGTGGCCAGACTGTTTTACTTGATAAATCTTCTTATGTTGATAGTATTAATAACATGCTAACCACTGGTCCATACACTAAATTTAATTCTGATCTTACTAACAGTCACCTTTCTGAAATTAAACACACTGTGAAGTCCTCTGTAATCTTAAATGCTCAAACTAAACGTTATGTTTTACCTTCTATTGCTAACTGTGCTCGTTTCTGTGCCCTTCCTAAAAATCACAAATCTTCTCTTGCCTTTCGCCCCATCGTTTCTAACATTGGTACTGCTTCTTATAACCTTGCATGTTTCCTCTAGTATACTCTTTCACCCTTGACTGCTAGTAATACTCACACTGTTAAGAATTCTTATGATTTTGTTAATAAAGTTAAACTTCTTTCTCCTACTAATTGTAAAATGCTTTCTCTTGATGTTAAATCTTTATTTACTAATGTTCCTATCCAAGGTGCGATTGACTGTTTGGAAAAACGTTTACGCAAGTTCCATTATTCTTCTATTGAGATTAAGGAGTTAATAGCTTTAGTAAGCATTTGTATTAAACAAACTGCTTTCATTTTTAATGGTTCATTCTATAAACAAACCAAGGGCCTTGCTATGGGTAATTCTCTCTCACCTCTCTTATGTGATATTTATATGCATTATTTTGAAGAGAAGCTCTTGAAGGTCTTTAATTTTCCGTGATGGGTCAGATATGTTGACGATACTTTCGTCCTAGTGGATTCCAATTGTGATATTTCTAATCTACTTTTGATTGTTAATTCTGTTGATCTGTGCATCTAGTTTACTCTAGAAGAGGAGTGCAACAATTCTTTACCTTTTTTGGATGTTCTTGTTTCTAGGAATCGTGACGGTTTCTCTACTTCTGTTTTCTGCAAACCATTTTTCTATCTCTTTACCTCCTCATGCCCTATCTAATCATCCTTACCAACAAAAGCTTTCTGCTTTTTACACTTATGTTTTCGTGCTATCAACATTTGCTCTGACTCTTCATCTCTTAATAATGAGATTAATTACTTAAAATCCTTAGCTGTCTCTCGTGGTTTTAGCCCCTCTATTATTGATAAAGCTCTTTCTAAATTTAATAATCCTAATACTTCTACTACTTCTATTAATTTTCATAGTGAATTAATCGTACTACCTTTCTTTTCACCTTTATGCTACAAAATTTCTAAACTTCTCAAAAATTTCGGTTTCAAAGTCATTTTTAAACCTGTTAATAAACTTAAATTTTCTTCCCTTAAAGATCCTATTCCTACTGAGAACCGTTGGGGTGTTTATTATATTCCTTGTGGATCTTGTGATTTGGTCTACATTGGTCAGACCAGAAGAGCTCTGAAATTTAGGCTCAAAGAGCATGAGAGATATGTTTCTAAGTATGAGCTTTCCAAATCTTCTATTGCCTCCCATTGTTGGAATTCTAATCATCGTTTTCAGTTTTCTAAGGCTAAGATATTGTGCACTCCTCAATCTTTGTCCCATCTTGATTTTTTGGAAGGTTTTTCCACTTGGAACGTCTTGTGAACGATGGTTCGTTCATTCCGCTTGGAAGCTGTTGATGTAAAGTTCTATTCACTTTCCCCTTTCTCTTCTGCTACCATTTTCCTTCCCCCCTCTGTTTTCCCCTTCCTTTTCTTTTATTTTGTTTGTCCTTTTTTTCTGCTGTCCTGTATGTTGTTTATAAAAAAAAAAAAAAAAAGTATATACCCAGCAAACACACACAGGTTCTCTGAACGTCTATTAACGTTCAGAAAACGTCTTCTGAACATTAATAGACGTTCAGAGAACCTGTGTGTGTTTGCTGGGTATAAATATTTAAAAAAAATTAATATTATTTAATTAATTTTTGCATTTTTATGTTTTCTTTGTATTATGTTCTTTTGTCTGTTCTGTCTTCTTTTATTTTTCCTTTTTTGTGTGTGTTCTTTATTGCTTTTTATTATTGTAATTATTTATTTATATATTTTTGTTGTCCTTATTTTCTTTTCTTTGTATCCCTTCCCCCTCTTTTTTTCCCTCTCCTTGGTTTTTTCTGCCTTTCTTGTTTCCTTGTGGCAACATGCTTGATTGTTTATCTTTTTCAGTTCCCTCTGCTCTGTATGACGGAAGGGTTTGTCTGACGAAGACCGAATGAATTTTCGGTCGAAACGATCGTTACGCCTTGAAGTAACCTTTTATGTGTGTTTTTTTCACAAAGTTTTTATTTATTTTATCTTTTAACACCAGTTTTTTGAATGCTTATTTTCAAGAAATTAATGTGTTAAACTGAAAACCCCATCCCCCCACGCAATGGAGAGAGCAATGGAACATTTTTTTCCCATATCAGTCCCGTTGTCCATTGAAATGCATAGAAAATGTGACTTATGAGCATTGGCCTTAACTTGATTGGTATAAGGGGCACGACAACTCTGCCCCCCCCTTCCCGGACCTGAGTTTTCTTTCGACTATCCTTGCAGCAGACAACATACTTATTTAGTTGTGATATACCATGTCTAGTTATACATTGGGAGAAAAGGTATTGGGAAATCAATGTATCATCGTAATGAAAAACAGAGGGCCCCCCTCCCTCAGATGGTTTCTCTGGATCCGTCCCTTCGGACGAGTTCACCACGTAAAAGTTTAGGTTTGCAATTTTTATAGGAATTGATTTATTGACTTTGATTGTTTCTGACAGGGGCGTAGCCAAGGGGGGGGGGCGGTTAGGGGGGTCATAACCCCCCATGAGAATTTTTTTGCCATACAAAATGTATTTTCTTCACTACATTATCACACATATGTATACATATATATGAGTTTCAGTAGTCATAACCCCCCCCCTTGAAAAATTTCTTGCTACGCCCCTGGTTTCTGATATAATAGATTATACAATTTAGAGCATTTTTGTTATTGGAACTATGTGTCTCTGACTAATGGTTCAGGAAATAGCCATTAGGCACCATTAGCACTGGATGCCCTGTATATCATACATGTAGGAAGCAGATCATTAACTTGAATCAAATAAACAAACAAACTATTAAAAAAATAAAGTACTTTTTAATCAATAAAGCGGCCCTTTTGCCTGTTCTAGTACTTACACTACTAATACACATTTGAAATCTATAGAACAACTTATTACTTTCCGAACATGTACAATCATGAAAAAATTCGAATTTGAGATTTTGGTGTATTTACACGTTTTGAGGTCTTCTAAATTCATTTATGCTATTTTTATGAGATGTACGTGCGCGCGTGCGTGTGCGCGCGAGCGAGTACGATAACTCCTGAACGGGGCATTCGATTGAGCTCAAATTGGGTATATATGTTATAAACCACAGTTGCAAGACCGGTATTGATTTTGGTGTGTATAGGACTTATAGTTTTTCTACAGGGCTACGACAAAGATTTCTTTTACATTATGGCCTATGGGGAGAAATTCTTGAAAGTGCACTAGCGTTTAAACGATACATTCGATTGAGCTTAAATTGGGTATACATGTTGAAGATCGGTATTGATTTTGATGTGAATAGGACTTATAGTTTTTCTACAGGGCTACGACAAAGATTTCTTTTACATTATTGCCTGTGGGGAGAAATTCTTGAAAGTACGCTAGCGTTTAAATGATACATTCGATTGAGCTTCAATTTGGTATATATGTTTGAATTATTCATCGATTAAAATTTATTTAAATGCTTGGTAATGATCTTAATCATAAGTGTTCGGAAAGTCGAGTTGGAGTCACTCAAGATTTTTTTTCATATTTTTATCACATAGTTAATTTTGTGCATGCAACCTGTGCAATGCATTTTATAATAATAAAATATCACATTTTAAATAAAATTATTGAGTTTATACTGGAATCAGTGACTAACCACTCCTACAAAAGTAAACTGAAATTTTCACTCTTTTATACTGTGTGCCCACTAAAGTTTGTTGTCACCCAAAAAATTTCTGAATGGCAAGAGCTATAGTCATAAAAGTGGCATATTTAAGCTAAGTTCTTTCTATACATTTTACACTAAGTTCTTTCTGTATTATGCAAAAGTGATTTTTTAAAAAAAACTCTTAACCCTTAAATGCCCGAAATTTTAAAATGTTTTTTTAAGCTTTCATTTCTTAAAAAATGGTGGAAAAATACTTTAAAAATCATACTTTGTTTTAGGTATGGTTTACAGCAAAAAAAAAAAAAAAAAAAAAAAAAAACTGTTTGTTGCGAATCAGCAACACTGAGTTTTAGTTCAAAAAATAATTTTCCTTAATAAAGCTTTGTATATTAAATGCACATGAATTTTAAGAACTATGATAAATGATTTCCAAGTACTTTAAAAATAATTAATTCTTATTACAAATGCAAAAATATATTGCAAAACATTGCAAAAATAAATGTGGAATACAAGATAAGTTGTTTTCTTTATGATACTTGACAATATAATTACCAGCTACTTAGTTAAGGAATTGTATGAAAATTTTTGAAATAGTTATTATTTTTATTAAACACAGTCCTACAATATTTTTGCATTTTGTTACTGTATCCTTTGCAGTTTGGGAATTTGTAGGGAATAATATGTAGAAAAATATCTTATATACATTAAAAAATAAATAAACTACAAAATAGTAGAAAGAAAAAAACTACTAAGTAGTTTCATTTAACGATCATACGATTATAATGATTTCATGAACATTCTAATATAAAGAAAAAAGCTGGGAAAGGAAAAACAAAAGCAGGAAAAAGAAAAACTCATTACTTAGGCAAAAGCAAAATAATTAATTATCAGCTAATTAACTTAAATATTAGGTTAGCACATAATTAAATTTAAACTTGAGGAAGGGTGAATGCCGAATGCAAATTATCCTTAGTTGAGGGTTTATTGATATGCTTAATACCTAAAAACCATCATTAACTTAATTTTTGTGCATTTAAAAAATAAAATAGAAAGTGAAAACACTACAATAAAAAAGATGCAAAATAAATGCAGTGGCGCACTCAGAAAGTTTTTTTTTGGGGGGGGGGGAAGGGGGGGGAACACGTGTGCACTTGATAAATTTTTATATCAATTTATTAAAAATATTTTTAGGAAATGTGTGACAATTATTATATTAATCTAATTCTAGAGAATGCAGTCCTGCACTGTTTTTCGTTTTGCAGGATTTTGGAATTGAGATTTATTGATCCCGCTAGATTGACATTTTCATTCAGATAAGAATTCATTTCAACAGAGAAAGGTAGAGAGAAATAAGATTTTAAGCGCTATCAAGTTTACCTTTAATAATAATGTTGTATATTAATGACTTGTAAGAAACTGCACACCAATTAAACTTAACAGATATATATTTATTAGGAGAGCGCTCGAATGCTACATGCTTCGCGGCCGTACACAAGACTGACTCGCAGAGCCAGGGAAAAATGCAATCTGGTTAGCGTGCGCTGCAGGCGCCATCTGTTAACCGTAAGGTCACTTACAACATCCTTTCTCTACTTAAAAAAAAGAAGAAAGGAAGAAGTTCCTTTGTCAGTCCTAAAAAGTTCATAAAACCAATCTATCTGGTCTATGCCTCTCTCGCCCAGATCTTCTAGGGAGATTAGCTGGACTACCCGAAAGATTCTGCTGATCTTATATGACAGTCTGCGGGGTGAGGACTGGAGGCTCAGGAAAAAATTCCCTGTGAGTACTGCTGTCAGCAGGCTGGGGTGACAGTAACGGGGGTTGTAGGTTCTCCCTTTCCCTTGCATCTCCTTCTTCCACCAGAGGCCTCTTCGGTTGTTCTGTGGTCACATCTGGTGCTGTGAGTATTAAAGCATCGTCCTGTTTCACCTCGCACTCTTGGCGTTTGCGGACTTGATCTATGTGGCGGGACCACACACCCAAACGTGTCTTCCCCTGTACATCACTTTTCCAATTTGATGCAATACTGTGCCCTCTATCCATTTCGGGCCCATACCAAATTGTCTCACCCAAACAGGAGCACCAGCAAACAAATCACCCGTTAGGCCCCCAGGAACTTGCTGTGCTCCATCTCGCAGAAGATCCAATTTGGTACGCAGGGGATGCCCAAACATGCTCATAGCTGGAGACACCCCTGTCGTAGCTGAAGGCGTTGTTCGGAAATTAAAAAGGAATCTTGTCAGCCTTTCAATAAATGTTCCTTCCCGTACCTTTCTCGGGGCTTCCTTGACCGTATGCACTGCTCTCTCTGCGAGACCGTTCGACTTTGGGTGGTATGGAGCTGTGCGAACATGGGTAATTCCATTTTTACCCAGGAATGATATAAATTGTCTACTGCAGAAGCCAGTTCCATTATCGCTCACCAAACTTCTTGGCAGTCCAAAACGTGAAAAAAGATCGCGCAAGACTGCAATTGTTGATGAAGAATTACTGCTGGGCACTGGAATCACTTCTAGCCACTTTGTTTTTGCATCAATGACTACCAGAAGTAAATGTCCTTCCACTGGACCTGCATGATCAATATGTATCTGCTCCCAGGCTTTGTCTGGAACCAGCCAAGCGGCTTGGGTAGATGGTGGTGCGGATGCATTTTCTTGACAGGCAACACATCCCTTCACTTTATTTTCTAAATCTCGGTCAATACCTGGCCACCAAGCATATGACCGGGCAACTGCTTTAATGGCAGATATCCCTTGATGTGCTGCATGGAGTTCATCCAAGACAAATTCTTGAAATCTGCGAGGAACATACACTCGAGTACCTCGGAGAATGATGTTCTTTTCTACAGTTAATTCTTCTTTTACGAACCAGAAGGGACGTAAACACTCCTCCACCTTCCGCGGCCAACCCTCTTGGATATAGCGACGTAACTGCTGTAACTGAGGACATCTGTCATTTTCCTGCTCTATTAGGTGTGCAGTGACAGGGCTGTCGTTGAGTTGTTGGACTAGCAACACTGACTCATAAGGCAGTGGAGGGTCTGCTGCTCGGCACTTCAGCGGCAATCTACTGCAGGCTGTGAGGTACTGGAAGTAATCACTGACGAAACACAAATCCATGTTTGGAGAACATACATTTAATAAAGATACGCCACGAAACAATTAACATACATAACAATATAAAAAGTTCAGTAAACCTGTGAGCAACGCAGTTCTCACATCGCGCATTCGCCGGGAGAAGCAGAAGAAGTGTGGAGAAAAAAATACATGCACAACCCTTCGCCTCCTACACTCGGAGAGAAGGGGGGAGGGAGTGACGTCATATCCTCCAAAGTGGCCAGTAGTAAGAGTTTGTTCCCCGGTGCAGAGCTTCGCAGGAGAGAATAGGTGGCATTGGAGATATGGAAAAAATATTTTATACTCTAACACCCCCCCACAATGTCAACCTATTCTATCGAAAAATTTTTCACATCACCCACACCAATTATATCAATACAATTAGTGTGCTTAGCAGTTGATAGTGGTTTTGTAAGCACATCCGCACCCATATTTTCGGTGGAAACATGCGCTATTTCGATTTTTCCACTATTTATTGTTTCCCTTATGAAATGATGCCTCACATCTATATGTTTGGTTCTCTTATGAAACACGGGATTCTCTGATAATTTAATGGCACCTATATTATCAGTTAGTATTCTTATTTTTCCAATTTTTGAAATACCAATCTCATTTAGAATTTTACTTAGGTAAAGTACCTCTTTAGTACTTTCAGAAAGAGCCATATACTCGGCCTCAGTAGAAGACAGGGCTACAGTGCACTGCTTCCGACTTTCCCAACTTATCGTACTACCACTCATTATAAAACAATAACCTGTATATGATTTTCGATCATCGGTACAATTACCCCAGTCAGCATCTGCATAACCATATAAGGGATCGTTAGTATTTCTAAATTTCAGACCATAATTAATAGTTCCCTTAAGATATCGCAGGACACGCTTTGCAGCAGTCCAATGGGTCTTATCGTAGCAATTTAAGAACTGGCTAAGTTGGCTAACGGCATGAGAAATGTCAGGTCGGGTGGATGTTGCCAAATACATTAACCCCCCTACTAATTCTCGGTAGGGATATTCATCGTCGCATTTTTCTCCCTTTTTCAATTTAATGCTTACGTCCATAGGGCAACTTACCGTCTTTGCTTCGACCATACCAAACCGATCCAATAGCTCTTTGATATAACTTTCTTGGCTCATTGTAATTGTTCCATCATTCTGTTGAAAATTTATTCCCAAACAATATTTAACCAAACCCTCATATTTTATTTCCAATTCCCTTTCTAGGTGATTTTTAAACTCTCCTATCATGCTTGGGTCTTGCGACATGAATAAAATGTCATCAACATAAATTACAATTATAGTTAGTCCTTTATCACTTTTAATATAATACATGCAAGGGTCGGCATCAGATCTTTTTCCTCCAAAATTGTTTAGTATATCATTTACTTTGACATTCCAACACCTGCCCGCTTGCTTTAGCCCGTATAGTGATTTTTTCAAATAAAGAACTTTGTCCCCTTCGTCAAGAATTTCTAGCATTTTCTTACTTTTTCTATAGTATTCGCTATTAGGTTTTTCCTGCAAAATTAATTGCTCTAATGTTTCTCTGAAATATTTAGGGCATTCCATAAAAATTTCTTCCTCCAAGTTCCCATTTAAATAAGCTGTGGTTACGTCGAATTGGTGAATTTGTATTCCCAAATTTACTGATAAGGCAGCCATAAGGCGAATAGACCCTTGTCTTGCAACAGGCGCAAAAGTTTCATTAAAATCTATCCCAGGTTTCTGATTGAAACCTTTCGCGATTAGTCGCGCCTTGCATTTTAAATGCGTTCCATCCGCGTTATATTTGTTATTAAGAATAAATCGACTACCAATACATTTTTCAGATTTGGGTCGATCTACCAATTCAAACGTCTCATTTTTTATTATGCTCTTTATCTCCCTAACTAAGGCTTCGTACCATAACTTCGCCTGCGAACCCTTTAGCGCATCGCTTATAGGAATTTCGGAACTACAGTTGTAAACAACACCTGCAATTTCCCCCTCATTCGCTTGCACAACATCTCGGTTTCGGAGTGATAAGACATTTTCTTTTGCCTCTCGTTTTTCTTCGCTAGGGATAGGGGATTCGGACATTGACTCATCACTAACCGGGGCTTGGGTTTCGGTTTCAAATGTCTCCCCTCGTTCATGTTTACCCGTAGGGTCTTGGCTCGAGAACTCATTTTCAAAAATTATGGGGATGTTTTCCTCAGCTATGATTTCATCTATTAGAGAAGGAGAAACACTACTATCAAACGTTTCAAAAAATTTAACGCTTTGCGAAATAATTACTTTTCTTTCATCAGGTAAATAAATGCGGAACGCTTTAGAATTATCCGAATAACCTACAAATATCCCTTTCCTTGATCTAGCTGAAAATTTGTGTTTTGGTTTATCATTTAAACAATATGCTGCACATCCAAATATTTTAAAGTAACTTACATTGGGGGTTACTTCATTCCATAACTCATAAGGAGTTTTTCCATTAATTGCTTTTGTAGGACATCTATTTCTAACATAATTAGCAGTATTTATAGCTTCTGCCCATAAATAAAGCGGTGAATTAGCTTGCGATAACATGCATCTGGCTGTTTCAACCAACGATCTATTTTTTCGCTCCGCTATCCCAGATTGTTCCGGGCAATACGGAACAGACAACCTATGTTGAATTCCCTGCAATTTTAAGAAATTTTCAAATTCCCTGTTTATAAATTCTCCTCCATTATCACTCATAAAAACTTTAATTTTCCTAGACTTTTGATTTTCCCAAAGACATTTAATTTCCTTGAATGCTGATAGAGCTTCGCTTTTATTTTCCAAAAATTTAACTGCACAATAGCGCGAATACTCATCAATGAAAGTCATAAAATAAAGAGACTTACCTAATGAAGGAATCCGAAATGGGCCACAAAGATCTGAATGTATTACTTCTAACAAATTACTAACCCTCTCTGACTTTTTAGGGAAAGGCGCTCTCGATAATTTGTTTAATGCACACACTTCGCAATTAAATTCATCCGACGGTTTCGCAATATTTAAACCCCTAATATTACCTTTACTTGCTGAATTTATCAGATCTTTTAAATTAAGGTGTCCCATTCTACAATGCCACCTTGTTATATCACAAACCTTGCTTTTTGTATCAATGGATTCACTTACATGATTGACATTCTCATTACATACTTTTAGATAATAAAGATTGTCTTTCCGATCAGCAATAAATTTAGAGTTAGAATTTTCAATCGTTGCACCAGAGTTCGTGAAAGTCACAGTAAATCCTTTATCGCATAGCTTTGCAACGGATAACAAGTTCGTTCTCAAGTCAGGTATCAGCAAACTGTCGTGAACGATGATATCTTCCACTTTTCCGTCGATCTTGGTTTTCACTGCAACATTTCCTGCTCCAGTCACTTTAGTTGTCTGGTTATTAGCTAGTTTTAGCTCTGCAACTTCAGATTTTTTGATGCAAACAAATTTCGATTCATCATTGCACAAGTGAGCTGTGCACCCGCTGTCGAGGCACCACATTTCTTTTGTCTCACCGTTAGAGAAAGTCTTGCTATCTGCAGTGTTTGATATAACATCTGTCATGAAACCTGTTGCTTGTTTCTTTGCATAACACTGAGATGACCGATGTCCTATTTTTCCGCAAGTGAAACATCTTATTTTGGATAAATCATTTTTCTTTAGTTCGTTTTTCACACCTTTAGCGGTTTTCCATGATGGTTTTTGCTTTAGATGCTTCGCCGCGAACGCTCCAACTTCCGATCGGTCAGTATCCGGTCGTCTGGCGTCGCCCTCTTCCACGATTTTTATCCGAAGTATTTCTGGTTTAGGCAATTCATCTCGGGACTCTATGGCACACCGGAAATTTTCAAACGTCGATGGTAGACTGTATAGCATCATCACGGATAACAAGTCTTCATCAATTCGTATTTCCATCTCGGAAAGCTTATCCACAATGTCGAAGAATTTTTTCAGGTGTCCTCGAACATCTCTCGATTCGTCTGGCATTTTTAACTGAATGAGAGATTTTAGCAGCGACGCTTTTCTAGCGGGACCTTTTGACATGTATATCTCCTCTAATTTTCTCCATATGTCGTTGGAACTTTCACAGTTCTTGATTTGCTTTAATTCGGACGAGGAGATACATAATATAATGTCCGATTTTGCCCTTTCATCATTTTCAATCCACAATTCATACGCTTCTTCTGTTTTCGGATCTGCGGCATCAACTACTGGTTTCTTGAGTGTTCCATTTACGTATTTCCAATTTCCATTTTTGATCAGTACCGCTTTCATCAAAATTCTCGACGTTTCGTAATTGTCTTTACTTAAAAGCTCAATTCGCGACGCTCCGAACGAAGCCATTTCCAAGCGTGTTCTCCACAGACAAAGAAAATCAGTTTTCTCTATTCAGCGCAGTGGTCTGCGGGCTGTGTCACATAACCTGTGAGGTACTGGAAGTAATCACTGACGAAACACAAATCCATGTTTGGAGAACATACATTTAATAAAGATACGCCACGAAACAATTAACATACATAACAATATAAAAAGTTCAGTAAACCTGTGAGCAACGCAGTTCTCACATCGCGCATTCGCCGGGAGAAGCAGAAGAAGTGTGGAGAAAAAAATACATGCACAACCCTTCGCCTCCTACACTCGGAGAGAAGGGGGGAGGGAGTGACGTCATATCCTCCAAAGTGGCCAGTAGTAAGAGTTTGTTCCCCGGTGCAGAGCTTCGCAGGAGAGAATAGGTGGCATTGGAGATATGGAAAAAAATATTTTATACTCTAACACAGGCATCTGCATTTGCATGAAGACTTCCCTTGCAATATACGATGTTATAGGCATACGCAGATAAAATCAGGGCCCAACGTTGTATTCTTGCTGCTTCTACTGATGGCACTGGCTTGTCTTCAGACAACAGGCTCACTAAGGGTCGGTGATCTGTTATCAGCGTGAATTTGCGACCTAAAAGATAGTTCCGAAATTTCGTCACACCGGATACCAATGCCAGCGTCTCTTTTTCTATGTGACTATAATTTTTCTCTGCTTTAGTCAGTGATCGAGAGGCAAAGGCTATCAGGCGATCACCACTCGGAGTTTTGTGCGACAGTACTGCCCCTAATCCGTAAGGACTAGCATCACATGCGAGCGTGACTTCTTTATTTTTATCAAAATGCACCAACAATGAAGAACTGCTTAATATATTCTTTACACCCTGAAAGGCGTCTTGCTGTGGTAGCTCCCACTTCCACGTTTGCTTGTTCTCCAGCAGCTTGTACAATGGTGCTAATAATGTGGCCATATTTGGTAAAAATTTGGCATAGTATGTAACTAGTCCAATAAATGAACGCAGTTCATCAACATTAGTGGGACTGGGTGCTTCTGTTATGGCCTGAATTTTACTTTCCACTGGATGCAAGCCATCTTTGTCAATGCGATGACCCAAGTACTCCACTGAACGTTTTAGGAACTCGTATTTTTCTGGATGCAGTTTTATACCTGCTGCTTGCAAACGGAAAAGAACTTCGTGTAAATTTTTCAAATGCTCTTCCTCATCTCTTCCGATAACCAATAAGTCATCAAAATAGCAAGAAGCACCTGATACCCCTTGTAAAATTTTATCCATTTCCCTTTGGAAAACTGCAGGTGCAGAAGCAACACCAAAAGGAAGACGGTTGTACTTGAAAAGACCTTTTTGCGTGTTAATCACCACAAGACTTTTTGATTCTTCATCCAGCTCTAGCTGACAATAGGCATCCTTAAGGTCTAATTTGGTAAACGATGACCCTCCAGATAATTGGGCAAATAGATCTTCAATTTTTGGGAGGGGATACTGCTCCAGCTCTGTCGCTTTATTCACTGTCAACTTGAAATCACCGCATATTCTAATATGCCCATCCTGTTTAAGTACTGGAACAATTGGCACTGCCCATACGGATGTCTTTACAGGTTCTAAGATGCCATCTGCTACCAAACGATCAATTTCCTCGTCCACTTTTTCTCTGTAAGCATAGGGTACAGGACGAGCTTTGAAAAACTTGGGTTCAATTGCTGTCTTGCAGGTAAGATGCCTTGACTCCTTTCACTAAACCTAATTCTGATAAGAACACTTGAACACACACAAGATCTCTATAGAATGGCTTGTAAATGACTGTAATCTGACATTTGTACTCTCTAATGGTGGGCAAAGTCTCTTGAACTTTTCAAATGTGACTAATGGCATTAAAGTAAATGGTGCTCCAGAGTCCACTTCAAATGTAGCTGGTTCTCCTTGTAACTTGCATGTTACTTTGACTGGAGGAACAGTCTCTTCAGCATCTCTTACATGGAACAATGCGTACTCTTTGTAGTTACTCTCTTCCATAACTTCAGACAATTTATGCACATTAGATTTATTCTTACTTTGGCTCTTTGACAAGCATTCCTTTGCCAAATGACCCAATTTTTTGCAGTTATTGCAAACTGTATGCTTGTGTTTACACTGGGGGGCTTGGTGATTTCTATCTCCACAACGAAAACACTTTTTTTCCACAGGCGGTGCACTTATCTTCAACGCAGGTGCAGCCAACGCCGATTTCCTTTGTAAACCGTGATTTTTCCTACTGGATTGCTTGTGAATCTTCTGTACTTCGGCAACAGACGATGCCCGTAAATTTACAGCATCTCTAGCGGCGGCCTCCATTGACACTGCGATTTCCGTTGCACGTGAGAGCGTCAGCTGTGGTTCTGCAAGGAGTTTTCTTTGTATACTCTCCTCTTGAATCCCACACACAATTCTGTCCCGAAGCATCGTGTCAAGCGAAGCTCCGTAGTTGCAATACTTCACTAACTGCCGAAGCTCCGCTACGTAATCGCCGACAGATTTCCCGGCCTGGCGGACGCGGCTGTTGAATTTAAACCGCTCCACTATCTCAGAGGGGACTGGATCAAAGTGTGCATTCAAAATAGCAATCAGTTCTGTTAGCGTCTTTGACATCGGTTCGGCTGGAGACAGGAGATTTCTCAGCAGGGCATACGTTGACGGGCCAATGACTGTTAGGAACACTGCACGCTTCCGATCATCAGATTCAAACAAATAATAATTAATCTTAATTGATAATACAATAACTTACAGAAATATGAAAATTATGTGATATTCAGAATAAAGTTATTTAGTTGATAAAAAAACATAAAACTGAATAGAATGAGATGGGCAGGTCACCTTCTAAGAATGAGTGCTGAGAGAACTGCTCTTAAGATCTTCAATGCCACTCCTTTTTGTAAAAGACCTAGAGGAAGACCTAAGAAAAGATGGAAGGACAGCCTGGATGAGGATTTTGCCAAACTAAAAATAAGAAACTGGAGGTCCATTGCAGGGAAGAGGGTGGAATGGGAAAGACTTCTGAGGAAGGCCAGGGCCCACAAGGGGCTGTCGTGCCAATGTTGATGATGATGATGAGTTGATAAAAAAAATATAAAAAGATAATGTAAAGAGTCAATCATCTTCCTAGTCTTGATCTAATTTTGATAGAGAATACAAAAGCACTAGACAAAAAGGATGTTTTTCTGTTGTCGTAAGAAACCTTGAGGGAGCAATCATTTTTGCATAATTATCTGAAGTTCACCTTTTTTTAAGACATCACTGGTATGGACTCTCATATACAGTATAACCTTGATATTTCAAAGTCGAAGGGAGACCTGAAAAATTTGCGATATAAAGTTTTCGAGATAATGAGGTGAAATAAAAGTGGATCAGCACTTCTGCACTATACTAGTACATAAATCATATCAATATGGGAGCTACTTGGAGTGGGGTGACATGGCCCTCTCCCTGCCCATAGGTGTGGGTGCCCATGATCACTGTTTCTTTTTCTTCATAATAGAGTAAGAGCACACGACTTCCAGACCTTCGTCATAGTATAAAAGCTTAAACTTTTGCTGCGCATACCCCCCAATCGTGGTAGGAACAATCAGCAACTATAAAGTTTGGATGATTGTGGCTTTGGCAGGTAACAGGTGTCAAAGGTATATAAAATGTAGCCTATTTTTGTCATTTTATAAAGAGTAATTTTTTAATATTTTCTTCGACACATTACTAGAAATCACTTGATCCATTGCCAGACACTTTTGCATTGTGGCAAACCCAGCCAGACAACCTCAAAGTTATGTAAAACATAATTCTATTTTCGTCATTTTATAAAGCTTATTTTTTTTTTATATGTTCTTTGGCACAGTACTAGAAATCACTTGATCCCTTGCTAGACACTTTTGCATTGTGGCAAACTCCAGCCAGACAATCTCAAAGTTATGGAAAACATAATTTTCCTATCATTTTATAAAAGCTGAATTTCAAGTATGTTACATGGGTAACTATTAAAGGATGTTTCTGTGACATAAGGACTTTAACTGCAACCAAACTTTAACCGTCAATGCTTCAAATGCAAGCTTACCCACGAGATCAGTTCCGCACGAAGTCGAGTGTGTGTTTTGTTATCTGTTGTTTTATGGCCACATAGAATTTAAATAAAGTAAGCGTGCTAAGATATTTGGTGTACTTTATTGCCTCTAAGCTACACGCTACCCTTATCAAACGCTGCATGGTGGCAGCGGTTTAAACTTTTTTCCTGGAAAGCACTTCTTTTCAAGGATGTTCTACAGACTTAGCATTGCCGTCTGATTTTATAGAAACTCCAGTTTGAGATTTTCTACAACAGCAAGTAAATTGTTCAACATTCAGCCTTGTGAATGTTACTTAGAATGTTGTCTTCAAACTAGGTAAGAAGATTCTAATTTCATTTCCAAATATTGCATACTAAAAAGTTATTGACTTTCAAACTGCAGTTTCAATGCTGAAGGAACTTTAAATACGGCTTATCACGTTACCCCTCCTGAAAAATTTATGTTTTCAACACCTGGTCTTTGACCAAGGTAGCTTTGACAAAGATTTGAACAATTTCGTTCTGCATCTGGCTTAATTAAACAAACAGAAGAAGAACAAATAAATGCTTTAGTTTACTTTATGGGGGATAATGCTGAGGAAATTTTCTCCTCTTTTAAATTATCTGCTGAGAATCAGAAAAAGTATGATATAGTCATTAAACGGTTTACTGATCATTTTATTGTAAAGCGAAATACTATTTTCGAGAGAACTCAGTTTAATAAACAAGTTCAAGGGGAGGGGGAAACAGTGAATGACTTTATAACATCATTATATTCCCTTGCTGAATATTGTGAGTACGAAACTTTACATGACGAACTGATTCGAGACAAAATAGTTGTAGGAATCATTGATAAAAGATTGAGCGAAAAACTGCAGATTGATTCTGAACTTACATTGTGTAAAGCAAGGAACAGGTCAGACTGTCAGAGTCTGTGAAAAAACAACAAAAAGTGTTGAGTAGCCATAAGGCTTCTATCCAAGCAGTTACAAAAGTTAATAAACGTGGTGTAACTAATAAAAGTTCTTTTCAGAAAGCAAAGTTTAATGAAAATAAAGCGTTCAATAAGAACAGAGATAAACTTAAAAATTGGAAATGCTGCAAATGATGCCAAAAACACAAGCACCAAAGGAAATTCTGTCCTGCAAAAGACGTTAAATGTCAAAAATGTTTCAAAATAGGCCACTTTGAGAGAGTATGTTTACAAAAGAATCTGAGAAATATGAAATTTCATTTTTGGAATGATTACAACTGTATCAAAGGATCACGATTATACTACCGATTGGACAGTACCGATTAAATGTAAAAATAAAACGATTAATTTCAAAATTGACAGTGGGGCTGATTATACAGTCATTTCAAAAGCTGTGTTGGTTTCAGCTTTCATAAATAAGAAAGTTGAAAAGCCCGATAGAAAGCTTTGCGGACCTGATCGGAGTGTATTTAAATAATTGGGAAACTCCACGAACATCTCAGCTATGGAGACAAAACTACCAATGAAGTTATATATGTAATTGACGGTTTACAAAACTGTTTACTGGGAAAACTAGCAATATCTGCATTTGGTTTAGGTCCGAAAATATTGGAAATATGCACCATAAATCCTAAACAAGAATTCCCCCACTTATTCAGTGGTCTAGGACTTATAAAAGCAGTTATAAAATAACACTAAAGCCATGGGCAGTTCCATTTGCAGTACATTCCCCAAGACGCATACCTATACCCCTGCTGAAGAAAACTGAATTGGAAATTAAAAGTATGGTTGAGAAAGGAATTATTGTACCGATACACACACCCACAGAATGGTGTTCCCCTATGGTAGTAGTACAAAAAAATGATGGAAGTAAAAATGTATTTATTTGGGATAAAGCCCAGGAAGCAGCATTTCAAAAATGGAAAAATATTCTGATGTCAGAACCGGTTTTGAAAATTTATGATCCTAAAAAGTTGTCAATATTGGAAATATGCACCATAAATCCTAAACAAGAATTCCCTCACTTATTCAGTGGTCTAGGACTTATAAAGGGCAGTTATAAAATAACACTAAAGCCAGGGGCAGTTCCATTTGCAGTACGTATTCCATTTGCAGTATAGTTACTGCTGATGCTCATCCTATGGAATTGGAGCGACTTTGAGACAAAACAAGATAATGTCAGTCCTTGTGTAATCGCTTATGCTTCAAGAACACTGACACCTACTGAAAGACAGTATGCATAGATTGAAAAGGAAGCCCTTGCTTTAACATGGAGCTGTGAAAAATTTAAAGACTATCGTACAGGAACTCACTTTCGACTGGAAACAGACCATAAACCTCTCATTCCCATATTTTCAAAAAGAATCTTGACGATTTAACACCACAATTACAAAGAATGAAAGGGGAAGTAATGATCTCTGAATGAAAGGGGGGGAATAGATTGAAAAGGAAGCCCTTGCTTTAACATGGAGCTGTGAAAAATTTAAAGACTATCATACAGGAACTCACTTTTGACTGGAAACAGACCATAAACCTTTCAATCCCATATTTTCGAAAAAGAATCTTGACGATTTAACACCACGATTACAAAGAATGAAAATGCGCATGATGCACTATTCCTACTCAATATTTCACACCCCAGGAAGGGAATTGTATGCAGCAGATGCTCCATCAAGAAAGCCACAGAAAATGGAGGAAGAAAATGATGAATTGGCAGAAAAATAGATGCTTATGTGCGGATGATTACATCAACCTTACCAGCATCCTATAATAAACTGCTAGAATTAAAAAAATATCAAGAGACCAATCCTACCTGTCAAGGATCGAAGAAATTTGCTTTAGAAGGTTGGCCAAGCAAGAAGAACTTGCCGAGTTCATGCTTACAATACTGGAATCATAGATTTGAGATATCCATTCAAGATGGACTGTTGAGTCCTAAATGGTTTATGTATCCCTTTACCCACGCATTTGGCGTGAATTTATTTGGCACCGTCCTTGGCGCAGTTTGTGTGAGCGCCTCCTTAATGTAACCCGATCATTCGCTTCTACGCTATCGCCCTCAGCGGCACGCAGTTTGAGTAATTAAAAATTTATTGAAAATGCATCAAACTTTATGCTCATTTTATTTTGAATACTAAACGCCCGCACCCGCATCGTCAACATTCCCAACATTTATTGGACCGTCTCACCGGCAGACTCTAGTGACCTATGGATATATTGGAGTTTTAAAAATTAATACTACGCAGCAACTACGCAGTTCATTGTTGGTAAGTACATCTTGACTTAACTTGACTTACTTATCAATATGGCAGAAATGAAATCTGCGAAAACTAACAAAAAATGTATAAAATCATACATTACAAAATTCAAAGATAAGGTGAATACAAACATTGAAAAAGCAGATTTCGCCTTGCTTCAGTTGTATGAAGCGAAAGTTGCAAATTTCCATACAGAATTAAAACAAGTGTTTGACTGTATATTTGCGCTTTGTGATGAGAAAGAAATTGATGATTTCATAGCAGAAAAAGAAACTATAATTGACTCATTAGATGAAATTAATTTGATCCTTAAAAGAAAACTTTTAACGCTTACTGCTGACAAAACAAACATCTTTGAGAACATTTCACCTAGTTCTGTTTCTTCAGAAATAAAATTGCCGAAGATTTTGCTTCCCATTTTTAGTGGGAAAATTGAGGAGTGGATAGAATTCGAAGATTTATTTTCCGCAGCTGTTCATAAAAACAGTAATTTAACTAAGGCTCAGAAGCTTCAATACCTCAAAAGTTCATGTAAATCAGATGCTTTAGAGATCATTCACTCCATATCAATTTCTGACGCAAATTACGACATCGCCTGGAATTTATTGGTTGAACGCTATTCAAACAATCAAGAAAGATCTGATAAACTCTATTATTAAAAAGTTGCTTGCCTTACCACAAACATTTGACTCAGCTCCATCGCTTTTAAAATTTGTGGATAACATTAATGAATGTATTAGATCCTTGTCAGTTCTAGAACAAAATGTGAATGGTTTCAGCGATACGCTAATTCTATACATATTAGTTGAAAAACTCGACAAAAATACTAGAAGCTGGTGGGAAATATCTCTTAAAAAGGACGAAAGAGGAACGATAATGCAGTTAACATCCTTTTTGAAAGAACATTCGCATACGTTACAACACAACAAACCTCTAGTTCGCAAAGTGAAACGTCGTATAATTCAAGGACACTGACATCTGTCTCAGAAAATCAGTCGAATAATTGCCCGTACTGTCTGGCCCGACATTCCATTTTCAAATGTGATCAGTTTTTAAATTTGACCGCTAAAAAGCTATTTAATTTCGTAAAGGCAAAAAATCTTTGTTTGTCTTCATTACATGTAATTAATAGGGATGGCGGTTTCTACCGAATCCACCGGTTTTCGGTGTTTCAGTTTATTTGTCTTCCAGTTAAACCTATCGAGTAAAACTGCCTTAAAAACACCGGTTACAAAAAACACCGGTTTACGGTTTTTTTAAGAGCGACATCTATTGTGGAAAATGAGAACTAAAGCTATTCATTCGACCTGATAACATTAATATGTGTTATAATAGGAAGGAAAATAATAAAAATTAAAATGTTGGAATACCCAAGTGGAAAAAAGAAAACTGAAAATTAAAGTAGATTTTGCTCTATTCTAATAAAAATATGGTATTGCAATGTACTTAAAAGTATCACTCGCCATGATTATGACACTTTTAAGTGTATCTTTGAAGAATTATTTTTTCCACTTGAGCTACTTCATAAGTTCACATACTTCTAATTTCTTTAAAAAAAATTAATTGGGCTGACGTAATTTACATTTTATATGTAAATTATAGTTATACTTTAACATTCATTGAAGAATGAATAACGTAATTTGATTTTAACTATCAATTCTACAATAAATAACACTTTGGACAACAGATGGAGCCAGCAATAATTGAAAATCTGAGCGAATTTGGTGCAATAACTGGATTCCGATTTTTTTTGGTGGAAGCAAGGCACAGTTGTCCGGAGTCCGGATCAGTTTATTTTAGAGGTCTCCTTGGTTGTTTTACAAGTAGAATGGGGATTTTCTCCAAATAAACCGGTTTCGGGGTTTTTGAGGGGATGAGAATCGGTATGTGTAATAACTGGATTCCGATTTTTTTTGGTGGAAGCAAGGCACAGTTATCCAGATCAGTTTATTTTAGAGAAGACGTCTCCTCGGTTATTTTACAAGTAGAATGGAGATTTTCTCCAAATAAACCAGTTTCGGTGTTTTAGGGGGGATGAGAATCGGTATGTTAGTTAGAGGCAGGCAGGAGTAAGCAGATTTTAGGATTTGCGGTTTTCGCTATCATACACTTTCGGTATTTTTTTTTTAGCAGGGTCGCAAAAAGATGCATTCTTTAACACGTAGGGTAACTTAAGGTTGTAGTAAATGGATTGCGGTTTTGGACATTGAAACCGGCTTTTGGTGCACTTTTATTTGACATACATATTCTGCTGCTTCAGACAGGGGAGTCAAAGGGTATTATTATGAATTGTAATGTGTCTTAGCTGACAATGCATGATAAATTGAAATATTTTATGGTTGATTCATGTAAGAGTTTTGGTTTTAATAATCTATACGAATCATTTCAATTTAAATTTATAAAATACATGATCAATCAAAAAAAAAAAAATCTATGTAATATTTTTGGTTTTAATAGTTTTAATAATCTATACGTATCATTTTGTTTAATTTTATAAAATACATGATAAATCATTAAAAAAAAGTTTCAATTTAAGATTTTTAATCTTAATAATCTCTACGGATCATTTACTTAACTTTATATACATGAAATGTACGCAAGTCTGGGTTATGTGTGTTATAGGTATCTAAGGAGGGAGAAGGTCAAGATGCCCCCCCCCCCCGAAATTTTGAACCCCTCCAAAATGTTTTTTGGATACGCGCCTGCGGATAGGTTTGTAAGCTTACGAAAAAGCAGTTTCCGGTTCCATTTTCTCTCTCTTTCTCTATTTTTTTTTTAAATTTCGAAATGAGCTTGCAAATATTGTTTGCTATTAAGAATTTTTTTAATTTTACGAAAGAATTAATATTTTCCGAGTATGATGAATGAAAAATTGGTTACAAGATTTTTTAAACTGAAACGATTAAAATAAAAATAAAGGCACTTTAAAAAACACTTCTAATTAAAAGGAACTTAAAAAATAAAATACTTTTCTTTTCCGATTCCCGGGAACATTAAATTTTTGAGATTTAAATAAAAGTGTAGGGAGTCTATATATATATATATATAATACTATGGGCTCCCCTATACTTTTATTTTTCGTCAGAAATTTTTCAATGTTGTCGAGTTTTAGAAAAGAAAAGTATTTTATTATTTTTAGTTAGTTTTCAATTAACTGATTTATTTATTTACGAATTACCGTCATCTCATCCTCCAGAAAACTAGTAAGGAATTCGGGGGGGGGGGGGGGTAGTTTTCAATCGCATAATGCAGATAGATTTAAATATTTCTTGGATCAGTGGCGGATCCAAGGGGGGGGGGCGCTCTGGGGGGCTCGACCCCCCCCAGAGATAGATATACTATGGATTAGAGAAGTTGAAAAATTTTTTGGAGACATTTTCACATAAACTGAAATTTAAAAAAGTAGCAACGTATATGCCGTTGCCTCTCTGTTTAACGACGATCTCTTTTCCAAGACGATATTTCAAAGTCCCGGCCGCTCCTACATAAAAAAAAAATTCTATTCAAAAACGACGACGCTTCTATTTAACGACACGATTTTTTTTTTTTTTTTTTTTTTTACATCTTACGTTACACGAACAGGAGAAAAATTTTAAGTGTTGGGGAGTGTCAAAAGTGCAATTTACAAGACAATTTCAACTACCTGAGTGTATTTTCAAAGGTATTTTAGAAGCAAAGAGAAAATTCTTGAAGTAGCACAAAAATTTAGTTCGGGATCCAAATCCAAAGAGCCGAAAAGTCAATGCAGCCGATTAGAAGAGTTTAACAAGGCACTTCTGCATGCAAATGATTTCATGAAGCAAGAGCATCCAACATTCTAATTTCTGGGCCCCTCCATGGCCGAGTGGATAAGAAACTTAACATGATAGACGGCTGAAGTGTGAAGGTCACGCGTTTGGGCCTACCGCGCGGTAGTCGATCTAACGGTCTGGAGTTTGGGTCGGATTTCTCCAGATTTAACGTGAATACGTGTTAGAACTTCTGTAAAACTCCTCCGACCAAGGCAACTGCCCCAGAATGCAGATGCCTCTAGTGTAGGCTTGTCACATAACATCACGTAACACATAACTCCAATTTCTGGAGGCCCGACGAGTGCTGAGCTTATAGTGCTCTCAACTGGGAGAAGAAAAGTGCCTGGTTCAAACTCAGGTCGCGTCTGTCGACCTAGCCGTTCGGAAGCTCCCCGAAACGTCTCATAAATACGGATTAAGAATCCCTTAGAAAGACCCCCACGTAGGGCTCCCCGTTCTCGGCCTAGATCCTTCGTGTAGATAATTGTTCGTAATACCGAAATAAAATAAAGCAGTTTCTGCAGTGGTATTCAAAGAAAATGCTATTATTCTGGCAGAAAAATTTGGAATGCAAAATTCTCGGGCTTCGGCTGGTTAGCTAGAAAAATTCATAAAATGGAAACTGACGCAGTTTACATTTGAGAAAGTCTGGAAGAAAGAATAACGGGAAAGCGAAAATTGAAACCTAATTTTATTGTATTGCTCGTTTTTACTACCTTTTTTTAAGGTAACTTAAAATAATTTTTTGTGAATAAAATAAGGTAATGGTAATAAAAGTAACATCTTTAAACACGCCAATATATCAAGAAATATATTCACGGTCCTAAGAATATAAAGTGCGAAGGGTTGGTGTTGGTATTGTAGGATTACTGCCAATTATCTGTACGTTAGATCTAGGCCGATGGGTGGGGTGCACTCCGTGGGGTTCTTTCTAAGGGATCCTAAACCGTATTTACTCTAAGTTTCGGAGAAAAGCCCGAAAAATTCCGAGCAGTTAGGTCGGCTGACGCGATCTGGTTTTGAACCAGGCACCTTCCAGAGTGTAAAAGGAAATGTTATTCTTTTACAAATTCTGTTTAAGAAAGATCTCTATTTAAGGACGATTTTTCACTTTTTCGCGGTTCCTTGAAAGTCGTTAAATAGAGAGCCAACTGTACATATACAGTTGGCTCTCTATTTAACGACTGTATAGTATGTATATATATATATATATAGTAAAAGGCATAACTTACTAATCAACGTAGCATCCACTTGGCAAATACAGAATTCTAAATATCCATGGAATGATAGATGAGCAAAACAATGAACTCAAAATCTTAAGTAAAAACAGGAAATATGTATATATATATACATATACATACACGAAGAATATTTACACCAATATTTATTGAATCCTTCTGAACTAAACATAATTTCTCTATTTATATCTTATTTATTATTTATTCTCATTTTTACTCAAAAGTATATCCATTTTCGCTTAAAATGTTCATTCAAACTTTACTGGTAACATTATTTTGTAGAAAATTCGTCTAAATGTTCATTGTTAAAGATTAAAAAACTGAATGTATGCTGAAAAATGTGAGGGAGGGGGGCACCACCGTAAGTTAGACTTTGTTGGGGGGGGGGCGACGTTAAAAGGTTGAGAAGCGCTGCATTAATACCATAATTTAATTTTTAAACAATCGTCTTTAAAATAAGAGTACTGGTTTAAATTGAATATTTTGAAAGATAAAAATATATATATATATTTATATGTAAATATATATATAATTATAAATCGCTCATTATTCTAAGAATTATTTTTTAAAACCAAACAGGTAATAAGGTAAATTACCATGAGTCAGAATAAACTCTTGCATTTTTATAGAGAAAATCAGCAATAATAAGCTATAGTTGATTAGGAATCAGACTGAAGGTAATAATGTATTGTGCAGAGAACGTGCATGTTAAATCTGTGGAGTCTTACATTTGTTTAGGGTTGCCTGGTAGGTGAGAGATGGTATTTAAAATTTTCGAAACTGCTACATTTTTTTACTGAATACTTCTGGTCCCTGTACTAAGAATACAAACTCTCAATGCAAACAAATTGAACAATCAGTTTATTAATAACTCGGTAATTAAAGTATTTCTTTTTTTTTTTTTTCAAGAGAACATATCAGCTTACATTTAAACATTCAGTTAATCAGAGGCACATGGCTCTAATCTGATGAAAGTTTTGATATTAATTTGTTTATGTTTAATGTCATTTATATAATTCATTACTATTTGAATGTCAGATAAAACTAAGAAATGAAAATGATTTAAATACGTTAGCGGGAAAAAATCAAATGATTACGATTTTGAATTCATTAAAATTTAAATAAATCGTTTGAAATCAATTGAGTTTCTATTTAGCGCTTAAAAATTTCCTTTTAAATAATATTGAATAGTTTGTTTAAAAAAAATCTCAATAAAATGATTGTATCTTTCTCAATCGATATAAAAATTAATTTTTAAAAGATGCGATAAAACTTATTTATTACCGCACAACTTTTAAATGCTTTCACTGGATATAATATTCTTGAGTTTAAAATATTTACAGTATATGTACATTGTACAGTTTCTTCGGGGAACAGGGGCCTCAGTCTCAATCAATGTGAAAAAAAACCTTGTTTTTGTCAATTTGCCTGAGGAGGAGACTTCCCGGTCCCGCACGCTGCTATTTCCGGCCCCTTTGTGTAGGAGGAATCTCCCTTTCTCTTTTCGGAAGGAGTATGACATTCATGTTCATGACCTTGAGACGTGGCTTGGCTGACCAAAGCAATTAATTCTTTCTTATTTACTGATGTAAATTTCCCAGGCGCGGATCCAAGGGGAGGGCGCTGGGGGGCGATCGCCCCCTCCTCGGCAAAGTCCAAAAATCTGTTAAAATATATTATGAAAGTATAATGAAATTTTTGTAAGAGGTGTATTGCGGTACTAAATCGTCCCTTCCTTGAGTAATTTCTGGATCCGCCACTGAAATTTCCGTGATTAATATGATAATATATCAAAATTGCATGTTCTAAAAATATAAAAAGTTTCTCCTTTTCCAAAAACAAAAGAATTTGGGGGCAATCCGATATTTAATTAATTATCGCTCGTCCTCCTGTAATTTCACTACACTACAAGTAAATGTCCAATGTTGAAATAAAAATTATTGTTTAAGTGGAGGAGGGCATTCTTTTATCTGGTTCGTGTTTTTTCAGTGGGTGTTTTAACCGTTCGCGATTTTTTCTGTTCGTGTTAGTTAATTCTTAATAACTGACGCTGCGATTGCACCCAGATTCAAGAGCGCAGGCAGGATTTTTCCCAGGGGTGTGAATCCAAAATATATATACATATACAGGGTGTCCCTGAAATCATAGGCCAAACTTTAAGAATAAATAAAATTCACATAAAGAAGCATTTCTTTTGATTGAAATGTGGGGTTAAAAATAAAAAGGGTAGGTGGAAATACAGCATATGAAAAAGAAATGAAAAAAGCTCTACTCTAAATACTGAAATCTGCCATCATCAACACTGATACAGTATTGTTTGCTAACGTCTAGCAAGTTTGGAGTACCCTTCCGAAGATGCCAAGTGTTCCCCGAACAGTTGCAGCGGAGACTGAAAGTTTTGCAATGAGGCCCTCATCTGAGTCAACTGGAGTCTCTTAAAAGAGTGCCTTGTGATGTCCCCACAAGAAAAATTGGATATTTGATTGATATAATGAACGTGCTGGCCAAGCGACTTGTTCAAGTTCAACTTGTCCAATTCATCAGGAACCAAAGGTGACAACGAAGTAATTACTCACACTATTTATGAAATGGGCTGGAGCCCCATAATGCTGAAACTATCTACACATTTCATTTCCGACCCCACTTTGCCATGCAAAAAGTTTTTCATTACATGTATTTTAACTACCTTTAAAATTTGCCCCATGAAATAAGGGACACCCTGTATACATACACATAAAATATTAGACTATTTGGCATTCGAAGGAAGCATAATTTTGACTCGAAAATGTAACATAAATATGTGAAATAAGCATCGTCATAATATTTCGTTTCAGCTGAAAACCATAAAATCGCAACCTATTAATTTAGCCTAATTAATAATATCTTAATATAAGTATACCAATACTTGATTATTTAATTAGCATTCGATTTCAGTAACATTGTTCTTTATTTAAGTAGACGAATTTTCCCAGAAAAACTGAGGCGTAATGTATTTTGTGTATCAGTGATGCATATGGAAATTTTTGGATTAAGTGGCCCCACCATGGCCCAGTGCGTAATCCACTGAAATTTGTAGGAGGCTGAAGTGTTAAGGTCAAGAGTTCTGGCCTACCACGCGGCTGTCGATCGAGCAGTTTGGAGTTTTGGGCAGCTTTCTCTCGATGTCACCTGATGAGGTGTTAGAACACATTAAAAAGTCCTCTGCCCAAGGTACTCCTCCCCCCTCCCAGTTGACAGATACATCACGTGGAGGTTTGAATTAAATACACTACAGTACACATGGCTTAGAGGTCATCTGCATTTTAAAAGAGCCCAAGTTCCTAAAGTAATACAGCTTAACTTAATATTTGATGTTAAAGAGAAATGCTAAACTTTAAGCCTGAATTCCCAAAACAATTGCATTTAATCATAATTATTTCAAAATATTTTTTCGTAATGGTAGAGTCAATACAATACGGGAGTACACAGTGCTTACGCCAACATTATCCCCTATGAGCAGTCTCTCAAAAATAAATGTTGGGTGTATGACCCTACACATTCGATTACGGGTCTCGGACCCATGCTTAGAAACGGGCCCCATTCTCCCCCCCCCCTTTTCCCCCAGCCGTGTGCTGCATTAAAACGGCACTCTTATTTCTTACCGTACTCTTTTTAGAATGTAATTTTACCTGCAAATAAGGGGAATAATTATGGCAAATATTTCATAAGTCCAAACTAAAAATTTATTTATAAAATTATGTTACTTAAAAATGACAAAATTGCAATAAATGTCATATGGTACTGAACTCTTCAGTTTCATACTACAAGAGCTGAACTTTAGGATTGCTGATAATGGTTACATTTGACTTATCTTATTTAAAACAAAACCTTGTGCATGATAAAATTTCCTTCTAGTTACGCCCCCACAAAAAAAAGCCGTACCTGGGGGCAATTGCCCCTCTCTCTCAGTGGACCTGGCATTAAGATCTTAATGTGTCATTATGTGTTATAAGCAGGGGCGTAGCCAGGGGGGGGGGGATATCGGGATATATCCCCCCCACCGAAATTTTTGGATTAGTGGTCACAAGATTAATGCTGTGCAGAAGTTCCGTCTATTTATACGCATATAAGTTCATATTCCCCCACCCCACCCCCCGAAAAATTTTCCTGACTACGCGCCTGGTTATCAGATCATTATGGGTTCCAAGAAAGGGTGGATATAATAGGCACACAAGTTCACACAGCTCACGCAATGACTCACGGCTGCCCCCTATGATAAATGGTTCATCGTAAATATATGCTAATGCTAAGTACAATTAACTGTAATCTTTTAAAATGTCGTTGGATAAAAAATATTCAAAATATTTTTATAGTTTGTATTAGTCATAGTAATTTAAAATTGAAACTGCGTAGGGCTGGACTCCTCCCAAGCCCTAGAATCTGGCCCTGGGTACAATATATTAAACCTTGAAAACAAGTCTAAAAAACTAATTTAATGTGACAATTACATGTAGAGTTCAAAATATCACACACACATTCAGGCTTTTTTTTATTGTCCAAAGTGTAAAAAAAAAAAAAAAATTAGTTATATTTTCCCGTTAATTAAATTTTTTCAAACTCCAGGGGGTGCAAGTGCACCCCTTTCCGGCGCCCATGTCCAGATTCCTCTATTTAGCAAAATCCGCAGAATAACCAACACGGCTGTCCCCTTATCTCCAGATTTCGCAATAATATGACCGAAGCATAACAAACTTCGCTGTTCCCCCTACCCCCCCCCCCCCCCACACACACACACACATTCTGCCATCAATATGATCTCTTCGCCTATCCGCAAATGCCCACACATTCTAATTGCCGCCTTGGAGGGGGAAAAAACCAGCTCCTTTATCTAGCAGCGAGTGCTTTATCCTCACACTCTACTACTCTACTCACCCCTCCAAACAATCCATTCCATTCATACCCATAATACATACCGGTTCACAACTGATAACGATCCCCAACTAGTTCACAATCGCCAACTTCGGGGTAAAAATATAAACCGGGCAGTTTATTTTATAACGCAACCGTTGTTTCACTCATGTCCGGTTTATAACCGACGCGCAATTAGAAATTCTAAAGAAAAAACTGATCGGTGTTTTTGGACGGTTTATGTATTTTGAAAAAAGCACCGGAGAAACACCGAGGGTGAGAATAACCGAAAAGAACCGGTTCTTGAAGTCCAAAACATCGGTTTTCAGTTTAAACCGGTTTCAGTTTCCCATCCCTAGTAATTAATTCCTGTAACAGTACTAATTCATGTAGAAAATGCTTGCCTTTAGTAAAACAGCACCATACTTTATTACATTTCGAAAAGGGAACACGAGATGATAATGTAAACAAAATAACGCCTGATAAAACTAGCCAGCCGTCCGCAAATGCAAATGCATTCTTTCCTTCAGAAGAGGCAATTCATTCTGGCGCCTCTGAAGATAAACATCATTCCCTTCAAAACTCTTCTGTTTTGACTGTTTTAGCCATGGCTAATAAACAAGTCTTGCTCTCCACAGCTATAATTTACTTGAAGAGTGCTAATGAGGAGTTTTTAGCTTGCCGTACACTGTTAGACAGTGGGAGTCAAAATAATTTCATGACCAAAGAGTGTGTTCAATTATTGAATTTACAAGGAAAGAAAATATTTGCCTCCGTCTCAGGACTAAATGGCATCAATATGAACATTAGAGAAAGCGTGATTGCAAGTGTTTCTAACGCAGATAAAAGTTTTATGCGTACTTTAAATTTTTATGTTGTTCCAAAAATAACTCGCATAACCCCTGCTAAATATCTAAATATACCAGATCTCAAACAGTTACAACCAGTTAATTTAGCTGATCCAGAGTTTCATAAACCAGGTCCAATACACATTTTGTTGTCAAATGAAGTATTTTTTGATTTACTGAAGACCAATAGAATAAGTATGCAGGGGCTGATCTTTCAGCAGTCGGTCTTCGGATACATTGTCAGTGGGTCTGTATGCATGCCGCAACAAGACATACTGTGGGTTTGTTGAAACTATATATGATTTATCTGATATTATGAAAAGGTTTTGGGAGGTTGAAGGAGTTCAAGAAACAAAAAAGTTGAAGAGTCAGGAGGAGGAATTTTGTCAGCAACATTTCCTCCGCACACACTGTAGACAAGATGACGGTAGATATGTCGTAGGGATGCCGATTAAAGATGAAGGACTTCTACTTTTAGGCGAATCTAAGGAGAACGCTAATAAACGATTGAATTATTTGCTTAAACATTTTGCTCGCAATCCCGATATGAAACCTTTATATGAAGATTTCATTACGGAGTATAATCAATTAGATCACTCAGAAGAAATTTCTGAAGGGGACAATTCTAATTATTCGTATTATCTGCCTCATCATGGCGTTTATAGACCCTACAAACCTAGCACTAAACTCAGGGTAGTGTTCGATGCTTCTGCTCCTACGACTACAGGAGTTTCACTAAATGATGTTTTACTAAATGGAGGGACAGTTCAAGATGAACTATTTGATATTATTTGCAGATTTCGTACTCATAAATATGCCTTCACAGCAGACATTATTAAAATGTATTGTCAGATTAAAATTAAGGAGAATCAACGAGACTTATTACGTATCTTATGGAGGAGCAGCGAAGAAGAACCGGTTAAAATTTACAGATTGAAGACCAGGGGCGTAGCCAGGGGGGGGGGGGAGATATCGGGATCTATCCCCCCCCCCCCGAAATTTTTGGATTAGTGATGAAATTCCGTCTATTTATGCACATATAAGTTCATATCCCCCCCCCCGAAAAATTTTCCTGGCTACGCGCCTGTTGAAGACTATAACTTAAGGTACTTCAAACGTGCCATATCTCGCAACACGCACACTCAATCAACTAGCAGATGACGAAAGGAATGACTTTCCAATTAGCAGTGCAAATAGTACAAAGAGATTTTTATGTCGATGACATATTGACAGGAGCTCATACTTTAAAAGAGGCCCAAGAAGCACAATCACAATTGATTGAATTACTATCCTGTGGAGGAATGCTTCTGCATAGATGGTGTGCAAATCACAGGAATCTTTTACAGTTCCCAGGTGGACAAGAAGATTATTCATTCAATAACTCAGATGACAATCAGAGCATCAAGACTTTAGGATTACTGTGGAACACAAGAGTCGATTGTTTCTCTTTCAAATCGGCAATCAAGGAGCCAACTACTTACACGAAAAGAACAGTACTATCTAACATTGCTCGCATCTACGATCCATTAGGATTGCTCGGACCAGGAGTAACAAAGGCAAAAATCTACATCCAAGGACTTTGGCTTTTGAAGCTTGACTGAAACGATCCGCTACCCGAAAATACAATTAAGGAGTGGCAGCTTTTCACGGCGTCCATGAAATCGATCAAGGACTTACAAGTGAGCAGATATGTTTTGAAGGACGATTTTTCAGAAGTTCAAATTCATGGGTTTTCAGATGCGCCGGAGCGTGCGTACGGGGCAGCAATTTACTTATGTTGTAAAAATGACAGAAATTCATCCGCAAATTTGCTTTGTAGTAAGTCCAGAGTAGCCCTGCTGAAAAAGCTTACAGTGCCACGCTTGGAACTATGTGCAGCTGTATTGTTATCACAGCTTGTAACAAGGGTGGTAACTTTATTGAACATAAAAATCAGTAAGATATTTTTGTGCTGTGACTCGACCATAGTTTTAGCATGGATTCAAACTCTGCCGCATTTGCTCAAAACCATTGTTGCCAACAGAGTGACAAAAATCCAAGAGCTGACTCAAACATGCCAATGGAACCATGTGCGTTCAGATGAAAATCCAGCAGACCTTGTTTCTCGAGGACTGAACTTCGACAAACTGCATGAGAATGATCTCTGGTGGTATGGACCAGACTTTCTTCGTAAACAGACTGACCTCTTAATGTCTGAAAATCCAATTCTATCACCCAAGGAAGAGGACTTGTGCAAGGAGATGAAAGATGTTCCAACCATAGTCACTCCAACTAGTGGGACAAATTTAGTGAACATTTTTGAACATTCAGAAGCTGTATTATGTTCATTGTCTGAAGATTTCTATGTCAAAATCTTTAAGTAATAGTTTCATTAAGTTAATACGCATATTTAGTTTTATTTGCAGGTTTTATTTGTAATTGTAAGAATTCAACCAAAAAAATCAGGGGACCCTTATCTACTTCTGAACTTAAATCTGCAGAAATTTTGTTGATTAAACAGGTACAGTATGTGACATTTTCTCATGAGATGATGAATTCAATTTACTATTCCTGTTAATAGTAAATTGAAATTTTTGAATCCATTTTTGGACTCGGACGGTATCCTTAGAGTAGGTGGTAGGCTAAATAATGTGCACATAAGTTATAATAGCAAACATCCTATAATACTTATTTTTTGAGTATTATCATAAAAAATTCCTACATTTAGGTCCTCAGTCCCTTCTACATCATGTTAGACAAAAATATTGGATTGTCAACGGCAGATCACTTGCCAGGAAAATAGTTCATACATGCGTCGTTTGTTTTAAAAACAAACCGCAAGTCAACAGCCAAATTATAGGGAATCTTCCTTCGGAAAGGGTGTCACCTAGCCCACCTTTTTCTAATTGTGGGGTGCATTTTTGTGGCCCTTTTCTCATAAAATATAGGAACCAAAGGAAGGGTGTTTATAACAAGGTGTATGTTGTAGTGTTGTTCCTATTTGGAACACCACAATTAAATTTCACAGCTAAAAAAAAGAAAACAAATCAGTAATGCGTTGTTTTGAATAATGACAATAACCCAGGATTTTTCTTGCCGCCCTTAGTGTAGATCGTTGTCAAAGTAAAGAGAACCAAAAGATGGGATTGAAACATTTTATTTAACCAATTAACATATTAGATCTAGAAAAAAAAATATTTAAACATAATATGCAGCACAATGAACACCTTAACAATTTAAGCAAGTCTCAGCAGCAATTAACAATGAACCGTGAAATAAGAGGTGAAATTTACATTCATATTTCTATGGCACAACTCACAGCTTAATTAAAACAATTACAAAAGATTTTGATCAAATTAACGCCTGCTCCAGTGCTGCAAAAGAGATCAGGTAGCACTCATAGATGTTGGTAAAAAAAAAATTTAAAAACCCCTGGGTACCCATGGTTGCAAACCAAAAATTTAAATTCAGTAGAAAATCATGTTTTGCTTGAAATTCACAATTTACAAAATTTTAGCTTAGATGCTACTCTTGTATGAGAATTAACACTTTACAGAATGGTACATTTCAACATGCTCAGTTACAATCCCACATTTTTATTTTTTATTTTTTTTAGGATGACCGATGGTAAAAAAATAAATTTTAAACAAAACAAAAAAAATATAGGCTCAAAAAGGAAGAAAAAACAAAATGACACCTTAACAAAAGTAAAAGGAAAAAGGGGGGGGGGTACATTTAAAGAAAAAAAAGGGAAGAAAAAAAAAATGGCGCAGAAGCACGCCCACGTCAGCACCGCTCTCCTCGGCGTCTGTCATTCAATCTTTGACTCCTGTGAATCGCCCCAGCGACAGTCCCATGTGGTTGAAGAAGACGGCCGGGATGCTTGCCAAAATGCAATTTAAAATGGAAAAAAGGTACCTCACCATTTGCAGGCGCGCAGAAACCATCAGGGGGTAGGGATCAGGGTGGCATCTAGATAGCACTGTCAGCACAAGTGCCGGAACGGCAAATCCATGCTCCGAATTTTGGCTTGCTGATGGTCACATGCTCCGGGTGGGTAAGTGGGAAGCAAACACACTAATTCAGCATCTCCATCGGCGGGGCACACAGGTGGTGGTTTCTAGCAGATCTTCATTGCAGAAGAGGCATCAGGGCTGGGCTGGCGTTGGGGTGCTCTTTCACCCAAAAAATTAATAATTATTCAGGAACCATCATAGTTTCTTTTTTTTTTTTTGAAACTTGTTGCTTAAGGCAACATCATTAGTGTCCGTCTTGGTCACCCAGGCTTGGGGTTATGCAAGAAAAAAAATCTTTTGCTCCTAGAGCCATAAGTCGCACCTACATCGTCTGCATCTCCAAGCGTAACTGCCCAAAAATCGCGCGCTTGCCTCTCCTCCTCACTCCGGAACCCGCCACCCTCAGCCAATCAGAGCCAAGAGTGCCCCTTAAGTCATTCCGGGATAGTCCGACCTGGACCGCAAGAGGGGAAGAAAAGGAATGTTCTGGAACAATTTCGGAGGAAAAGCGCGGGAAAGATAGCGTCCTCTCCGAGATCTGATGTAACAGGCACAGAAAATGATGCAATAGCATGAAATTGTAAGCAAACTTAAAAGATGAAAAATTATTGAAAATTCACAGGGAGATGCCTAACCGGAGAAATAAAGTAATAAAAAAAAAAGGAAAAGCAGGATTATGGGAAGTTACGAAAATTAATTTTAAATAAAAAATCCCATCAAAACAACTTTAATGAAAAGGGAGGTATGAAGTATAGCCACTATATTTTAAGGTGCTGATTACCCACAGAACGGCAGTTAAAAGGTGAACTTTAATTTTAAACACCCTGAAGGCAAAATACGGCCGGTGAAGAGAAAATTTAATCACAAAAAAAAAGTAAACAAAAGAGAAAACTTTACACTGCCAAAACAAAATAAATAATTAACAGCCCCCCAAAAGTAAGAAATTACACAGTGGTTATTTAAATTTTTAACTAGAAAGATCTTAAATTACTAAAACGTTCTGGGTGGAGGTAAATTAAATTAATTATTAACCAAAGAAAAGTGATAATATAGTGACAATACCACATATCCTCCCCGTTCGGAGAAAAAAAAAATTTTACCCCCAATTTTTTTTTTTTTTTTTTTTTTTTTTTGTAAACAATACATTAAACCAGAAAAGTGCAGTGAGTGTATAGACAAACCCAAACACATAAAATAACCACTTATACTGACCTATGCACAGGACCAAACACAGTGGCGAAGAAAATATCAAGGCAAAATAACGCGCACTGAAAAAATTCTAACATCCCACCAATTTGTGAGGAAACAACCTAAGCGTGGCTATTAATACCACACAAACAAAAATTTGACACACCCAACATATAAAAGTAAAAACGTAAGAAAAATTTTCCTAAAGACCCAGCCAAAAACAACATTACTTGCACATTCCGCACATTTAACAGAAAACACATATTAACCATACACAAAGATCTCGAGAACATTTAAGTACGTAACACCAAATAACGATGACGCAGAACACCAATTTTTGAAGTGGCTTACTGAGATGTTTAATGTCCGAAGAATCAGTAGCCATAACATGACACATTTGGTAATGGGACGTAATTAGTAATTTTTGACACAATCTTAAGTAAAACAGCACAGAAATTCAAACAGCAACATCACCACATTGCAGGTGAGAAATTACCAGGATTTTGACAAAACAACAAGCCAAAATTTCAGAAGGGTGTTGAGCATGGCAAGACAATCTCAGCCAAATTATGATTTTGAAACAACTTTTTTAATATAAGCAGTGAAGAGGCGAGAGAAAAAAAATTAAAAGTAAACAGTATTTAATTAAGGAGAGACAAATTGCCTTAATTGGTTTTAGACAGTTACATACTTTAATTACCCAATTACACAGAGGAATGATCCCTGAATTCCCCTGCACTCAGCAATGGATGAAGTGGGTACAGCGAACTAAACACCAGCCCAACAGGACCCAACTGTCATCCAGAACCAAACACAGAAAGAAATTCAAGTGACCAAGAAGGCCTGCAGAAACCCACAAGTCACTAACCATTCCCAAGTGTCCAATTTAAAATTGTCTAAACTACATGTTTAAAAAAAAAAAAAAAAAAAAAAAAAAAAGCAAAATAAGAGATATGACACTGGTTATAAGTTACTGGGACACCCAACTAAGTACAAAAGGCAGATAAATTGGCCAAATCTATCTACAGCCATTAAAATTTACAACAAGAGGAAGAGGAGAGATTACTCGCACAAAATTTGTCAACCATAAATTTCCTACACAGGAGGGTTTGATGAAGACTTATCAAACCTCAAAAAAAAATTCTGTGCTGTTCAGGTAGACACAATTAGGAGGTGGTTACTTAGTGTAACCAATTATTTCACACATTGCACATGACCCCTTGGCCATATACAGATAACAATCAGTAAAATACAATACATACATGCAACAAAAAAAAATCTTTGGTTTAATAGGAATGCAATAAAAATAGGAACAAATCATATGTGGTTACTTGTTTCCACATAACTAAAAGAATGTGCAAGTTTACCTTTTGGTTGGTCAAACATTAAACATAAAATAGTGTATTTCACACTCCCCAAAAATACCCATAAAAGAAATTTGTATATAAAAAGAAAACACAGATGCTAACACTAAAAATGAAAAAATATATATAGTAAAATTATATGGCACAACCTCGAAGAAAATTTCTGCGCAAAAATGTAAAACTACTTCTTGACAAATCCAAAAGCATCCCTGGGTCTGAGACAATATCCATGTTTAGGCATGGATCTAGTGCGAATAGGAGAAAAGGTGGATGTTGGTTGGGCATCAGAATCATCAATATCAGAATGAGGAGAATTTAAAAAGGAAACTGGAGATACTGAGGTATCCCGAAAAAAATCAAACGAGGTATCTAGTTGTGAATCTGTCATATCTACTTCTGTTGTAACTACAGGAGGTGGCATGTAGATAGTATCAGCTTCCCAAGACAAATCTAGCGGTAAAAGGGGACAAGGGTATTCTCTTATTAACCTATCCTCTGAACTTTCTTGAGTAGGGCTAGTGGCAGGCTCTGGAATCACTGGAGGCGGAGAAGACAAAATTTGACTATCTGGTGTTGGAAAAACTTCCCTGTCGATAACCTTAAAAATGCGATTTACATGTACAACTTGAGTATCTGAGGGATTCGAAATGAGAGAAATTTTAAATAAGACAGGAGAAAGTTGTTCTAAAACTCTTATAAGGACCCTTATTAAATTTACATAGCTTCTTAGTTAAATGTAGCTTGCTAGCGGGAACGTGTAAATAAACAGTATCACTGACTTTAATGTTTTTAAAGTAAAAGTTAGAGGTAGGAGGATGAGCCTGAGCATACGAAGCCTTTTCCAGGTTGGTCTTGACGACAGAGAAGGTACGTTGAAGACTGGTAACTATCTCCTGAGCGTAGGATCTAGTATCAACATATGATCTGAATTTCGAAGAGAAAAGCAGGAGATTCCTTGATGGTGCGGTGGTAGGCAGTACGAAAAGCTAAGAGAGCTAAGGGAACCTGTTCACACCAATCTTCTTGAGATTCGAGTACTAGATGACTTAACGAATCAATCAGACATTTGTTCAACCTCTCCACTAAACCATTTCCTTGCGGATTATAAGCCACAGTGTGTTGTTTTTTTATACCCAAGATGTCATACACCTCCGCCATAGCCTTAGAAATAAAATTTGAACCCCTATCCGAATATAACACTTCCATTATTCCGTGACGTGAAATAAAATCAATTAAAACTTTTACAACTGTTGAACTTTGAATATCAGGGACAGGATAAGCTTCAGGATATCTTGTAAAATAGTCAGAGATTACCAGGAGCCATTTATTGCCATTTTTAGAAGTCATAAAAGGACCCACCGCATCAATTGCACATTTCTGAAATGGGCGATCAACAACAGGAATCTCTTGCACAGGAGCCTTTTGATTTTTGTGGTAACCCCTTCTTTCCAAACATGACTTACAAGATAAAACATACTTTTTTACGTTGTTATAGAGACCTACCCAAAAAAAACTTTGACGTACACGGTGTAAGGTACGAGACAGGCCAGCATGGGCGACAGTTTTGTTATCATGACACAAATGCAATACTTCTTGGATGAGGGTGTGAGGCACAACTAAACGAACGTTCTCCGAATTACTATTTAAAGGCTGACAAACAATAGCATTTTGCTGAAAGAAAAATTTATTGGATCTTTGAATATAAGGAGACTCATTATTGAGGCAAGCAGCAATCTTTTGACAAAAGGGGTCAGATTTTTGAAGCCTAAAAGGTCAAAATCTTGTCATGATATCTTGCATAGGAAACTTAGGAATTTGAAATGAAAAAGGTTCGGAATTAAGAGTATTAACTTCACGTGAAAGAAAATCTGCCATTAAGTTAAGACGACCAGGCTTGTGAATAATTTTATAATCATATTGTTGCAGGGACATAATCCAACGAGCAATACGTGAAGTGGGATCTTTTAATTTAAACAACTGCGAAAGAGACTGCTGGTCACAATATACAGTGAAATGAGACCGTAGAGGTACTGTTTAAAATGTGTTATGCCAAAAACAACAGCAAGAGCCTCCTTTTCCACAACTGAATAATTAACCTCGGCAGGAGAAAACTTTTTTGAGGCAAAACAAACAGGATGTTGAAACCCCGAATCATCTTCTTGCACTAAGACCACGCCCATCGCATGTTTGCTTGCATCAGTGCAGATTGAGAATGGTTTCGCAAAATTTGGCAAGGCCAAACAACGAGACTGGGTTAAAGCAAGTTTTAAACGATCAAAGGCATCCTGTTCAAGATCTCCCCATGCAAACTTACAAGTATCCTTCGTCAAATTAGTAAGAGGCAAAGCAATATTAGAATAATTAGGAATGAACTTTCTGTAAAAACCCGTTAAACCAAGAAAAGATCGAACTTGCTTTTTAGTACGAGGAACATTTGCTTTTAAAATAGTGTCTAAATTTTTTGGATCAGGCATAACCTTACCTTGTGTTACACGATGGCCTAAATAAGTTATTTCATCTTTTGCTAAAGTACATTTCTTAGGTTTGAGCTTCAGATTGGATTGTTTTAACCGTTCAAAAACTAATTCTAACCTGTGAACATGTTCCTCAAATGACTCTGATGCCACAACTACATCATCTATGTACACTCCTATTTGAAAGTCGGAGAGACCGGACAACACCACTGACATGAGTCTTTGAAAACTGCTACTCGCATTGCGCAAACCAAAAGGCATCCAGCAAAAGTGGAAAAGGCCTTCCTCAGTGGCAATACCCGTTAAGTGTGCATCATCTGGATGCATGAGCATCTGATGGAAACCCGAGGTGAGATCAAGGGAAGAAAAGAACTTTGCACCTGACAGGAAATCAATCATTTCTTGAAGATTAGGCAAAGGAAAGTTATCGGGGATGGTCTTGGCATTTAACTTTCGGAGGTCAGCAACAAGGCGAAAAGAATCATCCGGTTTCTTGACAAGAAGCACTGGGGCAGCATAACTACTCGTAGAGAGTTCAATTATACCAGCATCCAACAGTGTCTGAATTTGTTTACGCATTTCGGGCTTAAGATGATATGGGACACGATAAGGTTTTGATCTTTCAGGAACGTCATTGGTTAAATGAATGCGGTGTTTAATTATTGAGCAAGCACCTAAGTCAGAAGGAGTAAGAGAAAAAACAGATTTATATTTGATAAGCAAAGATTTAAGGGTCTTACGCTGCTGATCGTCAAGGTGGGTTAAGTCAATATCTTTTGCCCATAGGCTAAAATCATCTTCCTTCTCTTCTTGTCCCTCAACAACATTAACAATTTCATCAGGCCTTTCAATATTTACAGGAGTTACGTAGACAAGCTTCATATTTTTATTTAATTGAATTGATTCGGAAGTAAAATTAATGACCTGAACCAAACATTGGAGATCTTGAGAAATTTTAGAAACAGCGTTAGCAATTAAATACGAATCGAAATTTAAATTAGGATTAGGTTCTAACAAAATGTCTTGGCCAATAAACGAAGAGTCAACATTATTTACATTTACATGAAAAAGTTTTTGAGAAAAAGGCGGCACAGTAACTCTTATTGGTAGGCTTCCGAAAAGAGAAAGAGAGGACACTTGACAAGGTTCAGTACTCGACACTGGGACAGATAACTGAGTATTTTCAGGCTGCTCATGCCGCCAGCTGACACACACATCCTTATTACTTAAAGGAGATAAGATACCACGAGCAACTAAAAATTTACAATAAAAAGACTTGTCAGAAATAAATAAATTGGTAGCAATTAATTTTTCAGTATTGATATCTACACCGGTTAGAGCTCTAAGTTGAAAATTTGGACAATTTAATTCCTTGGCATCTTTCAAAACATCAGCTACATGGCTGGAAATTACATTTACTGCAGCTCCACTGTCTATGAGAGCACGAAATGAAATGTCTTCAATTTTGACACAAATTATAGGTAAATTAGCTGGCAAAAGGGACATATCAATGAATGGATCTACACGGGGACTCATGGAGTGTTGCAATCCGGTACAAACTCCCCCCTCAATTAGTTTGGGTTCCTACTGGATTCATCACTTGTACTCTGAGCTTGCCCTTGATTTGATGTTGACGGGCTCTGATTTGCATTAGCAGAAGCTTGTGCTGCCATATCTCGCTCCTTTTTTCTACAGACCCGACTAATATGACCCACTTTTCTGCAATAATAGCAGACAACTGAACGCTGAGATTGTGGAGCATAAGGCCTATGTGGCAAAGAATTCCATTGGCCCTGTAACGATGCAATTTGCACCTTCATTTCTTCCATTTGTTTCGTCAAAAGCTCCAATGATTTTGTATACTGATCCGTAGTGGATCGAAAAATCTGCGCTAACTCACTGTCGCTAGTGGTAGGTCGTGCACTAACTACATTAATGTCCAAGGCATAAGATTGAAGTGCCCGCTCAACACGTCTGGCCAATTCGGTGGCCTCCTGAAATGTTTTTGGGTCCGCTATCACTACTTGAGCACGAATGTTTGCGGCTAACCCTGCCTTGAATTGCGAGAGAAGCATGTTGTCACTAAAACGTTATGGAATTTCTTCCCCAGCTGAAGACTTAAGAGCCTTTTGCGCGATACCCTCTAGCCTGGTAGCAAAGTCCCTTACAGTTTCGTTTAAATTTTGTTTGCAGTTTGTAAGGTTCGCTATTTGTTGAGCTACGTCACTTGATTCTGCAAAATGGCCCTCAAAACGTGCCCTAAATTCCTGCAGGGACTCAAAAGTAACCTCTTTCAAAGTGGAGGCATAGAATTGAAGAGCAGAGCCCTCAAGTTTCAATTTCACCACTGCGATGGACTGTGCGTCAGTCCACTATGCCAACGGTGCTATCTGCACCAGGTAATCGAAAAAAGATGTCACATTGTTACCATTTAAATTAGGTAACATACTAATGAAAGAGGGATTTGGAAAGGCAGTGGCATTGCCACTGTTACCACACGAATTAGGCATGACCTAAAAAAATTCTAACACTCACTGCAAAATTTTAGAAGATATGGAAAAGTACATTTATGAATGTCAAAATTTTAGTTCGGTTTACTTCGACAACACACACAAGGGTAAAAGGGCAAGGGCCTTCACGGCACCATTTTGTAGTGTTGTTCCTATTTGCAACACCACAATTAAATTTCACAGCTAAAAAAAAGGAAAACAAATCAGTAATGCGTTGTTTTGAATAATGACAATAACCCAGGATTTTTCTTGCCGCCCTTAGTGTAGATCGTTATCAAAGTAAAGAGAACCAAAAGATGGGATTGAAACATTTTATTTAACCAATTAACATATTAGATCTAGAAAAAAAAAATATTTAAACATAATATGCAGCACAATGAACACCTTAACAATTTAAGCAAGTCTCAGCAGCAATTAACAATGAACCGTGAAATAAGAGGTGAAATTTACATTCATATTTCTATGGCACAACTCACAGCTTAATTAAAACAATTACAAAAGATTTTGATCAAATTAACGCCTGCTCCAGTACTGCAAAAGAGATCAGGTAGCACTCATAGATGTTGGTAAAAAAAAAATTTAAAAACCCCTGGGTACCCATGGTTGCAAACCAAAAATTTAAATTCAGTAGAAAATCATGTTTTGCTTGAAATTCACAATTTACAAAATTTTAGCTTAGATGCTACTCTTGTATGAGAATTAACACTTTACAGAATGGTACATTTCAACATGCTCAGTTACAATCCCATTTATTTTTTTTTTTTAGGATGACCGATGGTAAAAAAATAAATTTTAAACAAAACAAAAAAAATATAGGCTCAAAAAGGAAGAAAAAACAAAATGACACCTTAACAAAAGTAAAAGGAAAAAGGGGGGGGGGTACATTTAAAGAAAAAAAAGGGAAGAAAAAAAAAATGGCGCAGAAGCACGCCCACGTCAGCACCGCTCTCCTCGGCGTCTGTCATTCAATCTTTGACTCCTGTGAATCGCCCCAGCGACAGTCCCATGTGGTTGAAGAAGACGGCCGGGATGCTTGCCAAAATGCAATTTAAAATGGAAAAAAGGTACCTCACCATTTGCAGGCGCGCAGAAACCATCAGGGGGTAGGGATCAGGGTGGCATCTAGATAGCACTGTCAGCACAAGTGCCGGAACGGCAAATCCATGCTCCGAATTTTGGCTTGCTGATGGTCACATGCTCCGGGTGGGTAAGTGGGAAGCAAACACACTAATTCAGCATCTCCATCGGCGGGGCACACAGGTGGTGGTTTCTAGCAGATCTTCATTGCAGAAGAGGCATCAGGGCTGGGCTGGCGTTGGGGTGCTCTTTCACCCAAAAAATTAATAATTATTCAGGAACCATCATAGTTTCTTTTTTTTTTTTTTGAAACTTGTTGCTTAAGGCAACATCATTAGTGTCCGTCTTGGTCACCCAGGCTTGGGGTTATGCAAGAAAAAAAATCTTTTGCTCCTAGAGCCATAAGTCGCACCTACATCGTCTGCATCTCCAAGCGTAACTGCCCAAAAATCGCGCGCTTGCCTCTCCTCCTCACTCCGGAACCCGCCACCCTCAGCCAATCAGAGCCAAGAGTGCCCCTTAAGAGGCCTCTATACTCGGCTTGCGGAGATTCACGTCCCAATGCTTTCCTATGAAGAAAAGTGCCTTAACGCCTAATCATTTTTCTCGGAAAGTATTTGGTATTTTTACATGAAATTTTCTTGTGTAAATCTTGAGAACTGTTCGCAATTATTGCGTGAATCAGATTTGGGTTAATTAAGCTGAAAGAGATTTTATTGCAATCTGAAAAGCAACACAAATTCTAAAACCGTTATTTTCATTTTTGACGATCCGTTATTTCAAAATCCCGCTCTTTAGCAAAATTTTAACTCGCGTAATAGATTGTATAGCCATCTCACTATTTTTACATGCTTTTTTCGTGTTTTTTTAATGACAACTTTTCGTTATTTTCAATTAAATGTAAACGTTATATGATATAAAATGCATGATTTCAACGCGAATTTCATCCCCCCACTTTGGTAACCATTAGTTGCGGTGATTGATGAGGTGGGCGTATATTGACCAATTGACCCCCTGTGGTGTCCTCACTTCCCACCCCAGTGCCTCCAGAAACATTTTCTTCACATTTCAACTTTCGTTTGTGTGTGTATCTGTAAAATCATCTGGTTCAGTTCCTTTTGCATAGCCTTTTGTAGTAAAAAGTGTTGTTATTTTACTGCTCTCAAGTCTGTCGAATACTTGCTTTGAGCAGTGTGCATTCTCTCGGAGCTCATTGATCCACCTTACAAAATGTCTCTTCGATTCAGAAATCCTTTTTACATTATTGACGCAATTAAACATAATGAAGATAAAAAAGATTTTAAAAAAATTAACAAGAAATGAAATTAAAACCATCTATAGCCTTTTTTTTTGTATGGTATTGTATGGTATTTTTTCTTTCAGCAAATGCAATGTAAATAAGTGTATTTTTATGTACTGTAAATACTGCGCTTTATGTGAGTGTCTAATACGGAGTTCTATGAAATGATGCAGTTGATAGTTCAGAGCAGTGGCGTATGCAGACTTCCTTCGAGGGGGGGGTGGGGTTATAGACATAACTTTGTGTTAAAATGCGTAATAGTTAAGTTGAAAATTGACGCCACTGGTTCAGAGGGTCAATTTTACTTTTAGAAAACTCATTTTTTAATCCAATTCATTTATTGTATGTTATACATTACAAACAGCTGATGTGAAACCAGCACCCCTTGATTTATCTTATTTGTTTACAACTTATTGGTAGTATAGTTATCTTCGGAATTTAAACCAGAATAGCGGCTTTTTTTTCCTAAGGTTTTGTTTGATATTTTTTTTCTCAGCACATGCAATGTAAATATTTTTATGTACTGTAAATACTGTGTTTTGTGTCTACGGAGTTCTATGAAATGATGTAGTTGATAGTCCACAGGGTCGTATTTTACTTTTGGAAAACACAATTTTTTAATCCAGTTCAAAAAGTAAGAGGATGCTAGTTGAGGATAAGACGTTAAAGTGGTGATCATAAATCCTTCCTTACGAGTTCTACAAAATAAACACATTACAAATAATTCGTAAAATTGGGTATTAAAATTTCTTACATTTTTTACAGGGTTTCTACGGATTTCACAGCTTTTGTTTCCCTGACGTCTATCATGCTCTTCCCTGACTTTTTAAATAGCGTGCTTTCCTTAATTTTGCGTTTCTATTTTTAATTTTACATCCTTTAATTAATAACTTTTTATATATTTTGCCCCTTTTTTTACAAATAATAATAATAATAAAATCAATATACACAAAAATATTATTTGACATCACTGGATTCTAACAAAAACCATGTTTGATAACAATTTAGGATCAAGTTAAGCATATTTCAACTGAAGAAGATATGTTCATAAAGGACACATTTTAAAATTATTTATAAGGTTAAATAAGAAAATGAAAATAAAACAGTTTCTACAATTAGGTTCGAACAAGAAGTATTTTCTTGATTTTGCCGCATATTCTTGCATTTCCCTGACCTTTCTTCAATTTCTTCAAATTTCCCTGACTTTTTTCCAAAATCCCTGACTTTCTCTGATATTCCCTGACTTTCCAGGTCTGTAGAAACCCCGTTTTATTACCGCATTTATTTTCATTACATCCAAACATAGAATTATGTGAGGGTTGGCATTACTCTTGCATAACGAATAGTCAATGTCTGCCTGTACACTTGACATAGCTAACGCAAAATTCCTACAAGATGTTCCTCGGTCAAAAGAAACCTAGATCTCGTTTTCACGGTTTTCATCCTTGAAAATAGCTGCTCACAGCAATATGAGACACAGTAAAAGAGACAGATGTAAATAGGCTCGAGTAGTCGTTTACAAAATTTCTATCAGATAAAGGTTTGTCTCCCCCTTCGCAATTTCTTCAACAATCAAAAACTGATCTTAATAGCATTCTCAGAATTTAAGTTTATTCTCCACAGCATTTCTTGGAACTATTTGCTTTTCCACTTGAAATACTACTAAAAAGGATTGCTAGACTGTTTCTGCGATTTTCAAAAAGAAGTAAGTGGGCAGGATTCAAACAATCGGCGGGCCATATGTTAGACAACCCTGCTATACACCAATTAAATATAGAGAACAGAAAAAAAAAAATCTGGAGTGACTCCACTCGACTTTCCGAACACTTATGATTAAGATCATTACCAATCATTTAAATAAATTTTAATCGATGAATAATTCAAACATATACTTATACCAAATTGAAACTCAATCGAATGCACCATTTAAACGCTAGCGCACTTTCAAGACTTTCTCCCCGTAGGCCATAATGTAAAAGAAATATTTGTCCTAGCCCCGCAGAAAAGCTATAAGTCCTATAAACATCAAAATCAATAACGGTCTTACGATGGTGGTTTATAACAAATATTTCCAATTAGAGCACAATCGAATGTACCGTTTAAACGCTAGCGCACTTTCAAGAATTTCCCCCCATAGGCCATAATGTAAAAGAAATCTTTAGCCCTGTAGAAAAACTATAAGTCCTATATACACCAAAATCAATACCGGTCTTGTGACCAGAACCTGATTATGACCAGCGGGGGCCCCGGGCATTGATGATTTTGGGGGCCCCATTCTATGAAATTTGTTTTATTTTTCATAAAATTTTGATATATTTCAGAACAATATTTGAAATTGGGGGCCTTCTCGAGCCGGGGGCCCTGGGCAAAGTCCCGATCTGCCCATGCGATAATAAGGCTCTGCTTGTGACGGTGGCTTATAACACATATACCCAATTTGAGCTCAATCGAATGCTCCGTTTAGGAGCTATCGTGTTCACACACACACACACACATCTCGTAAAAAACAGCATAACTGAATTCTGAAGACCTCAAAACGTGTCAATACACCAAAATCTCGAAGCCAATTTTTTTCATGATTACAATACTTTCCTTACATGGTACATGTTCGGAAAATAAAAATCCCGAAGTGCAATAGCATTAAAAATAAGTATTTGCTGTGAATTAGTTGTCTATATAATTTTATATTTTATTTCAGAAAGAAATTTTTAACTGTCAGTTTTGCAACCTTTATAATAATTTTTGTGCGCAATTCCCTTTCATTGGTTTGTGATAAATAGTTCTTTTGCATAGTACAACTTGTTTATTTGATTTTAAAAGGTTGGTTTTTTTTTTTTTTTTTTTTTTTTTTCTAAGCACATTCGATTTGAAAACTGAGTTTGGCATTTAGAAAATAATGATGGAAATTAATATAGGGAAAATATAAAATGTACAGAGGCACAATTTACTACCATGTCTCTTTACTACCATGTCTCTTTAGACGAAGTAAATATCGAGAACAGGGGGGAAAAAAAGACTGATGAAAGCGCAACAGTATTAAAAATAAGTCATACTGTGAATTAGTTGTCCCTATATTTCGAGTGTTAATTTTGTAATCAGTATAGTAATTTTTGGGCGCAATTTCTTTTCATTATCTTAATTTGTGATAAAATTATGTATAATTTGTAGTGTTTATCAGATTTTTAAAATTAATAATTAATTCTTTTTTAAAGTATTTGATTTGAAAATTGAGTTTGGACGTCACCATGGCACAGTGGTTGTGCCACTGGAAATGGTAGACTGGCGAAGTATGAAGGTCTCGAGTTCGGGTCCCATCGCGCGCCCGTCGACCTAACCGTTCGGAGTTTTCCGTGGTTTTCTCCGAAACTTAGCTTAAATACGGGTTAGGACCCCTTAGAAAGACCCCCACGGAGGGCACCCCACCCATCGGCCTAGAGCCCACGCGTAGCTAATCGGCCGTAATCCCACAAACAAACAAAACAAAATTGAGTTTGTTATTTTTCACAATTATAATTTTACTGCCAAAAACGTAATCTAAAATGTGCCTGTACCGTTTATTACTTATCTCTTTAGACCACTGTTTTTATGAAATAGCAACCACAGATAGATCGTTTTGTCAGTGGCGGATTAATACAAGTTTGTCGGGGGGGGGGTGAACGATTAGTTTGTCTGTGGGGGCGGTTAATTAGAAGATTGACAAATACATCTATTTTATGGAAGTAAAATAGGATATTTTACATTAATTTCTTTTTTCTCGGAGGCGGGGGGCGGTGCGTTTTGTTCGATCAATAATTGTGTTCTTTTTTCTTTTCGTTCTCTCTCTCTTTTCTGTCTCCCCTCCCTCTCTCTCTCTTTTTTTTTTTTTTTCGAAGGAGAGAGGATGGAGGTATAATTGATATCATAAACTATCTAATTGTCTCTTGTAATGACCTTTATATTATCTTGTTGAATAAAAGAGCTATTAAAAATCTTGTATTTTCACATTTCAATTTCTGAAATAAAAACATGAATGCGTATTAAAAAATGGAAAAAAAAAACCGCTCTTTTTTGTCTAACAGAATTGCAGATAATGTGTAATATTTTTATGTTACTTAATTTGACTTCTAATGGAAATTTTATTCAGTATTTTAATATATGCACACACAAATCATTATATTGTTACTTTGAATATTTTATTATTATTATTGTTGTTTTCATGAATAAATATAATTTGAAAGAATACTATGCTATATAATATACATTATATTTTGATACTACAGTATATATTAAACATCCCTCCATAAATATACATTTTTACGGAGTCGTGTTTGTGTATATTCAGTATTTTAAAATCATTTCAAACAAAGTGATATTTAGAACATTTAAACTACTAATTTTTATAGTAAAAAGAAAAAATCCCATACAGTCCAAGTTCTCAAACGGAAGTGATAATGAATAGCTTATTTCCAAACAACTAGGAGGAACAGGGGTTGTTGTGTGTGCCCCCTCACTCCTGGGGGTCTTCTGTAAGATGAAGACTAGAGGTGTGGTCAAGAGAGTAATAAAACTGTCACAGATTGCTTTCCCCTCTTTCCCAATTTCCAGAGCATCTCAGAGGAAGCCACCGTTTGTGATTTTTTCCGTGAGTAGAGAGGCCTCTTAAGTCATTCCGGGATAGTCCGACCTGGACCGCAAGAGGGGAAGAAAAGGAATGTTCTGGAACAATTTCGGAGGAAAAGCGCGGGAAAGATAGCGTCCTCTCCGAGATCTGATGTAACAGGCACAGAAAATGATGCAATAGCATGAAATTGTAAGCAAACTTAAAAGATGAAAAATTATTGAAAATTCACAGGGAGATGCCTAACCGGAGAAATAAAGTAATAAAAAAGAAGGAAAAGCAGGATTATGGGAAGTTACAAAAATTAATTTAAAATAAAAAATCCCATCAAAACAACTTTAATGAAAAGGGAGGTATGAAGTATAGCCACTATATTTTAAGGTGCTGAATACCCACAGAACGGCAATTAAAAGGTGAACATTAATTTTAAACACCCTGAAGGCAAAAAACGGCCGGTGAAGAGAAAATTTAATCACAAAAAAAAGTAAACAAAAGAGAAAACTTTACACTGCCAAAACAAAATAAATAATTAACAGCCCCCCAAAAGTAAGAAATTACACAGTGGTTATTTAAATTTTTAACTAGAAAGATCTTAAATTAATAAAACGTTCTGGGTGGAGGTAAATTAAATTAATTATTAACCAAAGAAAAGTGATAATATAGTGACAACACCACAATGTAGCAGTGTTTGTTTGTCTCGCTACAAAAGCGATTCATTTAGAAGTTGTTTCTGACCTTACTTCTGAATCCTTCATAGCTACTCTTAAACGATTCTTTGCAAGGCGTGGCAAAAGTTCAACTCTAATATCTGATAACGCAACTAATTTTGTTGGTGCAAATGCCGAGTTATAAAGGTTACAAGCATTGGTTGAGAAGCCAGATAATAAACGATGATTGATTATTTAACATCTGAATCAATCACTTGGAAATTCATCCCACCTCGTGCACCCAATTTCGGTGGCTTATGGGAAGCTGGGGTGAAATCCTTTAAATACCATCTCAAAAGAACCTTAGGAAATTCACGAGTGACATTAGAGGAGTTTTTAACACTCATTATACAGATCGAAAGGATATTGAATTAGTGTCCATTGACTCCCTTATTGTCCGATTTGAATGAATTCAAAGTACTTACTCCCGCTCATTTTTTAATCGGACGTTTTATCACTTCTATCCCAGAGCCAGATCTTGCATCTATAAATGAAAATAGACTTTCAAAGTGGCAAAAAATCACAAAATTTCTTCAAATCATATGGAAGAGGTGGCAACGTGATTATCTTAATCACCTCCAACAAAGAAACAATGGTATTTTTCAAAAAACAACATTCAGGAGGGCACGGTAGTCATAGTTAAAGAAGACAATATGCCCATTGCAACTTGGCTATTAGGTAAAATTGAAAGGCTAATTCTGGGTAAGGACGAGAAGGTAAGAGTGTGCCTTGTGAAGACCAAGGCGGGTATTTTGAAAAGGCCAATTACCAAATTAGCAATTTTACCACTTGAACCTTGATAAGAAATTGTTGAATGTATGTATTTTCATATTATTGCCTATATATTTTTTTATTCAACAGTCTACGAATTGTATAACTATTGTTTCACCCTATTGTATTTTGTTATTCACTGTACTGTTTTTGTTGTAACATTGTTTATCTGTAATGACAAATATTTTATGTTAATTGTTTGAACCCTTCAATGTTGGGGGGTATGTTGAGTCCTAAATGGTTTATGTATCCCTTTACCCACGCATTTGGCGTGAATTTATTTGGCACCGCCCTTGGCGCAGTTTGTGTGAGCACCTCTTTAATGTAACCCAATCATTCGCTTCTTTGCTATCGCCCTCAGCGGCACGCAGTTTGAGTAATTAAAAATTTATTGAAAACGCATCAAACTTTATTCTCATTTTATTTTGAATACTAAGCGCCCGCACCCGCATCGTCAACATTCCCAACATGGACTTTAAATGAAAGGATGTCAAATCATTGTGCCCCCTTGTCTGAGAAAACACATCTTGCAGAAAATTCATGAAGGACACATGGGAATAGCGAAATGTCATGTGAGAGCAAGAATGTCAGTCTACTGGCCTGGTATAAATAAAGAAATTGAAGAAATGGTGAAAAATTGTACCAACTGCATTGAGGAGGCAAGTAATCGCCCTGCACCTTTGATGCCCTCAGAATTCCCAGAAAGACCATGGGAAGTAGTTAGCATGAATCTCTTTAAGTTAAAAAACTTCTGGTACCTTATAATATCAGGCTACTATTCGAGGTGCCCAGAATTTGCAAAACTTAAAAGACTGACTTCCTCAGAGATCATTGAACATTGCAAATCAATTTTTGTACGACATAGAATACCCAGCACAGTACAATCAGACAATGGACCCTAATTCCAAGTAATCAATTCTTCTGAATTTTCAGACTTTTCCAGAAAATATGGGTTTCGCCATGTAACATCAAGTCCTCGCTATTCCCAAAGTAACGGATTTATAGAATCTGCGGTAAAAACTATCAAAGCAAGACTCAAGAAATCAGATTCCTATATCGCATTGATGACGTACAGAGCCACACCCCTGGAGAATAGGCTGAGTCCTGCCGAACTTCTTTTTAATAGAAGAATACAGACCACACTTCCGATTGCAAGGTCCCAGTTAGAATCCAAAATCCAAAATAAGGGTTTGCTCAAAACGAAAGAAGAGCAAAGAATAGAAAAGCAAACAGAAAATTACAATTCAAGACACAGAGCAAAGATTCTGAGCAAATTGGTTCTAGGAGATACTGTGTGGATTACAGATAGAAGAGCAACAGGCACAATTAAGAGTAAAATGGATTATCCAAGATCATACAATGTGGAATCTGGGAAAAGAAACTATAGAAGAAATCGAAAACATCTGATACCAGCGTCCAACTTTAAACCAGAAGCTGAGGATGCCGAGAATTTTGGTATCTTAGACCCTGAACCAAACAAAGCTAACGTCTCCAGACCAGATGTCCAGTCTCCAAAGCCTCATGGAGTGACCAGTTCCAGTATTTCATCTGATCCAGGGAAAAAGGTTCCCTTAGATTCCAATCTAGGCGACAGTCGACCTGCCTATGTGACCATGAGCGTCGAACTGTTCGAGCCCCTCAAAGACTGGGAATCAACTACTTAAGAGGGGGAGATGTGACGTAAGGACTTTAACTGCAACCGAACTTTAACCATCAACGCTTCGAGTGTAAGCTTACCCGCGAGATCAGTTCCGCACAAAGTCGAGTGTGTGTTTTGTTATCTGTTGTTTTATGGCCCCATAGAATTTAAATAAAGTAAGCGTGCTAAGATATTTGGTGTACTTGACATTATTTGACATCTTGAAGATATTTGACATTAAAGAAATGAATCAAATTATTAACATATATTGACATTAAAGAAATGAATTAGACATTAAAGAAATGAATTAGGCATTAAAGAAATGAATCAAATTATTAACAAGCAAATTCACTCTGTTTTTAACGAAGATATAAGCCACACTCTAACTAGTGCCATAAATCTAATATTTAATAAATCATACTTCCAATATAATCAAAAATACTGTCAACAGAATCAAGGTGTACCCATGGGATCCCCCATCTCTGGAATAATAGCAGACTGGAAAATGTGAATACTTGAAGAAAAAATCAAACAAAACTTTAATAAAACCATAAAACTATAGCTATGATATGTTGACGACATTTTCGTGATACTTACCATACATAAGAACCAAGAAACTAATTTACTTGAACACCTTAACGAAATGGATCAGAACATTAAATTTACATATGAAAAAGATAATACCCTTAACTACCTTGACAAAACCATTATAAAAAACAATAACCTATTACAAACCACAGTCTATCGTAAACCAATCAATAATACCAACATAGTTAATTTTAAATTCAAAACCCCCTTAAACTACAAAATAGCAGCTATACGTTCCTATATAGACCGAGCCTTCAATATATGCTCTAACACCACTTATTATATACAGAAATTTCGTACATTAGAAACCAATCTCAAGAAGCTAACTACCCACGGGAGATCTTTGAAAAAATTCTGAAAACATATAAACATAGATTAAATATTATAAGCAATCAGAAAGAAAATTTAAAATACACTACAGCTGTTCCCTTCAGCAGAGGAATAGCAAATGAAATCTCTAATGAAACCCTCAAAAAGAAATTCAGAATACCAATTAAACCCAATAAAACTATTTTTCAACGTGTTCGTTCTGAAAAAGACCAAATTAACCGGTTAGATACCACAGGAATATACAAAATTAATCTTTCTATTAATGAAACCAATCATAAAGGCTGCTATATAGGTGTAACAAAAAGAAAAATAAATGAAAGGAAAACTGAACATATTAACGATATTAAATTCAAGAAACAAAACACAGCCCTAGCTCGCTTAGCAGCTAAAGAAACTTTGAATGAAATTAGAATGAAATGTTTCAGTTCATTTGGAGATAGGGAAGTTAGTGAAAAATTTATATTGCAATATTTGATCCAGACTCCCATTGGAAGATAATGAATAAAAGTTAAACTTTAAATTAAAATTTATAATTATTGATTCATGTATTGTTACATAAAATACACAAATGGGCAAAATTTTTTTTCTATTGATGATTGGAAAGACGATATGAAATTGTAATAAAAATAATATATTTCTCAGATTCAATCCCATGGGATTACAGTCCTAATCTCACAGGACTAGTCCTGTGAATATTTTGTGAGATACCATTCCCGTGGGATTGAGATTGCATTCCCTCTATAATTCTAAATCTACTCTTCACACGCTTGACATAATCATAATTGCGATCACCAATTATGACATTATCTTTATAAATGTCATCAAGCAAGCTCAGGGTTCACTGTCATAAAAAAATACCCCATTTTATTTTGCACTATATTTACTTTCCGAACATGTACATTTGGGTCATTCTCCAAATTCGGGCACTTTAATGAAACTCAAGAATGTTAACTATTCTATTAACACAATATCCATGTCACAAATTGTACTATGCAGCATTAAATGGATACTTATAAATCCCCTAAAGTTGGATAAATTTTTTAAAAATTATTTTTGTGAGATAAAATTTCAAATATGTGAGAAAAGTCAACTCCATGGACTGCAACCAAGCCATATTTACTTAAACAAATAGACATATTATTATAACTGCATAAAATATTTTTTCTTATTTAAGTTAAATTAAATAAATATGCATTGAAAAATATTTCTACTTGTTGAAATCAATAAAGCTGGTAAATTTAGAAAGCTTTGCTCAACTAAAATTTGCAACCAGGTTGAAGCATCACCTCCATGGACAGATTTATTTTTTAAAAGTTTCTTTAAAATGGCAAAACTGCTCATTTCTTTCAAGTGGTGTTAAAGAGAGGCAGACATTTGTATGCATCTCCATTGAGAACAGATGTGAATTAAACTTTGTTTGTATGCAATTAAAAAAGAAAGTTTCAATTCTAGGTGAGTATGTTTATTGGTTGTCAACTCCAAGACTTCTGTAAAATTTATATGAAATTGTTGTCTGATTTAAAAAAAAAATCTTGCTTGGCATACATAAAGAAAATATGCATCAAAAACTTTAATTCTATTTTATATTATTAAAACTATAGCTTACACTAAAAATGTGATTTCATCACCTCCATGGGCATCATCTCTATGGACACCCTGTAGATGAAGTTAAATTTCTTTTACAGTGATAAATATATGTTTGTTGGCAGGTTGGCACCCACTTCTTTGGTTTTGCATATAAATTAAGTTACATTGCATTTTTTGTCTGATAGTATTATATAACCATCATTATATGATATTTAAGGAAACAAAATAGATTTCCATTTCATTGGTGTGATTCTACCATAAATAAATTTTTTAAAAAGGCTAGATGCTAGAGCTAGGCCTAAACTTTAACAATGAATGATGCTTAGTTTCATTTCTCAATCGTAAATTTCAACAATATTACGTTGTGTGTCAACTCCATATTCCAATATGTCAACTCTGTAGGAAATGGAAACATAAATATATTTTTTTCTTGAAAAATATTTATCAGTGATCCCGGCCATGGACTGGGATGTATTAAGAATCATGTGGGGATTATATAACATAATTAAAAAAAATTAAAAATTGACATCTGAAAATACCCCATCTCTGGAGAATGACCCATATAAAGAAAGTATTGTAATCATGAAAAGATTCAACTTTAAGATTTTGGTGTATTTACGCATTTTGAGGTGTTCTAAATTAATTTATGCTATTTTTATGAGATGTATATATGTATGTGTACGTGTGTTTGTGTATGTCAGTAAACACGATAGCTCCTAAAGGGTACATTCAATTGAGCTCAAGTTTGGTATATATGTTATAAAACTTTTTTTTTCCCTACGTCCGGGCTGTGGCCACATCGACTGTAAGCCCTCTGGCAGCCCAATAAAAACTAGCCTTGGAAACAGAGTTGTCAACAGAAGAGTTCAAGTAAGAAAGCGCTGGGCAGCTTGTCAAGTGATTAAAATCCATAACAGTTTGAGAAGGACACAAAACACATATAGGGCTGTCCACAGTGCCAATTCGGTATAGGTGTTTTTGAAAAAAGTCATGGCCAGTCACAATTCTAAAATTAGCGGTGAAGACCCAGCGAGGGAGATTCATGGGAAGAGGAGAACCCAGCAAAGAACTCCAGACTTTACCTGCCACGGCTTTAACGTAATTATTTTGCAGGGTCCTCTGAATTTTTTTATTAATAACGCCACAGATTTGCTGGTAGGAAGGAGTAAAATGTGGCTGCTGCAAGTTACATCTGTTTTTTGCAAGGATGTTGGTCTTTTCATTCCCTGGAATTCCGCAATGACTCGGAATCCACTGAATTACAATTTCCCAGCCAATAGTGATTGCCTGATAAAAAGCCTCTTAGTTTCTTCAACATGAAAGGAGTCACTTATTACATGTGAAGTAACAGTCAAAATTGCAGACTGAGAGTCTACAAAGAAAGCAACCCTCCTAAGAGGAGTACAAAGATTTAACAAATTGAGAATGGCTCGCCTGAAGGCCTCGATTTCAGCATCAAAGTTAGTGGCGTTGGTGCCTAGAGGATAAAATTCACTGAAGAATCCTTTACAATATAAACCGGCCCCAGTTGCATTCTTCGTTGCAGAACCATCAGTATAAATATGGAGCCAATCGGTGTTTGGATAGTTTCCAGCGATGGCCTCCAATGAGTAGGCCCTGAGAATTTCGGGCAAGGCATCACATTTCTTCTCGGAGGTACCAATTGTGAGGTAAAAAGTAGGGACCTTACGATCAGGAGGGAGCCCATTAGTAAATGGATGACAAGAACTGCTAGTCATGTCATAATCTGCCATTAACTTCTCAGCTTTAGACAGAAAGGTCAAGTGAGTTTTCAGTCTTAAGTTAGGAGGGATATATGTCTGCCAGTGGTGTAAGGCAAGCCCTTTACATTTTACAAGTAGCCTCAGAAGTTGTCTCTCTCTTCTTAACCTCAAAGGCTGAATGTTAGTTTGAATCTCCGTAGCAATGATAAGGGTAGAGCCAGCTCCACCAGTTATTAGTCTAAGGGCCTTGTTTTGAACTAGATCAGCTATTTTAGATCAGGAGTCTGAGGCAGTTGCTATGAGCTCTCCTCCATATTCCAACACAGGTCTTACGTAAGTCTTAAAAGTAGTCAATAACGTGTCAGTCGAAGAACCCCAGGTGATACCTAAAAGTCTCTTTAAAACTTTCAATTTATTAATACCTTTTCCCGCCATCTCCTCAGTCTTATCAGGATTGACCATCATAAGATTTTCAATACACCAGTTATCAAGAGTCCTCTTAGCATCATTGACTCTTGTTTAAGGAGTTGTTTTTCTTGTTAAGGCAGTCACATCAGCACCAGTAGTATAAATAACAATATCATCTGCAAAAGCAAGGCACCTGATTCCAAATATATTTGTTAATTTACAAATTAAATCATTCATCATAACATTAAAGAGAGTACTATTAAATATTAATTCTGTTCTTACAAATGTATATTGTTGTGGCAACACTTAAACTCTTAATTTTTATTTTTACTTGTGTGGCAACAGTTGTTCTTGTTCTTGTCATGTAGTGACAGGGTGTCGACAGATCAGGGAAATCAGGGAAATCATGGAAAAATCAGGGTACTTTATCAATCTGGAAATATCAGGGAATTTTGCAAAAATATTTTTAAATCATAGTCCGGGAGCCAGCGACAGATTTTTGCGACCAAAATCCTCTCAGCCCATAATTTCTCAGATGATTGAGTCGGTTGTGTGTTGAAGCATGGTGATCGTCAGCTGCCGCACCATGGGTGGGTTGGGCGGCGGCCGCCTTCCAGACACGTAAAAAAAAAAAAAAACAGTCATTTCCTCCCGGTTGAAAATTTCTGAAATAATAGTTGGCATAGTAATTGTTTGAAAAAAAAAACGTCAGCTGGCCAAGCGGCGGTGGATTATACGTCAGCTGCTCATACGAACATGTAAAAAAAAATTTTTTTTTCAATTATTTCCTCCCTGTTGAAAATTTGACAGATGTTAGTTTACATTCTACTTTAAATAAAAAAACAAGTCAGCTGGCTGTATGCCGGTGGAAAACCCGTCGGCTGGCACAGTGAAAGTGTGGCGCGGAAAGGTAGTGTGGCCACCGCTAGCCTATTTCAATGCACCAGCTGACAGGTTTTCACCCGGCATACGGCCAGCTGAATTTTTTTATTATGGCAAGAATTATGTCAACTATTATTTGACAAATTTTCAACCGGGAAGAAATAACACACTTTATTTTATTGGACACAACGCGCTGATATCCTCAATAATCCTACTATTTTTCATAATTATGTATAGAAATATAAAAAGAAACCAATCTGTTCTACTTTAAAAACACGAAAACCACCGGTTTCCTCATTTTTAAGCGATTTTTTGGCATTTTCAGCTCAATTTTATTTCTCCGAGTCAAAAAAGTTTATCATTTGTGTGACAAAATTCAGCTCTGCAAGCGGAAAAGGACGTTATATTGACGTTATATCCGGCTTTGAAGGAAAAATTGTGATTCCTTCCTTTTAAATTGCTTTTCTAGATTATACAGTTTAATTTTTCTTCTCAAAAATAAATCGAGGATTTATAAGCGGACTTCGAACCAAGCAAAGAAATCGTCTGCCTGTATATAAGAATGGCTATGTATACAAAATGAAATCTTTCGAATGCGAAAATTTTTCATGTTTTCAGAATAGCATAATTTGATCGTTTTGGGAATATAAAAATTAATATTTTGGAATTGGAGATATTTTGAAATAGTCAGTGGAAACAGATCGTCCAAACGTTTCGGAAGGATGGATCTTAAAAAGACTATCGAACTGCTTTAAATTACTTAATAAAATGTCGATTGTAAATCCGTTTTGCATCTTTTGCAAAAAGGCTACTTCAAAATTGAAGTCTTTCAATAAAGAAAACTTGGGGAAGTGCAGCGAAATTCTAATTATTCGAAAACAGAATAATTTAGTTGGAAAAGAAATAGTAATTCCTGCACAGCCGAACGATTTTCAGCAGTACCACAGTGAGTGCTACAAAAGCTTTACAGCTTTACCACCAAAATACAGAGTTGCCACATCAACAGCAGCATTGTCTTCTTCAATCGCTTGATTATTTCCTGATTATGTTTGCAACTCACCTGCAGGGCGCGTTGTATCCAATAAAATAAAGTGGTTATTTCCTCCCGTTTGAAAATTTGTCAAGTAATAGTTGACATAATTCTTGCCATAATAAAAAAATTCAGCTGGCCGTATGCCGGGTGAAAACCCATCAGCTGGTGCATTGAAATAGGCTAGCAGCGGCCACACTACCTTTCCACGCAACACTTTCACTGTGCCAGCTGGCGGGTTTTCCACCGGCATACAGCCAGCTGACTTGTTTTTTTATTTAAAGTAGAATGTAAACTAACATCTGTCAAATTTTCAACTGGGAGGAAATCATTGAAAAAAAAAATTTTTTTTTACATGTTCGTATGAGCAGCTGATGTATAATCCACCGCCGTTTGGCCAGCTGATGTTTTTTTCAAACAAGCACTATGCCAACTATTATTTCAGAAATTTTCAACCGGGAGGAAATGATTGAATTTTTTTTTTTTTTTTTTTTTTTTTTTTTTTTTTTACGTGTCTGGAAGGCGGCCGCCGCCCAACCCACCCATGGAGCGGCAGCTGACGATCACCAGGCTTCAACACACAACTATCTTAATCATCTCACGAATTATCGGCCGGGAAGAAATAACTGACCAAAATCTGCCGCTGGCTCCTGGACTATCAGGGAACTTTCGTTTTTGCCTAGTGAACTAGATCATTTTTAATTGTCATTCTGATGCGCGGCTCCGTTTTGAATCTCACGATACTCAACTGATGCACAGATACAGACATTTTACGAATTCGAAACCAGAATACAGAACGTACGAGAACATGGAAATATGAATCCGAGACTCAAGTGATGTAGGCACTATCACTATACGAATCCGAAAAAGCGTATGTTTTCGGACTCGTTCTAAGATGTGGATCATACAAGAAACCGGATATGTGAATCAATTTCGCATGTGAATTGCTTCCTGAATATAGTCATAGGTAAAATGAATGGTAAAAGATGATTTAGTCTTCTACTGCGCCATTGTGTTTTTTAAAGTGATGGGACATTTGAGTGATGCCAGCTAAGCTCCCCTGCAAGATGATTTTTTTTTATAGATAGTGCTCATTTTTAAGCCTTTTTACATGTTTTTTTAAATTTGAAACGATACATTGATTGAAATAAAATAAGTTGACTAGGTGGCCAGTTTATTTTGATCAGTCATCCTTACGCTTAAAATTGAACACTACCTTTATAAAATGAGGAAACTTTCTGCTACATATTGTCTTTTAGTGTGCACTAAATTTTATGTTTGGATTTATGAAACTGAACTACAATTTTATTAATATTAAGCATTTTTGTGGTTTTCTATTATTTATTTCCCTATATGAAACATTCACCTGTTGGTGCATGATACACAATGGTGATTTACATGAAAGATTATGGTATGCATATAATTAGTTCTGGAAATTTGATAAAGATAGTCAGGGAAATCAGGGAAAAATCAGGGAACTTTTTTTCTCAATTTCTGTAGCCACCCTGAGTGAGCATTCTAAGCATGTTGCGATTTAACTTGTTCCTGTTCCTAATAAAGCTATAATACTAACTTTAGTTTGGTATTCTAATAGGTTATGGCCCCAGGATTACTCTGTTTATTTTAGAAGTTATTAAATCTTTACAAGTAGATGTGTTCTACTGTATATGTTGCATAAAGTTGATTAAAGAATCCTGCTGCAGTTTAGGCCTAACTAGTTCAACATGTCTAGCATTGAGATATCCTCAATAAACAAGTTCAATGGTAAAAATTACTCACAATGGAAGTTCCAAATAAACGGTGCATTAAAAGCAAAAGGTGTTTTCACAGTATCAAATGGGACAAGAACAAAACCAGAAGATGACGCTGCAAAAATTGAGAAATGGGAAAAAGATGATGCAATAGCAATGTATACAATCTCCTCTGCTGTGGAATTGACACAAATAAATTTAATAAAGTTGTGAGTCATCTAAGGAAGTAATGGATAAACTGGACTCTATCTTTAAACAGAGATCAGACTTCAATAAAATGCTGCTACTTGATAAATTCCATCAACTAAAAATGGATTCCAATGAAACTGTTGCCCAACATATTGCTAAAGTTGAAAACCTTGCTCATCAAATAAAACATGCTGGTGAAAGTATAAGTGATGCTACGATTGTGACGAAAATATTAGGAACTTTGCCACAAAAATATCGAAATTTTAGACAAGCTTGGTTGTCTATGGATGAAAGTAGACAAACTGTCTCAAATCTCACAGCGAGACTCATCGATGAAGAAATATCCTTAGATCAAATCGAACAAGAGGAAACTGCATTCTTAGCATCGTCAGCAAGCTTCAATAAAAACAAACCAAGAGGTATGAACAGAGGTGGGAATCATTCCAATAAAAAATACCAGGCTGAAACAAAATACAATAACCAAAAGAAAAGCGTTGATAAATCAAAGTTAAAATGTTATTCCTGTCACAAAAAGGGACATTTTGCACGAGACTGTCGTTCCAGACCAAGTGGAAAGATGAATAATCAAAGCCATGAACAGGAAGGCAGTAACAGTACTCACAATGCATTTAGTGCAGAAGTCCAAGAATCGCTAAATTCTACTGAAGACCGTTGGACAATGGACAGTGGTGCTTCTGCTCACATGACTTACAATCTAAACTACCTTAATAATTTCAAAGAAATGAATGGAAATGAAACCATTCGCCTTGGTAATAATCTCGAGGTTCCTATAAAGGGTAAGGGAGATGTAATGATTTTGAAATTAATCAATGGTAAGTGGATAGAAGGTGAAATGCAAAATGTTCTCTATATTCCAGACCTGAAGAAGAATCTTTTCTCTGAAGGTGTAATTACTGGAAAAGGTATGAAAATAGTAAAAATGAATGACCAAGCACAAATATATAATGATAGGAATGAAGTTATTGGTACAGCACAGTTCGTACATCAAATAATTTGTATCAGATGTTGTTTAAAACACTAAAACCAATTGAAGCTAATGCAGCTGCTACAGATAGCATTAAACTGTGGCATAAGAGAGTTGGTCACATAAATCTTAAAGCCCTTAAAGAGTTAAGTGAAAAGGGAATTATTGATAATACAGATTTTTCAAATGCTGATGAATTCTTTTGTGAAGATTGTCAGTATGGCAAACAACATAAATTATCTTTCAGCCATAGAAATTACAAAGCAAACAAACCTGGTGAATTAATCTATAGTGATTTGTGTGGTCCAATGTCAACTACATCACTAGGTGGTGCGAATTATTTTGTAATTTTTAAAGATGACTTTAGTGGTTAAATTTTTTCTGCATTTTTGAAACATAAGAGTGATGCATTAGAACTCTTCAAAACCTTTGTGTCTCTTTCTGAAAACAAGTATTCTACAAGAATAAAAGTCCTCAGAGTAGATAATGGTGGAGAATATATCAACCATAGCTTCAAAGATTTTCTCCATAAGAAAGGCATAGAACTTGAAACCACAGCTCCTTACACACCACAGCAGAATGGAAGAGATGAAAGGAATATGAGAACTATAATGGAAAGTGCTCGATCAATGCTATACAGCAAGAAGTTACCTTTGTTTTTGTGGGGTGAAGCAGTTAATACAGCTGTGTACATTCTAAATCGTACACCAACTAGTCAGTCACCTGGATTTACACCACATGAACTGTGGACAGGTAAACAGGTATCTCTAAAACACTTAAGAACCTTCGGTTCAGAAGCTTATATGCATGTGCCTGATCAATTGCGTAAGAAGCTAATGCCAAAAAGTAACAAAACAATTTTTGTGGGATATGAGAGAAATTCGACATATTATCGACTCTCTGATCCAGTCACAAAAACAATAAAAATCTCGAGGAATGCCATGTTTGATAAGTGCTCAGATACATCAGTTAGTTTTCCACAAGAGCCAATTTCAATTAGTAATTTTGAATGTCAAGATAATGCCACCGATTTAGAAAATGAAATGGACTCGAATATGAATCAAGTAATTTCAGAAAATGCATCACAGAATCCAGATGATGATGATGAGGAAATTCAACCATACAATTTCAGACCCAGGCAAAATTTAAGAATTCCTAGATGTTATGATGTAAATATTGCTGAAATTTAAAGACATATGAAGAGGCAATTAACTCACACGAGTCCAGGGAGTGTATAGATGCAATAAAAGAAGAGCTGGACTCCCTGCAGAAAAACAACACCTTGCAATTGGTACAATGCCCAAAAGAAAAAAAATGTAATTGGTTCAAAGTGGGTGTTCAACATTAAGTACTTGCCTAATGGAAAGATAGAACGTTTTAAAGCTCGCCTGTGTGCTAAAGGGTTCTCACAAGTGGTGGAGTTGATTTTAATGAAACATTCTCCCCAACTTCCAGATATGACACAATACGAACCATTCTGGCAATTGCAGGTCAACGGAACTTTAAAATAATGCAATGTGACATAAAAACTGCTTTCTTACATGGTGAAATTGATGAGGAATTATACATGCAACCGCCTCCAGGTCTAGCTGTTGGTACAGATTTGGTTTGTAAGTTAAGAAAATCTTTGTACGGTTTAAAGCAGTCCTCAAGGTGTTAGAACCAGAAGTTTTCAGATTTCTTGCTGAAATTTGGATTCAAGCAAAGTATGGCTGATCCTTGTCTATTTCATGACATCTTCAAAGGTAAGAAAGTTCTACTTATTCTGTATGTTGATGATGTTCTCTGTGAAGATGAAGGGATCTTGGATGACATTATGAAAAATATGAATGAAAACTTTGAAGCCACTGTTTGTAAGTCAGGTTGTTTTGTTGGGATTGAGATAGATCAAAACAAAGATGGTTCAATTTTTATCCATTCACAAGCATACATTAAGAAAATTTTAAAGCAGTTCAACCTCGAAAATTGTAATCCAGTTAATGTTCCCTCAGACCCTAATGTTATACTGTCATCAGAATCAGATATAATTTCAGAAGAAAGTGATGTGCCATATCGTGAAGCAGTTGGATGTTTAATGTTCCTGTCATCTACCACACGTCCTGATATTACATATGCTGTAAATCTTGTAAGCAGATTCCAAAACAATTACAGCCAAGTACATTGGAATGCTGTCAAAAGAATAATGAAATATTTGAAGGGAACACCACATCACGGAATTCATAATATGTCTGGATCAGAAAATCCTTACCTTGTACGTTATTCTGATGCAGATTTTGCTGGTGACATAGACACCAGAAGATCTACTAGTGGATATGTTTTCATGCTATCAAGTGGTGCTATTACATGGTGCACAAGTAGGCAAACTTCTGTATCAACATCAACAACAGAATCTGAATATATAGCAGCATCTACTGCTGTGAAAGAAGTTATGTGGCTTCGCCAGTTGCTGTGCAACATAAGTGAAACATCATTTTGTGATAAAGGTGTTACTCTGCACATAGACAATCAAAGTGCAATTAAGCTGGTTAAAAACCCTGTGTACCACAAGCGTAGTAAACATATTGATGTGAAATTCCACTTTATACGAGAAAAATATCAAGATAACACTGTAAACATTGAGTATGTTCCCAGTAGTGAACAATTAGCTGATCTTTTTACAAAGGCCTTGCCTAGGGACAAATTTGAAAAACTTAGAACTCTGTTAAACATCCTTGTTAAACACTAAGTCGATATCTTTGTATTTTTTTTGTTGTTGTTGTTTTGGTTATATGTAAACCAAGAGTGTTTCAATTTTCTTAATTTTTTGGGGGGGTAATTCCTAAGTAACTCCCAAGTAAGTAATAACAGAATTGGAGGGAGTATTAAATATTAATTCTGTTCTTACAAATGTATATTGTTGTGGCAACACTTAAACTCTTAATTTTTATTTTTACTTGTGTGGCAACAGTTGTTCTTGTTCTTGTCATGTAGTGCGCATTCTAAGCATGTTGTGATTTAACTTGTTCCTGTTCCTAATAAAGCTATAATACTAACTTTAATTTAGTATTCTAATAAGTACAACTTGTAACAGCCCCTTGAGGTAAACCATCACGGAGCTGGACAAATTTGGAAAAGGTAGTCTGATATTTTACACGAGCCATTCTTTGGGAAAGGATGGACTTCAACCAATTTAGTATATTGCCCTCAATACCCAAGTTTATCAACTTTTCGATGAGTTTCCTCCACCAAAGGAAATGTCATAAGCATTTTTAAAATCCACATAAACAGCCAGGGTAGAATGCATTTCATGGAAACCATCCTTAATACATTGGACTAGAAACGTCGCTTGTTCAGTGGTGCTTCTTTTCTGCCGGAAACCTGCCTGATAATCAGATAGAAGTTTATTCTCTTCAAAGTAAAAATTAATTCTATTGGTCACCATTCTTTCCATCAGCTTCGATACTGCATTGGTCAGGGAAATAGGCCTATAACTGGAAGGGTTTTCAGTAGGTTTTTGTGGCTTTAAAAGTGGAAGAATGGTTGCCTTTTTCCAGTCTGCAGGAACATGTGTCCTCCAGACAATATTAAAAAACGCAAGGAGAGTCTGTTTGGCTCTGTCACCCATATTTAAAAAGAATTCACTAGGTAGATCGTCAGGTCCAGGGCTCCTTCCAAGCGTGGTCTCATGCATTGCTCTGCATAATTCATTAAAAGTAAAGTCACTTTTAAAAAGAATTTCGTCACTATAGTTAAGGCAACCAATAGGTGATCGTCTAGGTAATTTAGCATGTCTCTTCTGGGGCAACCTGCACACAGAAGCATAGTGCTTGGCAAAGGCAAGAGCTTTTCCTTTATTATTATGGGAAATTCTCCCATTACTTATAAGAGGCTCATTTTTAAAAGGGTTTAGTTCATTGTTTAAGGAAGACAAAAAGCGATGAGCACGAAACCATCTTTTCTAAAATCCAGTTTTGACACAAAATCTTTGAAAGATTTTCTCTTAGCCTCTTTTATGGCTCTTTTAAGAATAGTTTGAGCATGGCGAAGAGTAACATTATCAGTGGTGTTTCCAGAAAGCGCAGCTTTCAAAAGTGCTTCATCTCGTTTTCTTTTCAAAACTGAGAGTTCATCTGTGCAGAAAGGTCTATATTTCTTAATCTTTCCTCTAGGAATAGATTCATGAGCACTAGTTCTAATTGCCTCTAAGATAAAATCGTTAAATTTATCAAGGTTTGAAAAGACAAGTTTTACCGGAACGAGTAACTTATTGGTCAAGGAAGAGTACTTATCCCAATCAGCCTTCTTTAGCTTCCATCTGGGGCGATTATCTGCAAAATCCTGTGACCATGGCCAATAGTTATAAACCTCTGTCGCAAGACCGGTATAGATTTTGGTGTGTATAAGACTTGTAGTTTTTTTTTTACAGGAGTATGAAAAAGATGTGTGTAAAGCTTTAGTTTGTTCACAGGCTTTCAAAAAGTAATTCTTTCATATTATGGCCTAAAGACGCAAATCATTTAAAGTGAGCTAGTGTCTAAATGGTGCATTCAAAATAACATTGAATTATGTACACATATTATAGGTCACGTTCTTACATACGGCATAAATTTTAGCGAGTGTAAACCCTATGTTTTTGTTACAGGGCTGCAAAAAATTGTTTTTATACATTGTTGCCTATACACTCAAATCATTTTAAATGCACTAGTTCCTGAACAGTAGATCCTATTGAGTTAAATGAAATTTATTTAAACGCTTGGCAAATATGAAGTGTTCGGAAAGTTGATATAAATATATATACCGATAATACATATATATAATTTTTTTTTTTTTTTTTTTTTCAGATGACATTACTTTAGATGCTGATGGAAAAGACACGTATCGATATGTTAAAGAAGCTGGAAGATATAAGTACTCATAATACTTAATCTTATTTAATATTGTAGCATAATTTTATACTCTTTGGTGTATGTTTATTTTATGCTTTCCCTAATAAGTTTTATTAAGGAGGTGGGGTTATCTTTAAAATAAGCTAAGCAGTGGATTTTTTTTTTTTTTTTTTTTTTTAAGCATCCACAACACTTTAGTTCAAATTTTTGTGCTTAAAATTGAATTTTCTATTTCAGAAATACTCAAAATTACAGTTTCGCTTCTTTTTGGGTGCTCTTCTGTGACACATCTGTGATAACATCTATTTCATTTCTATACAATTGTATATCATGGAGTTATTTTTACTTTGTCAATAGTTTATTGTTTTTTGAACTCCTGTGATCAGAGTTTTTGAAACTTGATTCTTTGAATCAAGTTTAAACTATGAGGTTTAAAAAATCTATGCATTAAAATGCCTGTCTAAAAAGTTTTCTTATGAATCATTTTAAATTGACTGGTATTTCAAGTTGACCTTTTTGTGAGATTGTAAATGGTTTTTCACTCATAAGACATTTTTCAAAAAATTAATTCATCATAACTGTAGGTGTTGAAAACAGGGCTTGATATAAATTAGTAATTGAAGTAAAATTATTTTACCAGATAGCTTCTAAGTTTACTGAAGTAACGTTGTACTAATAACTTAGAAGTTGTATCATGAAATACTGTTAATGATTATAACTTCTTTTATTTATTTATTTATTTATTTTTGTTCCTGTGCCCCATTTTTTCTAAGTTTAGGCTTTCTACCACCTGCGCCTGCTGCCCATCTCCGTCTTTCAGACTGTTGCCTTATTCTAAGTTTTGACATTTTGCCATCCTCTATTTTTGTTTAACTTATTGCCTGGGGTGGACCACACCTTTCTATGTCACTACTTACGTACAGGACTATAGAATACACAAGGGTTGGCTCATTCCATTGGGGAAAGTGAAGACAGGAAGTGACCTGTCATGACATAGTCGCGCTTCCGCTCTCTCAGAAAAAGGGAGAACTTATAGCGCGATATTTTGTTCTCTTTGAAAGTAAATATATCAGTAACAATTAACAGAACACGGTCATATTATCAAGAAGCCAACTAAAATTTTTAACAGTAAAAATAATTTGTGAAAAGAAATATATTCTTCATTAAAGTAACTTTAAACAAATTTAAATATTTCATATACAAGATATATACAATCAGTAATCAATTTTTACAATATATAAAGCTTAAATACAAGTTTTTACTGTAGTTTTACACTAGATTATATGTTAAGTGTATAGATTAGATGGTGTAGAGTGAGTTCATAAAGAATTGTTGGCATACCATTCTTCAGAAAACACTAAATTTACAAATAACTCATTTTACTCAGACTATAGGAATGTTTTAGTATCACTAATGCTGAAATTAAAGTCTAAAGAAAATTATTTTAAATAACAGCCTTCTTAAAATTAGAATAGAGAATATTATTTTTAGAGTAAAAAATAAAAAATAAATAAATAACAATCTTACCAAAGATATTCGTCTATTTAATTATTTAATCCATTTGTCAGCTTTTTGTTTTGCTTTCCTTTTACACATTAATGAAGCTCTGTTAAGATGCCTAATTCATATAAAAGTTCTTAATCGAGCAAATAAGTGGACAGCAGTTTTCTGAACTAACAGGAAACATGTCTGGAGTTCTCAGGCCCAGTTTTAGGCATTTTTTTGGCATAGGCAAGAACTAATTTTATGCCCCCTCGCTCAAAAAGCTGATTTTATGCCCCGTCTCATTTGAATCCCTAATCACTTTTTCATAATCAGAAAAGCAATTTAACATATTAATAAATATTGAAAAATGTATTTTAACTGTTTAAATTCATGTAATATACAAAAATTTATGAAATTCTTGACACTAAAATATTTTTGTCGTGCGTCATCATCTCTCAATATTAAGAATAGCAACTCTCTTAACAAAATATAATGTTGCTTCCTTTCTCTGTAAGCTATGTCAATTAAGATGAGAAAGGTAAGTCATGTTAAAGGCGTAGATTATAAAAACTTTCCTATATGTCATCTATCATTGTCAAAATCTTTTAGCCCGAGAAGGGTGCCCCAAAATGCTTTTAGTCTGGCAAGGGTGTTGCAGTAAAATAAATTTGGAAACCCCTGTTCTAGAATACAGTACGGGTATCATAATTAACTGGGAAAAAAGGTTCTAGGGACTGCCAATTAACTTTATGAGCTTCTTCGAAATTTAGGAGTTACTAAATTATTTTGTTTAGATTCGTGTAGAAATGTCATTTCTTTATGCTCTGAAAAATCTCTCATACCTCCTGGTAAAAATTTCCATACTTACATCCCCAAGCTTAGTTCTTGGTAAGTAAATTCTTGCTATTCTATGGACACGATCCACATTCTGTTTTCTAGAGTACCATATCGTTTTTATTTGGAAAAACGATTCTAGGAGATGTGAAGAACTTAGGAAACTCAATAATGCCACAGCTTTAATTCACAGGGGTGCAGAAGTAGCTAAATTCAAAGTTTTTGTTAAAGCAGGGCAGTCAAAATTAAGTGCATTTGCTTTTGTGCAAGATGATAAAAAACTCCAAGAAATCTACTTTTTTATCTTTTTTTACTAATTTCATCCAAAATGACTTACACGATTTCTTCGTCCCCCTAGATTGAATTCCGATTGATCAGGGCCAGGGACGTAGCGAGAAAATAATTTCATGGGTAGCCAAAAAGTGAAAAAGGCAGAATTTCTCATAAACATGCTTGATTTATTGACATATAATTAACAGCATTCCAAAATTTCGGGAGATGCCCAAGCCTTCATAGCACCCTACCCTGAAGGCTACCTCCTTGTCAGGGGCGTAACTAAGAGTATGGAAGCCAAGATATATCTTCAACAACCACTTTAAAGCTTTTGTGACCCAGCTGATTTTGTGCCCTCTCTTCTTCTTTACCCCTTAGCGAGGGTCACCCCGCATCACCCTCGGTACGGTCCTGTTTGGAAATTCGATTCTAGGAACTGCGAAAGAGTCAGGAATCTGAAACATCCTACAGCTTTAATTCACAGAGGCACAGAAGTAGCTAAATTCAAAATTTTTGTTAGAGCAGGGGCGTAAATATCAGCCGCATTTCCCTCTTGCCAAGGAGCTAAAAAACTTAAGGCTGAAGCATCCCACAGCTGTAATTCACAGGGGCACAGAAGTTGCCAAGTTCAAGATTTTTGTTAAAGCAGGAGTGTCAAAACAGATGCATTTCCCTTTTTACCAAGGTGATAAAAACTTCAAGAAAATAACTTTTTTTCCTTGTTTCTTGTTAAATGACTTAAACGAATTATTTAGCGTCCAAGATTACATTCCGATTGATCAGGGGCACACTAAAGGAGCGGAATCTTTCTCTGCAACTTTTCTCTTAGCATGATCTCTCGAAATTTCATACTTTGAAGGAATTTGGTTCACTTATAATCTGAAATATGACTCATATCTCCCTGTAAAATATTTCTACCTACACACTTGAGCTTAGTTCCCAGTAAGTGAACTCTTGCTATTCTACGGACATATCTATATTTTCTCTTCTAACAAGGGAAACATTTTTTAAACATCTTTTGATCCAGCTGATTTTACCCCACTCTTCTGCTTGTGCCGCTAGAGAGGGCTATCTCCGTGATACCCTTGTTACGGCCCCTTTTAGAAAATTCTAGGAGCTGTGAAGCATACTGCTGCTTTAATTCACAGGCGCACAGAAGTGGATAAATTATTTTTTTTTGTTAAAACAGGGGCTTCAAAATCAGTTGTATTTCACTTTTTGCAAAGAGGATGAAAAACTGCAATAAACTTTTTAATTTCTTGTCAAATGATGCCCCCGCCCAGATTACATTCTGATTGATCAGGACATACTAAGGGAGTGAAAAACAAAATACATCTTCCTTTGAAACTTTTCTCTCAGTATGATCTTTTGAAATTTTATACTGTGTAGAAATTTCGTTTATTTATGCTCTGAACGATTTGTCTTCTAGAGTGCTATTGTTTCATTTGGAAACAGGAGTGTAGCTCGGTGTAACCTAGCAAAACAGTCTTAATTATGCCCCCCCCTTCTGCAGTTTCAACGACAACTTAATAATTCTTCAACTCCCGGAATCAGAGGTGGCATTTCAGTTTTTCATTTGGGGGTTCGAGATTTTATGTATTAAAATGCAGAATATGAAATAAATAAAACGTTTGTTAATTTTGGGGCTGTGACAGCGCCTCCTATTTGCCAGCGACTGCCCGGTTTCATTATATTAATAAAATCCTATCCTTTCCTCCCCTACAGATGTACTATTTTGAAAAAAAAAAATAAATAATGCTAATTAGAAGTTTTTTTAAACTTCTTGTGATCCATCTAATTTTGTGCCCCTCTTCTGTTTTCGCCCCTGGCGAAGGCCGTTCCCGCGGCAACCTCTCGCTATGGCCCTGTTTGGAAAACCGATTTGAGAGCTGGTCCTAGGTTGGAGAGAACGGTGCGATCGCACTGGGCACCATCTCTGTGGGGATGCTAAAATACCTTACTTAATAATATTTATGTTTGAGTATCCATATATTGCTAAATTTTCATTTTAACCCCTTTGAAAACTTTTCTAGCGGCATGTGTGTGTGTGGGGGGGGGGGGTGCATTTTTGTATTTTATACCACTTAGAAAAATAGCTAGGACCGGCACTGACCGATTTTAGGAGTTGAGAAAAACTTAAAGCTAAAGTATCCCAGAACTTTAATTCATCGAGGTGCAGAAGGGGCTAAATTAAAAAAAATTTTGTTGAACCGGGGCATCAAAATCAGCTGCATTTTTCTTTTCGCAAACTTGATGAATAAAAATCACCAATTTATGTGGCTTTGTTCAAAATTAATTATAGGTTGTCCTTTTTGACGTAAATATTTTTCGTCGTAAAAGTATTTGTGATAATAATATTGTTTAAAAGCTTCATTGTATAATAATAACAATCAGTGCACCCATCTGAATAACTAAAAAAAAGGGGGGGAAATGTTGGGAAATACAAAAAAAAAAAAAAAAGTAAAATTTGGTGCCCCTCTATTAAAACTCAAGCGTAGGCAATCGCCTACGCCTCAAACCGGCCCTGGGAGTTCTATTTCCAAATTTTTGATTACACCTCTTCCCTTATGGAAGTTATTTCCATGATATTGTCGAAATATAGAGTCCATTTTTTTTGAGTTTCCATCCATTCAACAGTAGGTGCAGTAAGACCTCCAGCAGATAATAGGGCAATCCAGTTAGCATGTGGCAGCATTTCTTTTAAATTTTTTGTAAATTCCTCTAGTGATGAGTCGTATTTTTTTCTAATTATATATGCTATAAAACCAGCAATAAATGCTAACACTTCTTCTTCATTGTTTTCCAAATTTGGTACATTTGTTTCACTTATTTCCCATGAAAATGCTGAGTCATCTTCTAAATCTTCCAAGTGTATATTTTCTAGCTCACTGGAAGAAATGTCATCGTGCTCTGATTTTTCATTATTATTAAAAGCATTCTGTAAAATTTCTTTTGTGAGATATTCACCGCTTTCATTATACTCTTCCTGATTTACTTTACATGAAAAGTTTGGAAGTTTGTTCGCCAAGAGCAATCTTTTCAACCTTAGGATCACTTCTGAAGGGGAAGGGTGGTCATTAAAATGGCCAAGACCTCTGATTTGGCTAAACAAACTTTCCAAAACATCTTGGGGTTAATCTTGATGTAAGAATATAGGTGATATTACTAGACTTAAGTGATTCATGAAGTCCAACAAGAGAATTTATCAATACAATTATTCCTTTTTGAAACGGTAGTAATGTTCTTCTTCCATCAACTCGAATCTCAGAAATTTCTTTTTTCATTTGATTTAAAATATGATTTTACTCACTAGAATATTTATTCAGTCCATAAGCGGCTTTCATGGGTTTTCCACTTGGGGGCTCAGGAAATTTGCTGTTCATGATATCAAAATACCTATCCACCAAAAAGAAGAAATCTGACGCTTTTATATTTCCAGTGCAGTGACGAATTGCCATTCCAGTTGTTGCGGAAAACAAAGTTTTTGCCGGCCCAACTTTTTGCCTTTCATTTACTTTCAGAGTGAGGAATTATGGTTTTAGTTTGTGACACAATTTTATTTCACCATTATCTTTATCAGGGATGAGATTCTTCAGCTTTTTGTGAATAAAGAGGAAATCACTTTTTTGTCTTTTTTCTCTGAAAATTCTGTTTTTTTCTGTGAATTCCTGATTGTAGTTATTAGTTAACTGTGTGATATTTTTATCTTCTAGCATGTTCCAATGTCTTTCTTCTCTTAAAACTTCTTTCGCATTAATTAGATATAAATATCACATGTACAAATTTTTGCTCTCGTATGATTTCGGCTTTTTTGCTCTTTTGCCAATCTCATCCCTGCTTTATCTGAGACTTCTTTTACAATATCTGCATCAATTTTAGTTCCATCACTTAATATAAAACCCTTATCTATCAAGTGGTTTCTTAATAATTTTATGCAATGAGGCATATCAGCAAATATCTATCAGCATATATTTTCGAAGATGAATTTGACGGGCTGCAGAAAGAGGAATTTTCCTCTGAAATTTTTAATTCCTGCCCCAACATTTGACTTCCTCCGAGATCTGAAACTACTTTTACTTCGATTCTGGTAGATTCGATACTTTGAATGATGGAAAATAAAAGTTCTGTGTTCATATGCCTATCAAAATCAAAATATACAGGCTGCTTCCACGATGACATTAAGCTCCTCACCAAAACAAACTGAACATTTTTAAAAGGGCCCAGTATTTTGTCTAATTTTGTGTCGTAGTATAGTCTTGAATCTATTTGAATTTCATCAAAACTTAAAATGCACAGTTTGTGTCTCTCATTTGCGATCTCACAGTTCTTTTTCACGAGAAGCAAAACATCATACATAATACCTGGTGAGCAGGTAAATTTGGAGGACCATCTTTTTAAAGTGTTGGAACTTGGAAGAAGTACACCCTTTTTTTCTCTCCAGAATTCATAAGATTTTGAAGATAATGCTCTCAAAACAATGCATTTTGACACATCTTCTGGTAGCCATCTAATTTTCTTTTTTTCTTGAAGCGCATTAATTTGTGATTCGCTAAAAATACGGCTTACGCTTTCTTTTAATTGACTTAGATTTTTGATTGTATTTTTCAAATTATAGTGTTCTCTCTTTAGTCTTCTAATTTCAGATACTGTTATGTTTTTGCATAGAACACTCCTTTTTAATTTTTGATTCATTATTCTAAAACCATGGCGATTTGCATTTTTTAATATGTCTTTTGTCTCTCAGATCTGTCAGTATTTTGCTCGCCAAAACTCATGCTTGGTAAATTAATGCTTGGAACAGAAGTGTCCTTTAACTTTCTTTTCATGGGCAGTCCCTATAATCTGTTTTGCATATCATCCATGTAATCACTTAGTTGAAAATGTTCACTGCAGACACGAGCATATTTGGGATTCAATGCATCATTTCTTCGGCATCTATGCACCCATTCTTTCATTACATCAGATTTGGTTGGTTGGTTGGTGTCGTGTCCATGGGGAGATCTATAGATGACCATGAGTGTGCAGAACACAGCTGTCTATCTCCTTGATTGGTTGGTTGGTGGTGTGTCCATGTGGAGATCGATATATGACCATGAGTGTACAGAACACAGCTGGCTATCTCCTTGATGTTATCGGAGTATAGACTCTTTTCGATGTCAAAGGGGAAGAATCCCCCGAGCTGAGCCAGAGATCTTAAAATGTTTTGGAGTCAGTGGAATATTATCGCAATTATTGCAGAGACGGTAGATTCTATTGCCATCTCTTTGGATTTTCATGCCGCGATAGTGGCCTGTTCTAAGGCGAGTAATAGTTTTATTGAGGTCCCTATTAGTGTATATTTCACCAATCTGTGAGTCTTTTTTAATGATGTTTTCTCTTAGACGGTACCTTGCAATCACATTCACATCATCTAGAGTGACTCTGTTGATATTTCCATCATTGAGATTTCTCCCTTCCTTGGCAAGTTGATCTGCCTCCTCATTTCCAGGGATGCCAACGTGCGCAGACAAACCACTGCAGGCAAACATCTCCTTGATGTTTTCGGAGTATAGACTTTTTTCAATGTCAAAGGGGGTGAATTCCCCGAGCTGAGCCAGAGATATTACATCAGATTTCTTTAGTGGAAATTGAGGAAATATAATACTTTTATTCTTTGAATTTCAGTACGTATTAGTGCACGTTGCAATTGCGCAAGAAGGCATTTTAACATGAAGAAATTAAATTAAGCTATATTTTTTTACTGACTACGACAAGAAAGAGAATGAACTAAGTCAAACAGCATAAAACTATCTTTCTAATTGTGTTAACCATCTTGTTGTCAATCAAACCGGAAAGGCTAGAAGCGGGAGCGCAGTGACGTCACAGAGGCTCTTAACGTGGGAAAAAGTAGCTTCACGGCGAAGTGTGATTTTTCAAAGGAATGACCAGCCCTTGTGTATTCTATAGTCCTGACTTACGTACATTACTTTTTACATACACTACCCATATGAATGTGGGTACATTCATATGTCATTGTCCAGCATGATTTTAAAAAGAAAATTACAAGATTTCTAACGGGCAACTGTAAATAATGAAGGCAGCCAGGCAGCCGCAATGTTACTGGTGAAGGAAAAAATTAATATAAGTTTTCATAGCTAAGGTAAACAAAAATGATAATATATAATCCAAAAATGAAAATAACTACAGTCAACTCCCGCTAATCCGCGACTCTATAATCCGCGAACGCCTGTAATCCGCGATATATTTCAAACGTAAACAAACTAGTTTGTTTACATTTTGAGCGGCATTTGATTGGTAATATTACTGTTATAGAAGTTATTTGATTGGCTGAATGTTATAAAGACATTTATTAATGCTTTTCCACAGGTACTTGAAGTAAATAATTTCATATATTTGAGCATATTATCATGTAATTAAAAGTACAGAAACTTATATCCTAAGTTGCATGTGTTCAGTGAATGGATGTAAATAACGAACTCGGAAGCAATGCACCATCCGATCACATCGCTTCACTCTTTCCAGAGACGATCGTAAAGATTGACCGTTGCAATTAAAATTGGGTGAAAATATGTTTAACTTTAAACGCAAACCGCGATTTGGCAGGCTACACAGCAATTGTGCAATTTTCCGATCCCCCCCACCTCACCCTTTTGATCTTCTGTCTAGCGATTTATTATGCAACAAAACTTTCTTCACATTACTGTAGTTCTGTAGGAAGGAAAAAAGAAAAGCATAAACAGACCACATGGCCTTTCTCTTTGTTTACATTTAACTGCCGGAGGAGCACCAGCAAAAATAATGAATCATCAGCGCTTGAAATGTAATGCATGTGTGTGTGTGTGAAGAGGATAACATTCTTTTCCTCTTTAAAGCTTATATAATAGCATAGAATATTTTTACATAACGAGAAAGGGAAAATTACCTTGCAAGGTCTAAAATTAATGTAATACTGAGATATCAAATATACAAATGATGCACCGCATGTCCCCCCCCCCCCTGTTTGCGAGCGACCAGTGAAATTCCTCCCTTTCTGATTGAGCTTGTTTATTTTATAATAGATAGATTTAGTTAAAAATGGTCTTTCAAAGAAATTAAAAACAACAACAACAACTGCCCTTTAAAAAAATTGTTTGTTGAAAAATTTCCGGATTTGGGGTCCCCCTACTGTACTATTACTTTTGAAGAAGGGTTGGCTATGAGAGACAAGTCTTTAAACATTTTGCAAAAGCAATCATTTGTCAGTGACCGAGAGTTACTGACAATTAGAAGGCTTGAGGACAAAATTTCTGAAGAAAAATTAAAATCTCTTAAACAAATTACAATCACTGCAATGTTTGAAAAAATGAAAAATAAATAAAAACTTAGAGGGAATTTATTCTTTTAATTTTGTATTAGTAATTGTATTTAATATTAAAAATAGTGTTTTAGTTCAGCATCATAAATATTTTCTTTCATCAGTCCTTTAGTAAATTCTTTGTAAATTTCATTGTATTATTTATTGTATTTATATTCACATTTAATTGTGTTTTTATTCAACAGCATATGCATTTTCTTTCATCAGTTCCTATTTGTTTACAGTAAATTGACTATAATTTAAAGGGAAATTCTAAATATAAAAATGTAAACAAAAAAAATGACCTATAATCCGCAAAATCCTGTAATCCGCACAACCCTTGGTCCCAGTGAATGCAGATTAGAGGGAGTTGACTGTATTTTAAAGCTACTTGAATTAATGTCTGTCCGATATACAACCATATTTTAAAAAATCCTCTGTTAGTCTCCCTGCAACGAATTCAACGATAAGGATTCTGCTGCCCGTAGCAAAGAGCGAAGGCAGATAGTCCCACAAAGAAGGAACAGAAGAGACGCTCCCCTGAACAAATATTTAGATAATATAAAATGGTCTTTTTCACAATGATGACATATTTCATGCAATTCTGAATTAGTAGTCAAGCTTTGTGTCTCACAGAATTTTTTTTTTTACAAATCTGCCTATATCAAAAATACAGCTTTTTTCTCTGTCCCCCAACTGACAGCAATAAATAAATGTTAATTTAAAAAAAAAAAAAAAAAAAAAAAAAAAAAAAAAAAAAAACCTTTTTTTTTTTCAAATTTTACATTTTATACAAGTAGATAATGATAAATCTAAGACAGCCGCCCCTTTGAAATGCCGCCTGATGCACCTGCCTCTCTGCATCAAAGCATGGCACAGCCCTGGTTATGCTAAGAAGATTAAAGAATTATCCGAGGTACAATTTAATGCAAGATAAAATTATATATGTAACAAACAGTTGCACAACAATTGCCCATTCATTGCCCTGCCAGTGGCAAAGTTCTCTGAACTGGCAGACAGAAGGTGCCTGGTTCAAATCCAGATCGTATCCATCTACCTAACTGTCCAAAGTTTTCTATGGTTTCCTCTGAAACTTAGCGTGAATATGGGTTAGGACCCTTTAGAAAGACCCTGACTAAGGTCACCCCACCCCTCGGCCTAGAGCCCACGTGTAGCTAATAGGCCTTAATCCCACAAACAAATCGATCATTCATCTTTCTAAGGCAGTATGAAAAAAATATGTTTCCTAATCAGAACCAACTGGTCTGTGCCACTCATGAAGATGATATATCATCAGAAGGTACTAATGAAATCTTTTCTGAAACAACATATGGTCTGTATCGGAATCAAAGTAAAAATGACAAAAGGAAATGAGTTGCCCCAATTTTCAACATCACAAGGAGCTAAGTTGGTGACCAAACAATGTGCTTAAACATTTCCTTTGATATAGTTTATACTAGCGTACCGGAAGATGGAATGAGTAACACCATCACAGTCAGGTAAAGTGGACTCCGCTTAATGTGATCGCGGTTAATGTTATCAATCGCTTATTGTTATCGAAATCACTTGGTCCCGATTTTCTCTATTCATTTGTATGTTAAAATTATTGCTTTATGTGATCATTACATCGGTTAATGTTTTCAGTTTTCGAACCTCATTTTAACTGGCAAATGAATATTCACAATGTATTCAGAAGGAACCCATTCTTTTTTTCCCCTTTGCTGTTGTTTGAATTTCCCAGAATTCTCCCTCTTCCACCTAGGGAAATGGGGAATGAACAAAGGAGTGAGGAATTACACTTTCCGGGAATTCCCTCCCCCCTCCACGCACATCCTGCTGGTGGTCAGTGGTTGTCAGATAACCGTTTTCTGGCCCGTTTTCACTTGCTGGGCATTGTAATCGAAAAATTTATGGCTTTTCTTATGATCAGTCAGAATGAGCCGACAAACGGTTACCCATAAAACCACAGCCCTCACATGATAGATAGACGGAACAGGAGCCTTTTTCCTGAGAGCGTTTCCTTCAGTACATTGTTTACCCCTGGAGTTCCCCTCAATCTTCAGCGCATGTGAACTGGACATTATTGGAACTCAGAAGGAGCGTAGTCACATTTTATGCCTTGCTCCCTTACATGCAGCTTGTTGATATGGAAGCCAGAAAGCGAAATGATTTAACGTTAAAACAAAAGATCGAAATTTTAAATCGTTATGACAGGTTACCAAAAATGAGTCAGCGTAATGCTGCAGTGCAGTTAAACATTTCTCAGCCTTTATTGTGTAAAATTTTGAAAAATCGTGATGAACTTACTAGAAGAGATAAACAAAATGAAAATACGGAGTGCAAACGTAATAGAGCTGGTAAAGATCAGCAAGTTGAAAAGGCTCTGTTAAAAGCCTTTTGAAAGGCTCAAAGACAATTAGTTAAAAACATCAAAAGCCTAAAATTTCCGTAAAAAGATTAAAACACGCACCATGAGCGCTTTCGACAGCTTAGCCCGCTGTCATCGTCAGAACTGAGTTGCTTGGCTTGTTCACCGCTTCGTCATGCACAGATCGAGCAATCGTGGCAGGCCATGGTGAAGAAGAAGCGGTGAACGAGCCAAGCAACTCAGTTCTGATGATGACAGCGGGCTAAGCTGTCGAAAGCGCTCATGGTGCGTGTTTTAATCTTTTTACGGAAATTTTAGGCTTTTAATGTTTTTAACTAATTACTAAGGTATTTCCGTGTTCAATTTTTAACTAAGGCTCTAAGACTTTGGTTTGAAAATGTTCGAGAACGTGATGCTTCAGTCAAGGGACTCCTTATGCAACAAAAAGCAGAAAGTTTAGCTGCTCAAATGGGAAAAAAAGATTTTGTTGGAACAAATGGTTGGTTTCAGCGATGGAAGACACGCGAAAATATTGTTTACAAGAGAATTCACGGCGAACAAAAAGATGTCGATAAGCCAGCAGCGGAAAATTGGCATGCGATTGAAATGAGACATGCATTAAAAGTGTTGAAACGTGGAGTTCAACACCGCTCCGATGACTTTAAAAAACATTATGAATATGAACAATTTATTAATATCCTTCTAAGAAAAAATTGTAGACCAACAACCATTCATAATTTTTTTTAATTATCTATACAATTCTTGTGTTTTAAAGGATAATATACAGTACATAAATATAAGGTGAGTTTTTCCATTTTATTTTGAAATTTAGTACGTGTAAATTAGAGTGTGGGGGGGGTAAATTTATCTAATTTTGCATATCGTTTATTGTTATCAATCAGTTATTGTTATCAAAATCACGGTGTCCCAAACTGATCACATTAAGCGGAGTCCACTGTATTTTGTGAGTTTGTAATAAGAAGATGTGAAGCGTAAAATAAAATGTATTCTGCAAGAAAAGAAACATTTCTGCCTTCATTTCCACAGTTAACAAATTGCAAATCACTATCAAATTGGAATCTTGAACAATTCACTGAAATAAATTAAATTAGATGGGAATATAATGTGAAAATAGATCATCACAGAACATTTTCAATGTACTGCAGAATTTGTTGAATGGAAGAACTTCAAAATATTTGATGTGGCACAACAACAGTAAAAACTGGACAAGTCACTGTAATTGTTAAAAATTTAAAATTGCAATGGTTACAGAAGGATTTGATCAGCCACAGTACATTGGCTGCCAGCATTATATTATTGATAGAATTGTAAAACATACATTAAATCTCTTTATTCCATCTCTTCTCTTTATAATTCTTCCACCGAGCCAACTTTAACTGAATTCGTGGACAAAGTGATAAAACAATACAATGCCTTGTGGCAGTCCTACTAGCCAGAAGGTGAAATGATTACTGCTCCAAATACATGTCAGCCAGATGATTTTTCGATTTTTGTGTGAGTTATGTAGAGAATTTTATTTCCTTAAAGAAACTGCTGGGAATCCTGTAACTAAAGAGAGGATTACTATCACAATCCCAGATGGAATTCACATGCTATACATGCTCTTATTTCGTACTTCTTCATTCTTAATATCACTGGAAATTGTCTGAGCTTTCATCTCCACAACATGGCTGGAATATCTTTTCCTACCATATTTAACACAGAAATTCACCAGTAACTGATGGATTGTATTTCCAAATTAAGTTGCGCTGCAACTGTGGGAGTAGACATCATATTGTGTTTTAGAATTATGAGTAAAACTTTGAACTTATGAGTAAAAATTGGAGGTGAAATTATGGCAAAAAAGAATAATTCTTTTTATCCATGATTTCACAAATTACTCTAAGTTAAATAAAAAGCAATTCAATTCAATAAAAAGCAATTCAATATTTCTAATTTGCATGTTTGATTAGTGTTATTTGCATATGTTACTAAAATTGGTTTCAGTAGTAGGGTGGCTTTTTTACCATTGTGCACACTAGATCCATTTGACAGATAACTGTTATGGGCCTATCAGTGTTCTGGCACAAAGAAGTGTCCAGCTCATTTAATTTTTTCCTGTGAATTTTTGACTGTAAAACTACCTTTAAATTTTACCAACAAATACTGAATTTGTGAAAAACATGTCTTACAGTATTACTGTGATTTTTTTTTATCATTTAAATAAATTTTTGCTAGTTACATACATATTCTTTGCATGGAAGGGATCTAATATTCATTTTTTTACTCAAAAAAGGAATTGATTCTATTGTTGTGGACTCAGTATTTGACTTGTGGCAAACTTTGCCTTACAAATACTAACTTGGAATAATGTATATAGTGCAGCTTCAAAGTAACCAAAAAGAACGTAAAAAGCATTTTGCAAACAAATCTATTCACTTTCATAATGTTTTATTTCTACAGAATAAAATTTTGTCTTAAGTTCTAAAATAACGTTGATGTAATTTTTGCATAAAGCACATTACTCTGAGTGAGTTTCTGACACTATTTAAAATTTGTCACATCAAAATGATGTCTAATGCACTCAAAATTAGAATTTAAAATAACTAACTAACTTCATATTCTGTTTATCATAATAGTAACCTTAGTATAAGAATCTATTACTGTCACAGAAGCTGTCAAATTCAATAATCAAATAAACACTGAAATTTTAAAGTTTTCAGTTAAAAAAAAGGAAAATACATATTATGAAACATTTATGTGATGAACATGATTAATTTACTGCAACTACATAAATTCTCAGATTTTTAAGGCTATTATAGCAATTTTGCTGTTTTTCTTCACATGTATGGTAACAGATTTTTCAACTTACCTGAAGCTACACATGTTTACTGTGCTTTTACCTATAGCTTACACAACAGAATTTCAATCTCTTACACAATGCTTGTCCTTACATTTTAATCCCTCTTTTCTTTAATGCGGAATTATGTGATGCTTTCATTGCCATTTCAGTGCAAACAAAAAACTTTTTGAATGGTGTCACGAATCAGCTAATTAAACTCAAAATATTGTTTTGATTTAAATCTTTTTAAAAATCTCCTTATTTGTATTTCTTTATTGTTTAGATTTTATTAAAGGCCTGAATGTGCATTTCTGCTTTCTGACTGATAGATTTAAAGATGTGATAGTTTAAAAATTCGTAAATTATACAAATTTTAGTCGATGAAATCAAAGTTAATTTGTAAATCTCAGAATTTTCTAAGTTAATTCATGGCATGATTTTTAATGTGGAATCTTAATCTGAATGGCTTTTGAATGCGTTTTCAAACTTGTGATATCAAAGTTACCTAAATCTCACTTATGATTCAAAACATGGAGCCACATTCGAAATTATTATTATTTTAATGCACACTTTCAATATTGCATCACCAAGACAACACAAACCAGAAATGTAATAAGTGGAGTAAAATTTCTATGCAGCACCTAATTGAATTTAAAATTCTATTTTGCTCTAAAACTCATAGAAAATCTCATGTATATTTCTATTTCATTTGAAGTTTAAAGGAGGGTTGAATGTGCATTTTATAATCTGATCAAATTAAAAAGATTTTAAGATGCAACAATTTAAAAAGTATTTCTTAAAAATGTTCAATAAAAGTGAGTTTCTTTGAAAAAATCTCAAAAATCAGTAATTTATATTAAACATTCAGGGCAAACTGTTTTTGAAAGAAACTTTTCTCTTCTATCCAATGATATGATGACTGTTTCCTTGTACATATTATTTCTGCTGCTATCATTGAATATCTGTGAAAAATCACTCAAAAATCTGTGGCAATTCATTCGACAGATTCGACTCATTTGAGTTCAAAAGACTGATGAATCAAGTCTAGCTCAATCAATTCAAATAAACGAATCATTCCACTATAAAATGGGGATGTAATGAATATTCGGCCAGTATTCGGTATTCGGCATATTCAGCTGTTTTGCTGAATATTAAGTTGGCCAAATATTCGATAAGCTGAATACTGAACAGGTATTCGGCCAAATAGTTGTAGTCGAATATTGCTACATACTCAGCTGAATAATTTTAGAACAAAGAGAAAAAAATATTTTTAACATGTATTTTTAAATGCATTTACAAATAATATTGCTTAGTTATACTTCAATATGTTAATTTCATATTATAAAATATCCTGAACCATTGAATTTTAAGCTGAATGAAACATAATCTAACGTATTTAATAATATTACATAAATGCAGACTTTTCTACTTGATGACGCTATTTGACTCTGTATTTTACCTTCTTTATGTGGGGGGGGGGGGTGTGGAGGAATCTTTTCAGATCCTCAATTACAAACATAATTTTGAAAAGCTGTTACATGTGTTTGCCCAGGGGCTGTAAAACCCAAAGCATGGTGTGATTATTTATAGTTACCAGATTAATCATATTTACAATAGCATATTTATTAAATTATGGATATCTCAAAATTTTATTATCCTGCTATTAGTGTTTAACTATGTAAAAGATTCAGGACCAAGATTTTTTACTTTTACAGATAATATACTGTTGTGTGTTTTAAAGTACCTACAAATGATATAAAATGAATTTTAATTAGTCTTTATTTAGTATTTAATTACAAATGTGAAAAGCAACATTTTATTTACAATTAAAATGAAAAAAAAAAAAAAAAAAAAAAATTGGTATTTGGCCTAAACTATAGGCCTTGAATATTCGGTATTCAGTTTGAGCTATGGGCTGAATATTCAGTATTCGGCTATTTGGCCAAATCACTATTCGTTAGATCTCTACTATAAAAGCAGCAAAATCTCAGTTGGCTTGCTTGAGTTTCCAGTCCTACTATTGTCATTATTGCCCTATTGTCATTATTGCGCAATAATGTCAATAGTAGGACTGGAAACTCAAGCAAGCCAACCTGAGATTTTGCTGCTTTTATAATAGAGATGCAACGAATAGTGATCCCAGAGGGTACCTGTACATGCTACTAGTAAGTTGTGAGTGTTCAACTCTATTGTTCATCAGAATTCTGGTGTATTCAAGACTTTTTCTGAAGGATGCCTTCAACAATAGCTGTGGTAAAGGATCCGGCACTATGGTTTTTAATGTGCAACTCAACATTTGCTTTGGGTACACCCAAACTTGTTACTGAATCCTTAACGAAGTATAAGTATGTCGTTGCATTCTTACCTCCAGAAGCTGCCATCACTGCATGAAATGTTATTCTGCATCCTGATGAAACCGACCCTTGTGGATAAAATAAATAAAAAAACTTTGTGAAAAAAACACACATAAAATGTTACTTGTAACTTGATACGATCGTTTCGACCAAAAATACTTTGTCTAGCAGAACAGAGGGAACTGAAAAAGATAGCTCAAACAAAGTGGTCCATGTATGACCGAGAGCTTTAGGCTATATACATATGCATGCAACATTTATGTCATATCTTGTAAGGCCGTCCATTTTCAATCTGCACAGATCAAAAACCACTTATATATGCACTTCCCCAAAATCCTGATAAGTGTTCACCCGATTAGAATTACATTCTTTGTATCACCCAAAACATTTGTACTATACTATTTCTTATTTATGTGTGTTATTTATGGAGTTCTTTATTAATTTTATAGTATATACTGTAAAGGCAGAAGAATAAATATATAAAAAGAATTTAGAATTTAGAAATATCATACAAATTACAAACGTAAATTTAAAAATGTTTTTTGTATTTAAAAAACTTTTTTGTATACACACATGCTTAATATGTGTGTGAGTTAATTAACATGTTTGTTTAATTTGCAGAGAATGCAAAAGGACTGCTGGTGTTTCTACAACAGATTTAGTTGGACGGTAATGCCTTTTCCTTATTTTATACATTTAGTTAACAGTTGAGCAGTTCTGATTATTTATATGATTTCGCATTTCACCATAAGCAAAGTGTTGGGTGAAATAGTGTATATTCACTATTTTTACTGTTAAATATGTTATGTTGCCTCCTCTTTCCCCCTCCTGAATTTTCACTTATGCTAGGCTTATGCTTTTCAAAATTCTGTACATGCAAAATTAAGTTAATTTTTTTTTAAAAAGTGTTTTTAGATACTAACATTTCTTAAATAAATTTCCTAGTAATAATAAGTCCTAAGAAGCTGAGTGTTCGCTTTACTCATCATAAATTCTGTTTTTTTATGTTATTTCTTATGCATAATGCTTGCAACATTAATATTCCAGGCTGTATGAAAAGAGTCATAAACTGCTTTGAAACTGCTTTCTTTCATTTTTTTTTCTCTCTCCCTCATTTTAATTTTTTTATTCTATGACATCAGTTTTGTGTTTATGCAATTAAAGGTGTTTCTCTTTTAATATGTAGATGATACAAGACAAAACTAGTTAACAAAAATTTGTTGAATTTACACAATGTGTTTATTTCATCAATTAAAATGAAAAATATAATTTATCAAGACTTTTCTTTTATTATCCAACCAAAAAAAAACAAAAAACCGCACTGACTTATGATCTGTTATGGACCTTTTGTAAATAGTGCTATGAAGTTTTGTCTCTTATATAGTGCTTTTGAATGTTTTCATTTCATTTCTAAATATTTTCATCTAAAAGATATCATTTAAAAAAGAGGGAGGGAAAGCAAATATTTGCAACTATACTCTGCAAAATTGCTGTGATTTTGAGTTATATGGAAAAAAAAAAAAAAAAAAATCTCGGCTGTTCGAGCCTCGTCAGGGGGAGACCCCCACCCCCGAACACCCCTAATTATTTAGTTTCATTATTGCCATATTAAAACGATATTAATTGACTATGTCATTTTATCGCTCATCTTTTGCGTATTTCACCTGGTAACCCTATGTTGAAATTTTTATGAGTGTAACCTTTTTATAGAAAAATACATGTGATGCATATTCTGCAGCTTGCAAAATATTGTAACAATAGATTAAAGCTGTTGTGAACTAATAGTATTTAAATATATGTAAAAAAATACATGTGAAGCATATTCTACAGCTTAGGAAATATTGTAACAATAGATTAAAGCTGTTGTGAACCAATAGTATTTAAATACATATAAAATTATGTCACTTTTTATGTCGCACTTTTGGGACACATTTTTCAATAAAGGGTGTTGAGAGATAAAATGACATAGTCATTAAAAAGCATTTCAATTGTACTACTACAGTAGATGCTGCTTAATGTGATCACTATGGGACCACAGGTTGTTGATAATAATATCCGATTGATAACAGTAAATGACTAAAGGAAACCTTAATGATAACACCTAGTATTATTCAGATAACTAATTACTTACGATAACATGAAAAAATACCTATGATAAAATGGAAATGCACCCATAATAAAGTGGAATATTGAGGCAGAAAATGTTTATTGACCAAATTCGTTATTTTTTTTCTGTATACAATTCTTCTATAAAAGGTCATTAACAAACTGTTCATGCTGTTTTTTAATACTGTCCAAATGACGATGTATGCTTCGTCTCAAAATTATGAAATATCATGTGAATAGCTTTCCTCTCTGAGCTTCAAATACACATACTGGTGGAAAAGTGCTTAACACTAATAGACAAACAGTACACAATTATATTGGAATAAAGAGTGGCAATATATAATCTACAGTTAAAAGTTATTAAAATAGCCACCTAAAATCTGTAAAAACATACACTAAAAGTCTTAAACAATGTGAGCTCTTTCAACTTGGCGATCCTGGGCATCTTCAGACGTTGCTTGCAGAAATCTCTTCCTCCAGACAAGAAATTCCCAATTTTCATTCACTTGCACATGCATCGTGTCATTCACAGCTTCTTTTGTGAAGCCTTGAGCCAAACAAAAGAAGCCGTGAATAACATGATGCATGCGCAAGTGAGAAAAAACTGGGAATTGTACCTCTGAAGAAAGAGACTTCAGCTGTCAGCACCCGAAGATGGCTGGGATCGCACAGCCAAAAGTACTCTTATTGTTTTACACTTTTAGCGTATGTTTTTATGGATTTTAGATGACTATTTTAACAACTTTTAACTAGCAATACACAATTTTTTATTTTGGAAGTCATGCAGGGAATTTTTTAGGAATTATTGATATTAGGAATTATTGCAAAAAAATTGATAACATTAACAATCAAAAAGTTGATTGTACTGTGGTGTTGTCACCTTATGCATTTTAATTAATTTTTTTTTTCAGTGGTTTGTGTATCTATATATCCTTAACCAAGGACTTTTTGTTTTAATTTAAGTTCTTTCCTGGTTAAATTTTAATTAAATACAAGGTAATTTGTTACCTTTAGGGGGGCTGTTAATTAATTATTTTGCTTTGCGTAAGTAATGTTTTTTTTTTTTTGTTGTTGTTGTTGTTTTTCTTCACCACCTGTATTTCATGCATTAGAACATTTAAAATTAATCTTTCGTTTTAAAATTTGCAGTTCTGTGGCCAGTAGCATAGCCAAAAAAAAGTTTTAGGGGGGGTTTATGCACTGATGTAACGGATAATCTACATTATGGATAGCATTCTTCATGTCAATAATAGAACTCAGCTAAATATTAGGGAGGGTTCTGACACCCGAAACCCCCCCCTCGCTACGCCACTGTCTGTGGCTCTAATCAAGAGTTTTAAATTTAATGGCTGTGCACCATACCTCCCTTTTCATTAAAGATATGTTTTGATGGGATTTTGATTAAATTTTTTCATGTTACTGTGGTTCCATCCTTTTCAAAATTTTATTGCATTTGTTTCCCGTTGTCAGGCTTCTCTCACTTAAATTTCAGGAATTTTCTTCATCTTTTAATCTTTTTTTTTTTTTTTTTTTTTTTTTTCACGATTACATCATTTTCTGGGGGAAGTCTTGCATCATGGGATTGAGGCCGCCATTTTTGATGTGCCAAGGTGGCTGGAATGTTCTAGAACTTTTCCCCCTGCTGTTGCCCCATGTGGCAAGCTTGTGGTCTGGAATGAGTTGCTGTGCTCTGATAGGCTGAGAGTAGTTTTCTGGGGTGGGAGGTAAGTGTTAGGCACGAAATTTTCAGTCAGTTATGCTTGGAGAGCCCGAATGGTGAGGTCAACATTTTAAGTCTGAGCAAAATTTTCTTGGTCTCCCTGCCCTGCTATGGGTGATGCGGCAATAGCAGCAAGAAAGTAATGGAGAATTAGTGCAGCTGTACTCCCCCCCTTTTTTTTTGATTATGTGAACACCACCATCTTGTAAAATCATCGACTATAAAGAGTAATTTTCTAATGTGCTCTGGGTCTCACCATCGCGCAGCAGATTATGCTCAGTGAGAAGATGGCTACTTAGCCTGTGTATGATCCGGCCATGGCTGTCAATGCAAGTATTAAGGTATGGCCCACTTTCAGCTAACTTCAGACGTGAAGCTACTTGGTGATCGCCGAATCCTTCTGCATTCTGAGACCTGGTGAGCTGTTTTATTAATTTTGTCACATAAGCATTTGAAGTCCGAGTGCTTGACTGCATAAGTCGTCGCAAGGATTGAGTCACCCTTGTGAGCTTAGTTCTAATTCCTCGGACTTTCAGGAAGAAAGAGTTATTACCTTTCATTTTTTAATCAATGTAAATCCAGGCTTCTCAGCAATTTTTGTTCCACTAGGTGGTGGGTGTATGTTCACGTATTTTCCCCATTTTTCCTTTTTTTCTTTTAACTTTAAATCTTTTTTTGTCATTCTATAGAATTTTCCTAACTATTCCAGTTTTCTTTAATTTTTTTAATGATTGAGCAGCTCTACAAGAAGATGAACGAATTCCTCCAAAAAACTTAATTTTTTTTTCTTTATATATGATGAGTTTGGATGCAGGTAGTTTGGCAACTCACCCCCTACTTTTTTTTTTTTTTTTTTGCTTTTGATGCTGTCCATTAAACTTTTACTTTATGTTCTTAACAAAATACTAAAAGTAGAGGATTGAAAATGAAAAAATTGAAAAAAAAATTGTCATAGCATGTAATCTTTAAAATTTGCATTTTGTGTCATGTGATCACTAAAGATTTTTTTTTTTTTTTTTTTAAACTCATAAGTCTTCCATGGGTACCAAAAAATTTATTCTTTTCCTATTTAATTTGTGATGGTCTGATTTTTTGTAAGGGACTAAATAATAATTTCTAATAGTCATCTGCATTTTGAGATTCATGTTAACAATTTTAGTGTGAAATGATAATAATGCCAGCAGTAATTATGTATATCTGCACTTGTGAGTCCTGCACCAAAATAAGGTATGAAGATGTATTTTACTATAGTTGAATGATTTTGCTCTTAAATTTAATGTGTTAATAAATTGTTTTTTTTTTTTCAATCCCATTTTAGTGCTCTTTATTTCGATTGTTCACACACATGGGTGGTAAGTTAGGTTTTTTGGCAAACATCACAATGCAGGGATGTGCCAGCTGAAATTAAATTTTGGAGCAATTTGTAGAGCAAGAAAAAAGACATTTTTGGAGCAATTTGGAGCAAGAACATCAGATTTCTGGAGCAACTTGGAGCAAGAAAAAGTCACTTTTGGAGCACAAGAATGTCAATTTTGAAATGCAAAATTTATTTTTGGAGGGAAAGGGAAAAGTCATTAAAGAATGCCAATCTAAGAAATGAAAATTAAGGAGGGTCTTAAAAACTCTTAGCTGATAACAAAAACCAGGGTTATTTGGGGGGGGGGAGGGAACAGGGAGGAGAGTCAGAAGCTTATGAAATAAATAAAAAATTCAGTTATTTTACACAATGCTATAAAAAATATCTATTTTAAATCAAAAATACAATATTTACTAAACTATATTAACTACCATCAGTGGCTTATAAAATATTTGGTAACAAAAAATTACCAATTTATATAAAATTAAATTTAAAACAGGGGTCAATTTTTACTCTTGAGGTATTGGAGGTTTAAACAAAGGGATGCCAAAGAAAAAACTATTCGTTTTTAAGATCATTACAGAAAGATTGAAATTAGAATGCTAAGAATGTGTGATGATTTTTGTAAAAATTCGGGAATTTATAAACGTTTTCAATGTATATGGAAAATTTAAAATGGAGCAGTTTTGCTGAATTTGGAGCAAAATTGTCCGAAAATGATCTTTTTGTAGCAGATTGGCACATCAGGATTGATTTGGCACAATTTGGAGCAATTGGAGCAGCTGGCACATCCCTGCACAATGTGAACTGAAAATTTACTTTCTTTAGGGAGTTGGCACAAAGTATTGCATGTAATTGCAACACTACAGTACAAAGTAGAGATGGGGAAAGAATGAACACCCTGTTCTTTTGAACCTGTTCTCAAAAAAGAACGGGGACACCCTGTTCAGTGATCACGGCAAAAATATGTTCTCAGTTCATTAAGGTCCGATGCTTCAAAATTTTATGGCAGGCAAGCGTGTTGAAAAGAGAAATTTTGGAAAATGCCTTAAAGGTGAAATTTCTCATTAAAAGGCACGATTAATATTTTTTTGCTAAGAAAAATTTAAATTCTGGGGGGGAAGAACCCCTCCTCCCCCACATTGGCTACATATCTGATGGTGGGGACAGAAGTTCACAATTTTAGCTTTATCAAATTCTAATTGTGGAATCTTAGTTATTTTGAGAAATAATGATAACGAAGATGATTATCTGGGGGGGGGGATAGAACTTTTAACCCAACCTACCATAATTTTAAAATGGACCCGGGCAAAGAATATGAAGCTTTCTTATATGTTCAATACGAAATGCACTCACAGGATTACAATTCGTCAGTTTTTATTATTCCAGCCAAACTACTCAATTTGAATCAAAGTAAAAAATTTAATAATAAAGAAAATGATAGTCTGAAACACAAACAAATCGAAAAAAAAATATCTTATCAACGTCAAACAATAATATAAGCATTACACTATCTCCATATAAAGCGCGCTTTCGCTTCATACGTTCTTAGCTATCTCTTATTGGCTGAAAAAGAACCTGTTCCGGAGCAGCCTCTCCTATTGGCTGAAAAAGAACACATTCTTTGATCACGACTCGAGGAGTTCTCCGAGTAGTGAGCGGGAACACCTTGTTCAGCGTTCTTTTCCTGAGCTGGTGTTCTTTTTCGGAACGGAGAGCTGAGGCGTTCTTTCCGGGAACGGAGTAAAAGGCGTTCTCTTGCTGAACAGGTTAAAAGAACTGTTCTTCGATGAAAGGTGTTCTTTCATTAAATCTGTTCCCTGTTCTTTTGCTTTAAGTTCTGAGCTAGGGTCAAAGTTGTAGACTTGGAGTCAGAAGCAAGGCCGTACTTAGACGGGGGGGGGGGGGGGGGTGGGGGGGCAAGGGCAGATTAAAGGGGGGGCGGAGGGGGCGACCCCCCCTCCCGCAAGAAAAAAAGAAATTAATGTAAAAGATCCTATTTTCCTTCCAAAAAATGGATGTATATGTCAATTCTCTAACTTACCCCCCCCCCCCCCCGACAAAAATGCATTAATCCGCCACTGGGGGGGGTCCTATGAGTTCGGACGCCGCTCCCCCGAACTTATTACATTATATGTACATGATGTATTTATACAGGGACATAGCCAGAAAATTTTTTCTGTGTCTGGATAGTGAGGGGCATGGGCGCCGGCAGCATAGGGCAAGGGGGGGCAATGCCCCCTCCCCCTGGATTTTTGTATGCAGTGTTATCTTTTGCTTTTTTGCTCTTTCCAACATGGTAACTATACGTTGAAGTAGTCTTTGCCCCCCCCCCCCCCCTGGGAAATATTCTGCTGGCGCCCATGGTGAGGGGTATGAAATGCAGTGATGTATAAATGAACGAAATGTTTGTGCAGTAATAAAAAAAAATTTAATCTTGCTAAATTAGACAGAAATTGGGTGTGGGGGATATATCCTAAAAATTTTATCCCGATATACGATGCTCCCCGACTCCGAAATTATTTTCTAGGTATGGCCCTGGTCGGAAACCATTTAATCTGGATTTTCGGAGCCATGTAATTTTATATGCCAAAGTCGTATTCATTTTCTTAAATCGTAGTCGAAGCAATCGACATATTTATACACGCGTATTATTTTTAATCTGGAGCCTGATACTTAAAGCTTTTTAAACGGAGTCTTTAATTTTTAAGCTGGAGCATGTACTTTTTTACCCTTTAAGGCACAACCCTTTCCCAATGCTGAAAAAAGGGCGGCCGTTGCCATCGCTCAACTTAACTACTAGCAAGAGGGCGGACGATCCAAACGTTCATCGCGTGCCACAGATCTAGAGACCCTTTTTTTGACGACAGCTGCCATTAAAATATTTTTACAAAAAATTACTGTTAACATACTTGATTGAAGAAAGCCAGAATGTTGGTTGCAAAGTTTTTTTAAACATTTTACAATTGTTGTTGTTGTTGCTAATGCCCTCTGGCAACCCACGGGGCGGTGCCAGATCCCTCAAATAGGCAGGCGATGGGCGGAAGGGGCTGCTTCCGTTTTAATGAGCCCCAGTGGGAAGAACTCCAACTCAGCTTGGGGTCCCCTAATTTTGAACCAATTCCAGAGGAGGGACCCACCGCCTGAAATTGGCACCCCCAGAGGTATCGTTTAACAATTTAGAGGACATTGAAGCCACGACGGATTTTACGTGCACCAGCTCCCATTGGGGCACACGGTCCCACAGCAGTCGAGCTGAGAGGAAGTTGACCCTCCCAAGCACTGGCCAATCCGGATGCTGCTTCACTTTTCGTGTTCTTATGGCAACGAAGTTTAGTGCCCAGACCACTGCGGGTTTCACAATTGTACTAAAGTATAGTACATGTTAAAAAGACGTATATTTTCATTTTTAAATTGAATAAAATAATCATAATAAAACTACCATAAATCAAAGAACCTGTTCTCAAAAGAACAGGAAAAAGAACTGTTCTTTAAAAAAGAACGGGAACGGTGAACAACTGTTCTTTGAAAATAACGGTTTTCCCCACCTCTAGTCAAAGCATTTAACTTTGTGTCTAATGGAATGCAGGTGATCTGTGCTGGCTGATTTTGAATAACAATAATTGATTGACAACGATAACTATAACCACATTAAGCGGCATCTACAGAAATTGCAAAGGAAATTCACCAAGGCTGTAAGCAAAAGTAGAGATCTGCTTAGGCCGGAAATTTTGAATTCAGTGCAGCTGTTTAAAAACTACAATTTAAGATCCAGCTGGAAATCATAATAATATAACTCTAATTCACATCTGGAGAGGGGAGGAAACTCAAAAGTTTTTCAGAACAGTTATTACTTTTACTTTTTAAGCAATATGTACAATAGACTCTCTGAAATCCACACATCTTGGGACCAATTAGTTTCTTGATTACGGATTGTTTTGTTTACATGTTCCATGACTTTAATTATGAAGTAATATAATACAGTAGAACCTCGATCTATCGTTTTTCAAGGGGTGCGTAGTAAAAAACGATGCATGCGGGAAAACGAAGAATGCGGGTTATAGTCAAAATACGAAGAAAACAGTATTTATGAATATACACAATGTATACAGTATACCAAAAATACTATATTTGTTATCAAACTGTAAAACAAATTGAAGTTGTGTAGAAATTAAGGGATACTTATTTTTAAAAAATCAGTAATTTTACACTGGGTTTTTCATTAATTTTTTAATTAAACTAAGTTTTCATGATTTACAATATTTTTTTTGTCTTTTAATGTGTATTTATGTTTGTATATAAAAGTCATACAATTACAAATACCGCTATTGCGTAAGATAAACTGGCACTAGTGTTGGCTCAGTCTCACTGGCATGAATTCTCAGCTTCTTCGTGATTATTTTCCTTTTTTGTGTTACATTTTTTCCATTCTTAGGATACCGCACGTCTAAATCAATGGAAATATAATCACTGCATTTCACGTCATACTCAGCCCTGCTAGATGTAAGAACTCTTTACCTATACTATCATCAACCCAAGATATCAGTAATTAGATTTGTAAGCCATAGATCCACTTGATCATCAATTTCATTTCGGTCAGAAGAAACATTTTACAACGATGAACACGGGAAAGCGAATTTTTGACGAACGATACATGCGGGTTTTGCTAACGTTATTTGAATACAGTTTGTGCAGGGACCATAGAAATAAAACGATCAATACAGGAAAACGATGAATGCGGGAACGATAGATCGGGGTTCCACTGTACTATTAATGAATAAATTAAAGGTAAAAATCAATTATACTCTCATGCTTTAGTTTAATTAATTAAAAAGTTATATAAAATAAATGAAAAAAAATATTTAATTTAATATAATTTACAACTTCTCCAATTTTGCAAACAGGAATCAATTTCTGTTTGTTTTGGGGTTTTTGATTTGGTTTAAATAGTTTATCTTGGAGTCTATTAATTGTCAGTATTACCTGTTGTGATGCCAATAAAGGATTTCGAAAAAAATCTAAATATTTTAAACTTTAAGATCAACCTCAACCTTCCTGAAGAGAATTTTTTTCTTCTTATTTTTTTCTTTATTTGATTAAGTCTTAGAGTTGACATCCAATACTTTAAAATTTAAAAATGCTTTATGTTATTTCTTCATCAGCTAACATCAGTTACAGGATTTTCATCCTAAAAGGTAAGCCATTCTAAAGTACCATCCCCCTCCTAAATAAGAAGGTATGAAATAAGAGAATTTTTCACAAACTTCCCAACTATAATGTAATTCACGTTTTCCATTTTTTTACAGTTCGTATTTTGTTTAGAAAGTATAAAAGGACAATTTTAATTAGAAATATTCAAAAAATGTGAAAACTACCTAAAGAATATAAGCCTTCATTTACTGACAAATTAAATTCCACAGTGTAACTTAAGAGGCATTGCTGGGGCAAATCAGGCAGGGCGTTCCATCACCATCTCAGAATTTCATGGATTTTTTTTTCTTGTGTTGCCTTACCCAAGGAAAAAACAAATCTGAAATATTTTTGATTTACCTCTTTTAGTTTTGGAGTTATGGGGGGTCAAAGTACCCCAGACGAGGGACGTAGAAATAATTTAGGTCCATTTTTGCCACTTTATTGTCTTGACTGTGACTGGCTCAGAGGTGCTTCAGAGAATTTTTTCATTTTATCTTATAATATACCTTGGATATTAACATGTCAAATTAAAAATTCATTCAAAAATTGTCAGAGCCCCCAAATAAGGGGCCCCAAATACCCCCAATTTCATAAAAAATACAGTTTTAAGAATGCTTTAAATCTTGGCTCTGAAGGGATACAGAAAAATTTTTGCACAGAGCAGCTATACATCTTCATATAAAGTGAATCCCATGTTAAAAATTTTTGAAGGCCCCTAGGGCCCCACGGTCCAGGGCCCCAAACATGGTCCTTAGTGCTAACTTATGCAATTTCGAAGCATTGGTACAGCTGAAGCCGACTTCCCACAGGAGAAACATTGGCATGGAGATGTAGCATCAACATCCTAGTTTCATATTATGAAAAAACATTTTTTGAAGGCACAACTGCTTCCAAGAAAAATCCCTAAAAGTACCTAACTATTTAGGATATTCCACTGCCACGCATGGGGCATTTCAGCATTACTTTTAGAAGTTTAATCGACTGTACCATATTGAAAATTAACTTATTCTGCACATTTCCTCAGATTTTTCCACTGTTTTTTTAACAAAAAAAAACCACAGTTTTCAAATTTTCCCCCAAAGCGCAAGCAATTTCTTTCTGCTGAGTTTTCGCTTTCCTCGTAGATTTCTCCCGTCTAGTCTTGCACTCACTGCTTTCCCCCCTCCCTCTCCAATCTCATAGATCTTCTTCTCCCCTCGTGCTCTTTTCCGGCGCCCATGTTGGATATACACCCACATTTTGTTAGATATGCACCCGTTCGGGTTAAATGTATGACTAAAGTTGAAAGGTTTAATTATGAAATTAATTCATTAATTAGCAGAGTAATTTAACTTAGGCTTAATTTCAGCAACGTTTCCATTCTGCTTAAGTACCTGAAATAAAAAGTGTTTTGTTTGAAACTTATTAAAGAGACTTTGAGTTAACTAACAACATTTTAGTTTATTAACATTAAAATATTCAACAAAAACAATTACAAAATGACTAGGTGGATGTATTAAAAATGCTATTAAGTTTAAAAAATTACATGTCATACCTTTTCAGTTAGAGAGATCTCAATTTTAACTTACATAGTGAATGAAGAAGAACCATGGCTTTGCACTGAGCTCAGGAGGCAATTAACAGTCAATACTCATATGGAAGTAATGCCGCAGTGCATAGCAGGAATTTAAATATTACTAACAAATGCTATCTTAAGTTTCATCTTCATTTATACTGCGGGAGTAGACTTAGCCCTTTCAAATCTTGAAAAATCGACGCTTGACGTTATATAGGAATAGCTGACTTCATGCTACACAACTACACTACCAAATTATGGATGGCTAGAACACTATGTTTAAAAATACATCTTTAATGGAAACTTGCACTGAACTCCGGTGCTCCGGAATTAACTCCGAAAAAGAAATGAACTGAGATACAGACATCACCTTGAAACGAAACAGAAACTTGACACGAAACAAAACTGATTACTGCTCAGAAACATGCAGCTTATATATGCTCCAACTGGGACCTGCCCACCAGTTACAGACCAAACGCTGAGCACAGATGCCTGCGGCTGCCGGTATGACGCGGCCCGATCGCTCCGTCACTTAGGAGCGAGCGTGATTCGTTATTGACTATCTGATGTCACTACTGCTCCAGGGTTGCGTCATCCTCGTTCAATATGGCGATTCTGCCGAGTTATGTTTTTGACTGAGCTACTGTTTAGATTTTAATATAGAAGTACATGGAGTAAGTAATACTTTAAATCGTTTTCGTTTGAGTTTAAAATTATAAAGGTGACTAGAATTATGTTTTTAGATACCAGTACATAAGTTGGTTTAAGAACATTACTTATAAATATAAGTTACTATTGCTTGGGGTTGTACTGGGCTAAAAAGGACCCCCCTTCGAGTCACCTACTAATAAAACAAAACTTATTTTTCACTTCTGACAAAAGGATTACCTCCAGCATTCTTTTACATTTGACATGAAATCATTTTCAGATACCGACAACATAACATTAATTAATACGTTATTTAATTTATAAACATTTATGAAACCAACACTTAAGCACAATTCAAGTTCAAATTCAAACTCTTCATGGTAAATATATCAGTATTATACTACTTCACAACTATAAGATGCATCACAATTATATCAAAAATACAATTAAACATGAATTCATTTATACACACATGCGGGGCCCCGACTCACACACTTTCATACCATGCACTTAGAGGATGAAACACTTACTGATACCTAGGTATATACAAATTTAAAATTATGTACAGTGCCATAATATACCTTGAGAATTTTGTATAATCACTGTGCAATATTCAATTTAAATAAACACAAATTCAAAAATTCTATGATTTGTATAACCACACTTGCTTTTACATTAAATAAACACAGGTTCTAATACATTAAGAAAAACACTTTGCTAGTACAATATAATAAACATTGAGCAGTTTTAGTACACTTATTAATGAAATTTTCTGATAAAAATTTACCCACATGATTACCCACATTTGACAGTAAGAAATTAAAGACACAGTTCAAGCTATATTTTCTACTTTGAAAATACTCACAATGAACTTTTGTAGTTCAGCCTTGGTGTGAGGTTTAGTGAGAGCATCAGCTAAATTCAATTTGCTTCGTACAAAGCTTAAGAGAAATTTTTGTGAATTATATAAATCACGAATGAAAAATAACTTTACATCAATATGTTTTGAATGATAATTCTCGATGGGAGACTTTATGAAATCAATTGCTGCTTGGTTATCAGCATAAAGTATTGGTGTACTTAACTCGCCTTTTACAACACCCCGGACATAGCATTCATTTAAGATATTGCCAAACCAGGTTATTTCTTTGGCTGCCTCAGTCATAGCGATAAACTCCTTCCATAGTGGATAAACTGACGCATTTTTCCTTGAACATCCGCCATCCTATGGGAGAGTTATCAAGCAAGACGAGTTGCCCGCCAAGTGATGTTCTATCATCCCTGTTTGTGGCATAGTCTGCATCTGAATAAACTATTATTTGGGGTTGATAACACTTTAATTCTAATTGATAATCTGCAGTATATATTACGTAACCTAATAACCTAAGCAAGCTGTCCCAATGAGATATGCCAGGATTTGATTGAAACTGACTGAAGATATTAACTGCATATGATATGTCACGATGTGTTCTATTTGAAATAAAGGATAGACACCCTAACACACTTCTATAAGGCAATTTTGACATTTCATACGACTCATCTGCTGTAGAAGGGCAAGATGTCTTAGAATATACCGATCCTTTTGATATGGGTAATGAAGAAACAGGGATTTTAAAGTTTCGAAAGCTCTCATGGACTTCCCCTATGTACATGCGTTGATGCATCCATACTTTCCTGCTTTTTTCACTAAACTCTATTCCTAAGAGAGTCCTAGTTCTACCCAATACCTTTAATTCAAACCGGTTTTCTAATTTCTTTAGAATGCTATTAATGATCTTCTCACTTTCTCCAAACACAACAATGTCATCGACGTATAAAATTAGAATTAAATTATTGTTCATTATATAAGCACAATCTCCCTACTCAAATTTGTCAAAACCCATTTCCAGCAAAGCAGCATGTATTTCAAAGAACCACTGCTGACCACTCTGCTTTAAGCCATATATTGCACGGTTCAACTTGCAGAATTTTCCTTCATGGCCAGGGATCTCAAAACCTGGAGGTTGTGACATAAAAATCGTCTCCTCCAAAGGAGCATACAGGTAAGCACCCTTAATGCCGCACTGTATGTGACACCAACCACAGAAAGAAACTAAAAACAGAAAGAAAAATCGTATCAAGCTGAAGTTTACCACAGGACTGAAAGTTTCGTCATACGATACTCCCTTTTCTTGTTTGAAACCCTGTGCAACTAATCTCTCTTTGAACCTCACAATTTTTCCCGATTCGTCTTTCTTCAGGGTATAAACCCATCGGCAACCTACAGGTATTACTCCGTCTGGTAAATTTTCTAACTGCCAGACTCCCCTGTCTTCCATGATGGCAAGTTCTTCTAGCATAGCTGCTAGCCACTCATCCTTGTAACCCTACTCGATCGCTTGTTTAAAGGTCCTTGGAACAGGAACACGATCTAGTCAACTGGACTTACTGTAGCTGCTAGAAATTTCTTCACTGTCAGGGGAAATTGCATCATCTTTTATCAAACCCTCCTGCACATTTGAGCCTCAGTAGTCAAACAGGGTAGGATCAAACACCAGATTATTTTTGTCGCAGTACTTTGAAACATCATTTAGAGATCTTAGTCTCTCCTTCTTGCCTTCCTCATAGTAATAGATATCGGTCCGTAGTTTGTCACACCTAACTACAAGTTTTCTTTCCCAGTTGACTACCCTTAAACTAGGTGCAACATCAGGAGCTTCATCACCTTTTGGGATGATTAACTTCCTTTCTTCGCTTTCAGATTCCAGTGGGGAAATTGGGTAACCTAAATCGTTACTCTCTCTATTCTCACAACCACTGTCTGATTTAGCGTCAACCAACTCACTACCTATTTCAGGGCCCAGCACCACTCCACTTATTACATCTTTCTATAAGAACTCCTCTTTAAATGAAACATTTATGGTTTCAATTATTTTGTCGAATTCGGGTATCCAAATTCGATAACCTTTGGTACGAAAGACATAGCCCACCAGAAAACCTTTCTGGGCTCTTGGATCAAATTTATTTTGGCGTTTTTGCTGGGGAATTCCCACATATGCCAATGTACCAAATGGCTTAAGGTGTTTTACGGACGGTTTTGAACCTGCATACAGCTCACATGGAGTCTTATCCAACTTTGTGTGACAAACTATTCCACGTATAGGAAAAATAGAACATGGCCTCAGGCCAAAAATACTGCATGATACCGGACTCTAAAACTGTCCTAGCACTACTCACCACCGTCTGGTTATACCTTTCACATACGCCATTTTCCTCAGGAGTAAAGATTATTGTCTATTCATGGACGATGCCCTTTTCATCAAAGTATCCCTGTAACTGCTTATTTACAACTTCGGAACCATTGTCAGTTCAAAAGCTTTTACTTTACGGGTTAAAGCATTCTTGGCCCAGGTAATGTGGGATTTGATTATTCCTGTTACTTTGGATTTTTCTGTCATAGGGTAAAGTGATACACGACGAGAATAATCGTCGACTATTAAAAGAAAATATCTCTTCCCCATGCGTCCTTTGATGGCTTGAGGACCCCAGATATCTGCATGCAGTAACTCAAGTGGGGCTTTTGACCTGATACAATTTAGGGACTTGAAAGAAACCCTCCTAAACTTACACAACCTGCATGGATTGCAAAGGATTGTCTGATCATGCAGGATTGGTAGACCTGATACCCCCTCTTTCTTACTTGTGTGTACTAGTGTAGATGTACCTATGTGGCCGAAACGCCTATGCCATAATTCTAGGGCCTCATTATCCTCCTTGTTTTTACAGAAAGATACTGTTTTATTACTTTTAACAGTCCTGGGATTTACTGTGTAAAAGCCGTTATTTAATACGGCTCTAAAAACTAATCTTTTACTCCCTTTTTGGGATACTCTCATCTCACCATCTCCACCAATAAATTGGAAACCATTGATATCTAGACGAGGTCCAGCGATAAGATTCTTTCTTAACATTGGTGAATACATCACCTTATTTAATGTGTATTTACATGGATCAAACCACAATTTCAGCAAACCCTTTCCCTCTATGGGGTACTCAACATCTTTGAAACTGACAATTTTTCTCCTTCTAATGGAATAAAGTCTGCAAACATGTCCTTGTTACTGCAAAAGTGATGGGATGCTGCTGAATCGAAGCTCCACTCTGTCCTTGAGCGGGACTGGCTTAAACAGTTAGCGGTAACAAAAAAATTGGACTTACATGTTGGAGACTCACTTCTTTTAGGAATAGGAGATTTGTCTCGTTGATTACCTCGTTAGTACCATCGCTGGGGTCTTGGGGAACGTGGCTGACCTTGGCGTGCCACTGGTTGAGGACTGGAACATCTAGATTGATTCCGTTGGGAAGCCAGGCTAGGGCTTGAACTCCTTGTAATCCTGGGATTTCTCTCTCGACGACTCTCTTCACGACTGGGCTGGATCCGAGGACTGACTTGGGGCTCTCGATTGCGACAAATTCTTTCTGGACAGTTCTTCCTAAAATGACTAGGTTGGTTGCACTCGTAGCACAAGACTGGCTTTTTACACCTGCCGACAGCATTGGCTTGGGCTAGTGAGTCCTTTTCACAGAGTTGAAGTCTCACTTCTTCGGCATTCGGAGCTTCACAAATATTTTTAAAGGTGAATTGCTCATCAGGCCAGCTTAAAATGGTCTGAACAATTCTATCGAATTGATATGGGGGAGGTATCGCAGTAATTGGAAGCTTAAATATTTTTCACTGAATGTGGAATCAAGAGCTTTCAGTCTATTATAAACCTTGAGTAATCTAGTAGAGAAGATGAGGACTCCCTCACCTCCGGAGATCTTTAATTCACAGAGTTCAGAGAATGTTGTCATGTGATTCACTCAGCTGTCGGGTCTAAAGTACTTGTTGATAACTTTCCAAGCAACTATGGGATCTTCAACACCCTCAAGAATTCGATGGCATTCCTCATTTATATTTAAATAGATGAGTGATAAGGCAACATTCTTACTTTTACTATATTCTTTTAAAGCTTTGAGGTATTCAATGTCCTCAGCACCAGGCCCTTAGCTACGGGTGGGCCTACGAGGGCCGTGCCCACCCTGCTAAATTCTGTGCCCACTCTGCTTCTGGGCTATACAGGCAGCCGTATCATGGTCTCTATATCTGAATAGGGACATGAATTGAATACCGTTTTGGTTGTTCAAAATCAGGTTTGTCCCGAAATGCATTACGATAACTGCTAATTATCACGCAGAACTTGGCTGCCAACTCGTTGCTAGGCTAGAGTGAAAGCATATTGAAGACGAATGATGCGTGCATTCAGAATGCGATCAAACTCTGGGGGCATTCGTAAATGCCGAACTCATTGCACGAGTTTTCGTAACGAAATTGGAATGCATGTTTTTAGTGCTATCAGTGGCTATCAGTTTCTTTTGCCTTTACGAACAACTTCAGTTTATTTAGTTTCGTTCCCTAGGAGACGTGTTTGTTTACATGTCACGTGTGTTATTTTTGCCGAGGAGAGTTTTTAAAACATACTCAATATACAATCAACAAGATTTTTAAAAGAAAGAGTGGCCATAATTGAAGAGTACAGATCAAAATTTAGAAATTTCAACTAAAACTTACATTTTTTAAAAAGTATTTAGCAAGAGAAGTTCAAATTTCGCTAATAACGGTTTAAATCAAATATCTATTCAACACTAAAATAAAAAATACAAGAAAATGATTACCTTTGAAAAATTCTGTATCTTCCTTGCAGGTTCAGCAAACGTAAAGTACTTTTCATAAGAACATACTTTTCGTAACTACGGAACGGACGCCATTTCATAACTGCAATGTGCAGCAAATGTGTCCTCTAAACAACTAGATGAACCTGTTTCTTGCTCAGTTTATTTAGTTTAAAACTAAATGTACTCAGTTTTGTATACGAATGCTTTAATTTATAAACTGAATGCACTCAGTTTCCTTTACGAACACCTTAGATGGAAACTCGTTTGGCATTTACAAATGTGGCCTCTAACGGAAATGCAAAGCAGGTGAAACACTGCTTAACTCCCAGTATTATTTTTACTTTTGTTGACATTTCACCTCACAAATGCATTTATAATACACGAGAACAAAAATACGAATGATCGCATTTTAAGTTTTCGGGCGGACAGATTATAAATAATTTTTTAATAAAAAGGTTTTTAAGCTTCTAACATCATGAAATTTAGCCGCTATTTAAAATATTTTTAACTCACAAATTTAAATGAATTATTAACCTTACGAAACTAGAAACAAATATCAAAATTGAGATTTCAATCGAGATTTAAATAAGTATTTGTAATTATTCAGCTAATTTTTGTAGGGTGAATTACTAAACAGTTAGTATGTCTTTACTAAGGTATTTCACATCTGTGTCGTGTTCTGCAGCAGCTACTACGAGTAGAACACCATCCTCAAGTAAATCTGTTTCTAGTGCTTCTTCCCTTTTATCTTCTACTATTGATCCGCTTTCCTCATCAGTTTCAACTGTTACATCATCTTCATTAGTTAGTGTTTCTTTTTCTAATTTTCCATTTGTTTTGGGACAGGAGGTGACTTCTCAACCTAAAGGACCATTTCCCCAATCTTTATATGGATCAAAACTCCGATCCTTCTCTGAAAAGTGGTACATCGGTCGTCCGTGGCTGGAATACTGGGTTCAAAGAGATGCAGTGTTCTGCTTTTGTTGCAGAAAATTCTGCAACAGTGCCTCCGCTGGTGAACACACGTATCATAGAGGAGGATTCCATAATTGGAAGTCTGCTTTAGAGAAAGGTCGTGGTTTTGCTTTGCATGAAATGTCGGGTGATAATATCGCTGCTATATGTGCCTGGAAAAATCTTCAAATACGGAAACATCATAAGGAGGTGAGCACTCTCGTCAATGATAGTCAGTTGCATAATAACCGTTATTACATCTCTTCACTGTTGGACTTAGTGAAATTCCTTGTTACTAATGAAATTCCGCTGCGAGGTCATAAGGAATATGATGAATTTGATGACTCTTCTTCAGGTTTATTTAGGCAGCTTTTTGAATATGCACTTAGAAAGGACAACAAATTAGCTGATATTATAACCAGAATACCAAAGAATGCTACATACAGATCTCCGGAAATGCAGACTGAAATTATTTCTATATTGGCAAAAATGGTTCAAGAAGAAATTGCGAGGAGAGTTCAGGGAGCAGATGTTCCATTCTTCACTATCAAAGTGGATGGAACGAAAGAAAGAAATTGGACTGAAAATGTATCTATCGTTATCCGTGCAGTAAAAGAAAGAATTCCATTTGAACATTTAGTTTGCATTGCTACTACAGTTTATCTGGATGCAGATGCGGTCTGTACAACAATTCTGGATGAGCTTAATAAACTGGGACTGGATCCAAAGAACATCATCTTGCAATGTTACGATGGTGCTGCCGTCATGGCTGGAGCATACGGTGGCGTGCAGGCTAAACTCAAGAAAGAAATTCTTTACATTCATTGCTACAACCATAAATTGCACTTACTGGTTATAAATGCTATTTCAGGGGACAAAGATTTGTGCAGTTTCTTAGATATCTGCTCTGGACTCTATAAATTCACTAGAAAGCATCATGTTGCAAATGTGTATGAAGGACAAGTACTGAATCGTCGATTGCCTCAACGATGGTCTGGGTATTACCGCTGTACAATAGCGATACTAAATAATTACTCAGAACTTATCAAGGTTCTTCAGAAGTGTCCTGACTCTAGTGATATTTCAATGGAAGCAACTGGGCTGCTTTCCTAAATTAAAACTCCTCGGTTTGTATTTCTTGGAACTTTTTGGCATTCCCTTCTATCCCTGTTAGATCCAGCCAATAATGCACTGCAGTCTAAAGCTATGGGCCTGCTACAAGCGAGCGAAATTGTTGCCAGTGTTGTAGAAGAAATTAAAAAGCATCGAAATGTTGAATATTTTGACACCTTATACAAATCGGCTTTGACAATGCTATCTTCTGGGCACGCTGAAGGAATTCCGGCTACAAAACGTAGATGTGTGATTCCAATCCATTTCACAGATTTCATCATGACTGAGTCTGTAGGAGGACGCCCGTGTTCCCAGGAATCCAAGGAAATGTTGCAACAAAAACTACTAAGAATGCACCATGATGCCTTTGACCGAAAAATAGCAGAGCTGAATTTACGCTTCAGCCCAGAGAAGCTACAATTGTTAGAGAGTATGAAAGCTCTCACTTCCATGACCAGCAATTCATTAAACATGCAGCACCTCAGGTGTCTGGCAAATTTATGCTATATCGATTTAGATGCCGCAACTGCTGAAATAGCAACTGCACGAACTTTCTTGCACAAGAAGATATCAGAGTCGAAACTCTCAGCCACATTGCATGAAATGACAGCATTTATGTTCAATTACAGAGATGCATTTCCTTATATTCATTGCCTTCTTGCTTCTGCCTTGTCAATAAGAGCATCTACAGCAACCTGCGAGGCATCATTTAGCACTCTTTCAAGAATCTTAACTCCATTTTGTTCATCCATGCTGCACGAGAGGAAAGCTAACCTAATCCTTCTTGCATTTGAACATAAACTCATGAACAGCATTCCAGTGGAGCTTGATTTAAAGCAGTTCCATGGTGCAAAGAATCGATGTCTAAGTTTTATTGAGACGTCGATTGAGTGTATTGAAGAACAAACACTCAAAAATACTAGGATAAAATCAGTAAATAAACTTTGTTATTACTCACAGGACCTTTAAAAAAGGTATACGCATTTCAAAAGCAGCAAAAGTGTGCTTTCTTCATTAGTATCTAAATGTGTACCACCCAACAGACAGCAAAGCATGAAAATGCAAAAATAAAAATAAAATAAAATAAAATAAATAAATAAAAAATAAAAAAGCATTTTGCGTATGCGTTGCTGTCCGTTGGATGTTGCGTATTAGGTACTGTTGAAGAAAGCCCCCTTCTGTTCTTCCGAAACGTTTATACCCTTTTAAAAGGTCCTGTGATTAATTACAAAGTTTATTGTTTATTTTCAAGACACTAGTCTTAGTTATTGCATTTAATCTGTTCCGTGTTTTTTTTTTTTTTTTTTTTTAAATATTGGCTGTTTACTTTCCTTAGAGCGCATTTCCTTCGGCTGCCTTGATAATTAAGTATAAAGATTTGTGGCAATGAAGTTTTGTTTTAGCCGTTAAATAGTTTTGTTTTCCTTTAGTTTGCAGATTCAAAAATCGTGCCCACCCTGGGTATTTTCGGGCCCACCCATTAAACTAACCCTAGCTACGGGCCTGCTCAGCACTACTTGCTTTAGCATCAGGTTTTTCTGATTCATTTACCACTCCCCAGACATTTCTTTCCATCAATACAAACTTGATGTCAGACTGCCATGTTTCAGAGTTGTTATTGTTGAGCTTAGAAATCGTGTAAGTAGCCATGGTTCAAAGTTTTTTTATTATTCTCAAAAACCACCTTTTTTTTCAAAGATTACATTTCTTACAGCCCCCCCCCCTACTAAAACTTTCTGTAATACTTTAAGGTTGGGAGAGAAAAAAGTTTAAGTTTTAAATTTAATCATATATTTGTTCAAATATTACCGACGACCGAATCGGTCCAAAATTCAAGGGCTTCAAGGGTTTCAAACGGTAACTAGGCCAAGTACGGCCCATAACCGTTTTGTTGGATATACACCCACGCTTCGTTAGATATGCACCTGTTTGGGTTAAATGTATGACTAAAGTTGAAAGGTTGAATTATGAAATTAATTCATCAATTAGCAGAGTAATTTAACTTAAGCAGAATGGAAACGTCCTGAAATTAAGCCTAAGTACCTGAAATAAAAAGTGTTTTTTTGAAACTTATTAAAGAGACTTTGAGTTAACTAACAACATTTTAGTTTATTAACATTAAAATATTCAACAAAAACAATTACAAAATGACTAGGTGGATGTATTAAAAATGCTATTAAGTTTAAAAAATTACATGTCATACCTTTTCAGTTAGAGAGATCTCAATTTTAACTTACATAGTGAATGAAGAAGAACCATGGCTTTGCACTGAGCTCAGGAGGCAATTAACAGTCAATACTCATATGGAAGTAATGCCGCAGTGCATAGCAGGAATTTAAATATTACTAACAAATGCTATCTTAAGTTTCATCTTCATTTATACTGCGGGAGTAGACTTAGCCCTTTCAAATCTTGAAAAATCGACGCTTGACGTTATGTAGGAATAGCTGACTTCATGCTACACAACTACACTACCAAATTATGGATGGCTGGAACACTATGTTTAAAAATACATCTTTAAGGGAAACTTGCACCGAACTCCGGAACTAACTCTGAAAAAGAAATAAACTAAGATACAGACATCACCTTGAAACGAAACAGAAACTTGACACGAAATGAAACTGATTATTGCTCAGAAACACACAGCTTATATACACTTCGACTGGGACCCGCCCACCAGTTACGGAGTAAACGCTGAGCACAGATGCATGCGGCTGCCGGTATGACGCGGCCCGATCCCGCCATCACTTAGGAGCGAGCGTGATTCGTTATTGACGATGCAGGCACGTGCCAACAGGGGGGATGGGTGGTTTATCGCCCACTCGGTAAATGAGTAGAAGGGGCGAACTATATAATTCGCCCCCTCTGTATTTTAGCCTTCTCAATGTTCGCCCCTCAATAGTTTTCTTCTTCAGGATGGGGGGGAAGCAATTTTTCTAGCCCTTCCCCACAAGAAAACGGTTATTTAAACAAACTAAAGAGGCATAAACAAAAATTTTACTAGCTCAAACGGAAGAGAGGAGGGTGGCAAAATAGCAGTGTGTCTACCATCATGCAAAGGCCACGAAAGTCAAGGAAAAGTCGCGAAACCGCAAAAAGGTCACGAAAGTCAAGAAATGAAGCACTAGGTCACGATTAGCAGCTCAACTACGCTTTTCCCATTTCATTCAAATTCTTAGTTTCTAATTTTTCTGTGTCAAGTTCGTTGAGAGAAATTATTTTATGTATCTTTTCTTAACATCATTAATTCGTATTTTGATTTCATGAGTGCTTTCGAGAAAGGAAGTGTCTCGTATTAATGGTGTGTGTGGAGGGGGGGGGGGCTTCTGCTGAGTGTCCGCTCTTCTCCCTCCCGACCCGAGGAGAGGGTTACAACCGTTCGCTGCAACTTCAGGTCGTAAAATATCTCGTTAGAGAAACAATCTGTCATTCAGAAGAGTAGTCATAACAATAAATTATTTCCTACTGTAAATGGCGTTTTATAAATGCTGCAAGTAATTAATAAACACCACTTGGTTATTGTTTATTTTTTCAGATTTTCAAAACACATTCATCTAAACTTATAGCTGGCTGCACGGAAAGATTAAGATCACGGCAGTTCTGAAAGTGTGGGGTAACACCCCCCCCCCTTTCCTGCCTGTTGATGTACTAAAAAGAATAGGAAAAAATCGATTCATTGACAGGGTATCCAACCGTGATAAATGTACCTGAATATTTCTCACGGCGGGAAAGTCGGGAAATACTATATGAAAATATTGAAAATTCCGGTCAGCATCGGAGCCAAATTGATGACAGCTCTGATATAGAACAATTTTAGGCGGAGAATGCAGGGTGTCTACCGCTCCAGAAAGTCTGGAAAAAGCCGGGAAATTGGAAAATGGGTCCGGAAAATTCACCAATAGAATTAATTTTTTTTCGTGTCTTTTTTTTTTTTTTTAAACCCTCTCTCTCTAATTGTCAGACTCAAAACCGAAAGCAACTGCAACACATTTTTCCGACCGCGAAAGCATCAAGCGATGTGTTTGTATAAGGAGGGGGAAATGGGGCTCATCAATCATGACGGGAAAGTGAAAGACAAATTAGCTTACTTGGTAACTTATGGCTTAGGACCATATTTCCACGAACAGTTAGTTAATTCTATCAGAAAATGCGACTACTTCTGTTTCTCAATTGATGAAAGCTTAAACAAACCTGTATACTTCAGTTAAAATTGATTTCAAGAAGTTGTACAAAATATGCAAATATAAAGACAAGGGCGGGGGGGGGGGGGGGGGGGCACTGTGCAATTTCCCAAAGTAAAATGCATTGGTCAGGAATTTTTTTCCCAGGACCTCCCAAAAGTCAGTTAATTGACTTTCAGAAATTTGGTAGACACCCAGGAATGGGATGGGAACTGTCGGTACAAAATTTGTGTCTGTTTTGCGGCCGCTCCACAAAAATGAAATCGTCGGCGATTGCGAGAATGCAAGTCTTTTGTCGACTGCACCCCCCCCTGGGATGTTCATTTTCACTGTAACTAAGCGCTCAGCAAAAGCCCAATCGACATTGCGAAAATGCACGGTGGGGAGGGCCATTGAAACTGTTTTGAATTCATCGATTGGAAAATTAAAAATTTGTGCAAGAGAGAAATTCTTTACGATCCCAGAAGTTTCGGGAGTTCTTTTATAATTATGTAATTATGAATATTACTCAACAATAATTATTTAGACTTCTCGCCAGTGGCGGCTCGTGATGAAAAAAATAGGTGAAGAGCTTGATACCAAAACATTATGAAAAACACCTGATACAGCTATTATGCATGGTAATTAGGCGGGAGCATAGCCTTTCTGAGGAAAAAATTTAATCTTTCAGCGATCCTATAAAATGTCGACCGACCAGTGGCCTATCGCATAGCGCTTTGAAGACGGAAGGTGCCTGCTTCGAAACCATGTCACGTCCGCCGACCTAATCGTTCGGAGTTTTCCGTGGTTTCCTCCGAAACTTAGCGTAAATACAGGTTAGGACCCGTAGAAAGACCCCCCACAAAGGGCATCCCGCTCGTAGGTCTAGATCCCCTGTGTACATAATTGGCCTTAATTCCACAACAACAACAACAACAACTTTTTAAATGTCCTTTGGAAATGATGTGCACCCCCTCTCTCCATAATGTTCAAGATCGCGTTACATTTAAAATGTCTGAAAATCTGTCTTTGCTCCATACAGAATGCTTATTACTAAAGAGTAAGCAAGGCCAATAAAATAACTTTTGTAAAATATAGGAGAACTGCACAGCAAAACCAGCTATGTTTGAAACGAACAGTCAGGGGCATAGCGTCATAAGCACCCGCGCCCCCCCCATGAGAAATTTTTGCCATACAAAATGCATATTCTTCACTACATTATCACACACACGTATATATATATATATATATATATATATATATATATATAGTTGCAGCAGTCGTAACCCCCCCCCCCATGAAAAACTTCTGGCTACGCCCCTGCGAACAGTGTAAGATTTACCACTCTTTTCGAGGTATGTCTTTTGAAGAGGCATTAATTCCTAATGCCTCCATTGGTCGACCACGAGAAAGAAAACATCTTTTATCTATCTTCATCATTCCACCGAATAAACGGTATTTGTAATATATTACAGACTATACCATTTACAGCAAACATAATGAAGGTGAATAAACAGAAAAGAAACTAACTATTATTATCATTAAAATTAACACAAGAAGAAATTCTAAAATTTTCAAAAGCCAGCAGTAAATATCTCGTGTCAAAATCTCAAAGAAATAACGCAGTTTCCTTTTCCTACACAAATTTGTTCTTAGAAATGCACTCTGCTGCGTTTTCTCACACTTGAAGAGACGGAGCATTTTCTGAGGGATCTCTTCACCTGACCTTCAAGGAAAGCTGTAAACCTGAATCAAGCGACTGCGGTTACCATGGCAACCCAACTATCAACTGCAGTGGAAGAGAAATTTTTTCATTAGTACTTCACAACTCACTTTGACTAGACTGTTTGTCAAAACCCGCGTACCACGTGACTAACAATCGACCAATCGTGGCACAAGTCACTGAAACCCTCTCTTTGGCACTGACAAGGGAAGGGGGTTTGGCTTCACTGCTAGTAAGAACGTGTTTTAACACATAGTCTTACGGCAATTGGGCTTTCATCGGAATTTTAAGTATATTCTAACAGAATAAATTTGAAAAAGGATCATTGCTTGCTTACGTTAAACAATTTTTTGTTACTTACAATACTTGGTGAAGAGGCACTTCACCTACTTCACCTGAAAAGCCGCCACTGCTTCTCGCCTCTTTAGGAAATCCGTTGTCGCCACGCACGATAAGAGATGCTATCGTTGTTCCCCCCCCCCCCTTTTTTTTTTTTTTACTATGTCGTGCACTTGCAAATTTTTTCCCCTCGGACACGTCTTAGCTAAACTGGCATTCCTATAACAGGTTATTTCCAAATATTATGCATATACAGTGCTGCAACTAGAGATCACGCCGCACGGGACAAACCTTTGTTTTGGAACTCCCTTTCTTCCATTTCCATTTTCACTTAGCAGCACTATGCTTAGGGCGAGTGTCCCGTTTCCTCCTCTAGTTGCAGACTAGCATACTATATAGAGAGAAAAATTGCACATGATGCCGAATACGATAAAATTGAAATCTAGAACAATGTTTTCGGTCATTTCCGGGTCCGAAAATTTGAGTGATTATGAAAAATTTGTTGGCAAAACCGAATTCTAGTTATTTTAGGTTTGCGAAATTATTTTTTTTTAATTTTTTTTTTTTTTTAATTTGATGTTGTTATTGAAATAAATCATAATGGTGGCCGTACACAACTTCAAAAGTGTAGATTTCATTAAGTGAAAAAATTTGGTAGTTTAAAATACAAATCCTACCACTCTTTTGAATTTATATATTTTGAAGTATTTTTAATTAAATTACGACCCATATTTTGTTTTAAAAATTAATCTTAAAATTTACTGTAAATGAAAGTACCGTAAAATTGCACCTGAAAAGGATTAAAAAAAAAAAAAAAAAAAAAAGCCAAGTTTCTTTTACAAATGTTTTTTCCCCTCCTAATCAAAACATCCACTCCTTCATTTTCATTATTATACGTAGTTCCGTTATTTTGCGATTACAAAACTCGAAATTTTTTTTTTTTTTTTTTTTTTTTGTTTGTTTGTTTGTTTGTTGAAAAAAAGAATAATGACGGTCTTGCACAATATTTGTAAAAGTGTAAATCGTATTAGTGAAAAAAATTTGGTATTTTAAGATACAAATCCCCCATCACACTTGAATTTTCCACGCATGAGGAAAGAAGTACAATCATTAAGACAATTTGAATATATTTGTTCATACTTTACTAACTTTACGCTTTCGTTGTAAAGTTGATGTTTTTTTTTTACCAATTTTTACCGTTTTATGTGAAACTTCTGTTTTTTATGCTTTTTAATGATTTTTTGAAGTTTTTTATTTTAATAAAGTAGGCACCATATTTCGTTGTAAAATTAATATCTCTTAAAATTTATTATTAATGTGATTTTTCTGCAGTTTTGTTTATTTTAAGATTACTGAATTGCAACCCTCATCTCTTATTTAAATTTGAAATAAAAATAAAATTGATTCTTATTTCAAATTTAAATTAATTTTTGACCACTTTTTAAAATGTAAAATATTAAAGAAAAATTTCATTGAAGATTTCAGGTTCAAATATGAACGAAAATTATACCGAATGATAGTAATGATAATGAAATTGAAACAAAGGCTGTTTTGATTAGGAAAAGTAAAATATTTGTGAAAGCCAACGACTTGGCATGTTTATATATTTTTTAATTCTTCCTTTTCAGGTGTAATTTTAGAGTACTTTTTATGTATTACATAATTGCTGTTCCACCCCTTCCCGAATGTGTTTAAAATCATATAAATTTTGTGTCCAGTGTGATTTTTTTTTTTTTTTTCTTTTTTTTTTTTTTTTTTTTTTTTTTTTGTTTGTTTAAGAAATATATATTAAGTGTGTGTTGTCTAAATTTTAATATTTTATACTATTTAAACTATGCAAATAGACTTAAAAGACTTTCATGTGTTTATTTCATGGGGAAACATTAAAATACTGTTCGCATGCTATTTATAAAATTCATTTAAAATGTCATTTACATGTTATTTAGCAGAAATCATCAAAAATGATGCCTGCCAAAAAGTTGTATATTAAACTGACAATAGTTCGATTTGTCAATTGTGTGTTGTTACACCTTGGGAATTTTCAAAAGTTGGCAAGTATATATCTTCAAAACTTGAGAAAATTATATCAGTTACCCGCTTTCCCTACACACACACACACACACACACACACATAAAAGTTTAAGTTGTTGGAAACAAAAGTAGTTTTTTCCGTTAAAATTTTTTATTTGGGAATACCTTATTCCCCCGTACATGATATATATTTCGGTTACACACATAACCATCTTCAGTCGTTTCTGGATCTCTCACTAATGGATCTCTCAATCGACTCTCTGGATCTCTCAATCGACCAATCATGGGATGACGTCATTCATCGAACTTTCAAGAAGAAGAACGAAGAGATATAAAAAGAAGCCGCCATTAGTGAGAGATCCAGAAACGACTGAAGATGGTTATGTGTGTAACCGAAATATATATCATGTACGGGGGAATAAGGTATTCCCAAATAAAAAATTTTAACTAATTAATCCGCCGTATTAAATAATGTTTTATATGTTTTTATTATGTCTAGCCGATACCGGGCTTTCTAAGTATTTTATGTCTTGTGTTTCGACAAGCTTATCCTCTACACTTTTGGTCTTCATCTACGTGCCTTCAAGTTTTTGTGCCACCATTCAAGCTTTTATTCTTCTCATGACGCCTATTACGGTTGAGCCTCCGAATGTGGAGCATATATACAGTAAGTTAAGATGTTTTTCCAAGAAAAAAGTTAGAGAATTTCAGCATATCAATTTTTTAAAAGACTGTGTACATTTTAAAATTACCCCTAAATTCATGAAAATTAAAAATAGTTTCCTTCTTAATGAATTCTTTTATGATATAAAGAATTTTGAGCTATGCTTACTTAAAAAATACATTAGGAACAAATTTAAATATATAGCTAAATTAACGAAAGAAGAAAAATTTTACAACCACAAACTTCAAACCATGTGCTCTCCGGATGATTACCGTGTAAAAGTCAATAAAATAAACAATTTTTGCAAGAAAGAAAAAGAGATTTACCACAATAACCACTATAAGAAACTTAACTTTTGGATGAGAAATAATAAATGCTATAAACAAGGTCAAACTAACAAAGAAGATCAATTCATTAATCTATCCTCCTTAACTCTTACTCAACAGCAAAAAGCCACTCTAAACCTAGGTCCCAAATTCATTCTTGATGACAAAATAGATATCAATGATACCGTTGCGAGCATTGAGGCCGCCATTACCTCATTACCCCCCTCAGATAAACAAGCCATCCGTATGCATGCCCAACAAGAAATGAATAAAAAACTTAAAACTACTGTTAAAGATCATGAAGACCGTAAATGCCTCAGCGACCTAAAGAAAAATAACAAGATCGTTTGCTTAAGCTCTGACAAGACAGGAAAGATTGTTATTCTAGATAAAAAAGATTACCATGAAAAAATGGAACAAACCATCAATAGTCTAAACGTTTTACATCTTCCCAAAGACCCCACCACGAAAATCAATAATAAACTAAAAACTTTAATAAAAAATGGTACCTGGCCGGATCAGAAAGGTCCGAACTATAACAATACCGCTAATTTTGCCCCACGGATTTTCGCTAAATTTAAAGATCATAAAAATCCCCCCTCCCTTCGCCCAATCGTGAGCAAATGTGAAGGCCCCACCTACACTCTTGAAAAATATATGAAGGATATACTGCAAGAAATTATACCCCCCTCTAACAGCACTCTAACTTCCACCGACGATTTCATTAAAAACATCCGCGGTTATAAACTTGATGAAGACGATATTATGGTAAGTTTCGATGTTGTAAATCTATACCCATCAATAGATATTAAGGAAATGAACCAAATTATTAACAAACAAATTCAAAGTAGTTTTAAAGATATAGACATAATTAACACCCTAACTAGTGCAATAAATCTAATTTTAAATAACTCATATTTTCAATATAATAATCACTTCTACCAACAAATAAAAGGAGTCCCCATGGGCTCCCCCATATCCGGAATAATTGCCGACTGGAAAATGAGAATCCTTGAAGAACAGATTAAACAGACACACAATAATACCATCAAACTTTGGCTTCGCTATGTCGACGATATCTTCGCTATCCTTACCACCCACAATAATGAAGAAAATAATTTGATCAATCAACTTAATGCCATAGACCCGAACATTAAATTTACCTACGAAAAAGAAATCAATAATAGCCTCAATTACTTAGATGTGAACATAACCAGAAACAACAATCTCATTGAGACCACCATTTTTCGAAAACCTACTTGTAATACTAATATAGTAAATTTTAAATCTAAAACCCCTTTCAACTATAAAATTGCTGCTATTCGTTCCTATATCGACCGCGCTTTCAAAGTGTGTTCCAACAACGACCTCCTTCAAAAAGAAATTGCTTTCATAAAGAAACAATGTCAAGACGCCCACTACCCTCGAGAAATTTTTGACAAAGTTTTCAAAGCTAGGCAACGTAAATTAAATGTTATAGACAACCGTCAAAAAGATAAACCACGTTTTACTACCGCTATCCCCTTTAGCCGAGGGATAGCCAATAAACTTTCTAATATCGCTAGTAAAAAGAACTTCCGTATTCCAATTAAACCTAATAAAACAATCTTTCAGCGCATTAGATCGGAAAAAGACCCAATCAACCCCATCGAAACCGCAGGGATCTATAAAATTAATTTTATGTCAAACGATACTAATAAAGAAAATTGCTACATCGGCGTTACAAAAAGGAAAATTAAAGAGCGAAAAAACGAACATTTTAAAGACATTAACCTCCAGAAACAAAGTACCGCTCTGGCCCGTCTTGCTTTGAAAGAGCCCATTACCATTGATTTTAAAAATATTAAAAAAATAGCCAACTTTAAAAATAGTATATATGCCTACATTCGTGAGAGCTTAGAAATAATGACGACAGATGGCAGCATCAACGATGCGCTTCATACAATCGACCAATCATGGGATGACGTCATTCATCGAACTTTCAAGAAGAAGAACGAAGAGATATAAAAAGAAGCCGCCATTAGTGAGAGATCCAGAAACGACTGAAGATGGTTATGTGTGTAACCAAAATATATATCATGTACGGGGGAATAAGGTATTCCCAAATAAAAAATTTTAACTAATTAATCCGCCATTTTAAATAATGTTTTATATGTTCTTATTAGTAGTTTTTTCCTTCCTTCATTCCCTTTTAAATTCAGTGTTTTGCTTATTTTCTACATTTTCTTCTTTAAAAACAATTACTTGGATTCTACTTAAAAATTATAATTATCACTGATCTCCATGTTTTATAGCTAATAACTTCAATATTTTTGCATCCTTTTGGTAAATGAATATTTACCCTTAAGTATTTTTATATTTATATCACTAAAATCACTTATCTACACAAATGCATATTTTGAATTAATATAAATTTCATGATTTTTTAATGTATCTGAAAGTTAGTATGCAAACTGAAAAGCTATCACATCACACTGATTCTGTAATTTTGAAAGGAATACAGATTTGGATTAGACTGATTTTACATGGCTAAATAGAGAAAAAAAGAAAAATGGTTGATTTTATTTTAAAGTCTTTTTTTTTTAATGCAGTTTTTAATGTTTGAATGTAAATTAAAATAGGACATTTTTGGTAAGTCAACTCAAAAGCTTGAGTACTCAAAGTGTTGTTACAGTATGTACATTGCAACTGAAGTAAAGGAATTTTATTTTAAATAACTGATTTAAAATAAATTTTAATCAAGATGCTTTTTATATAAATCTTTAATGAAATAAATTTGTTTAAAATATTTTTAAATTTTACTATTGTTGGCAATTAATTACTTTTTAAAGTATTACATACTATCATAATCTTTAGGTAATACTTTATATTGTTTTCTTTTATTGAGTAACTCACGCAACTTAATGTTACTATACAAAAATATTTACTAATATGTATTAATAGTGTTAAATTTAAAAGTATAATTTTCCTTCATTCTATCGGCAGGATGCTGGGATATTAGAAAATGTTTTAAGTCTCAACATTTTCCTCAACCCATATGAAAATTTCCCCAAAATTTCATGATATGTTATAGACTTGCATAAGTTCTGTATTACCATAAATGTAAAAAGATCTGCAATGTACAAGCTACATGCATGTTTACTAAATAGTAATTGGTACAAGTTAACAGAAAGCAAATGGCTGATCTGTGAAAATGTTGGAAAAAATTCGCTTTAAAAATGGTAAGGGAAAGAAAAACTCTTAAGAATTTTGTAATTCATTATTAAAATTGAAATCAGTTGTATATTTTTCTGCAAAATTTCCCCCGATCCTAGATTGCCGGATCGCACATATTCTGCATCCCGGCACAATGTATTTTTGATATTAGGATTTTGTATTTACTATGGTCAAGAAATCAAGTTTACTTTATGTGGTAGACACCCTGAATAGCTGCCACCATCCATCCCCTTCCACACGAAGAAAACTGTTATTTTAAGCAAACTATTGAGATACAAAAAAAAAAAAAAAAAAAAAAAATATCGGTAAATTAATTACAGTAGAAGACCCAAAATCTACCGATCCAAAATCTGCAAGGCTCTAAAATCTGCACTGTCTGTTCAATGTAAACAATGAAATCTGCCCTGCCAGCTGCAAGTTCAGAAAACTACAGTATAACCACAAAGTAAAACTAAATAAGCTATTTCCACTTGAAAAAAAATTTTTTGGAGTCTGTGAGCTCTAATCTTAACATTGATAACTTTCAAATGACTGACAGTGACATAATTGACACTGAATTATGATCACATGATGCAGACTTGGACACAGTAACAAGTGAGGATGATCAAAAAGTTGATTAACGTTTAATGAAGGTTAGGCTGTGAGAAAGAAATATCTCAGATTTGTAGAGCAACAAAGCTGTGTTACAAACAGGAAATAACGAAAAAAAAAAAAAAAAACTATAATTAGAACATCCCAAAGTCCTAAACTGTTGAATATACATGTTTAAATAAGTTGTACTATAATCTCATAATTTTGTATATTGCATTAATCCTCTGTATTTTTATATTATGATTCTAATTATAAGTAACATGATTTGTTTACCTTGATCTCTATTGTATATTTTTTTTCTATTATTTTCTGAGGGGGGTGGAAATAGAATAAATTTCCTCTTATTATGACCCAAAATCTGCAAAATTCTAAAATCTGCACAAGGTCTGGAACCAAGCTGTGCAGATTTTGGGTCTTCTACTGTAATTTACATGAAGCTGATACAGGAAATTTGGCTTACACTCGAATACTTTTTTGAGAGGGTGTACAGACGAGGTTAAAAAAGATTGAAGCTGATTATTTTTAAAAATTGGCGGGGGGGGGGGGGGGGGGCAAAATAGCTGCCCCATACCTGAAGAAAATGATTATTGTAATCGATCATTAGAAGTACAAACAAAAATTTTCCTGGTACCAAGGTTGACACCTTTTATTCTAAAAACATTTGTTGGTGGACGGGGGGAGATGAGGGGCTGGTGAAATGACTGCCCTCCCCCCTCCTTATCTCGAAAAAAATCGTTCCCCCCCCCCCCCACTTTCCAAGACGTTGGCACGTCCCTGTGACGATGTGACATCACTACTGCTCCAGGGTTGCATCATCCTCGTTCAATATGGCGATTCTGCCGAGTTACGTTTTTGACTGAGCTACTGTTTAGATTTTAATATAGAAGTATATGGAGTAAGTAATACTTTAAATCGTTTGAGTTTGAGTTTAAAATTATAAAGGTGACTAGAATTATGTTTTAGATACCAGTACATAAGCTGGTTTAAGAACATTACTTATAAATATAAGTTACTATTGCTTGGGGTTGTACTGGGCTAACAGCGGCGGACTCTGCCCTTTTAGCCACGTGTCACCTTTTCAGTAACCAATAAAATCTCAAATCTCTTCCGCGAACCACAAGCAGAAGTAATTTGCAAACCTCACTTGATGTTTGATCACTTCGACATTTACACGCTCCTAAAAAATTTTGCAATCGCTCATTTTTTCTATTTTGCACGTGCTACTTAGAGATCGTGATTTTCTTTTTTCAATATTTTGTCGTTAATTTTTATACTTCTTGCTGACATTCTAAAGATAATGGCCAGCATTCGTACGGACATAGTATCCCGTTCGTCTTCTGTTGACGTTCGGGAAATAGATAAACAAGCAAAAAATCTGTGGCGATGGCTGGAAAAAGAAACAGGAGGGATATACTTTCGTGAAATCATCCGAAAGTTCAATAAATGTGATGCATGCTATTGTGTCATCTGCAGTAAGGAATTGGCATACGGATCCAGAGGATTTGTTGAACTTGTGGATTATGTGAAGTCTGCTAACCATACTCATTTCTTCAGACAGGGAAGGAGGACTTTGGTGCATTACCTGGTGAGTTGTGGTTTTAACCATTAATTTGTTTTCCTTACTTCTGCTATTTATCATTAATAAATATATAAGTATAGGCTTTGAATACTTTCAAAATTTTGATTAGATTTTGAGATTTTCTGTAAAATTCAAAAATGTTTCTCCGGGCATCACGTAATAACGGCTTAAGAGGGCTCTATACTCGGCTCCCTGGAATCCCCGTCCTAATGTTTTTCTATGAAGAAAAATACCCCTACAGTTTTTCTTTTTTCTCAGAAAGTATTGGATATTTTTGTATCAAATTTTTTTTGGTGAATATCAAGTAGAGTTTGCAACTTTACTTGCTGTTAGATTTGTGCAAAAAAGCTGTGTTTTTAAATAGTGGCCTGCCAAAAATGAAAATTGGGGCTTTCTAACTTTTGGTGCATTTCAGAATGATATAAAATCCCTTCCAGCTCAATTAATGAATATCTAACTGCAAGCAAAGTTGCAAACACTACTTGAAATTCACCAAAAAAAAAAAAAATTGATACAAAAATATCCAATACTTTCTGAGAAAAAAGAATAACTGTAGAGGCACTTTTCTCCGTAGAAAAGCATTAGGACGGCAATCCCAGCAAGCTGAGTATAGAGCCCTCTTAAGGGAATGAAATGAAATATGGTATAATGATAGATGGTCATTCAACGTAAAGTATAGGTTTCGAATTGTTTCAAAATTTTGATTACATTTTGAGATTTTTCGAAAATTTTTGTCAGGCCATCACGTAATAACTGCTGAAGCCAATTAAATGGCATTTAGTACAATGATAGATGGTCACACAACTTAAAGTAAAGGCTTTGAATTTTTTAAAAATTTTGATTAGATTTTGAGATTTTATCACACACATTAGCCTTGGTAGCTGGTAGATATCATGATACTATTAAAAATATTTTAATTTTGCTAACATAGCATTTACTATGTTCAAAAACTCATGCATATCTGTTTAAAGCATATATATATATATATATATATATGTTTTTTTCAACTTTCAGGAAGTGCTGATAAGAAAGAAGTTGAAACTCCTTATGGTCTGCATCCAGCATATGCTGCATTTAGACCATTGGCCAAAGAGAACTTGCCTGAGCCTTCAACATCTATCAGCGATAGAAAAATGAACCTTGAGGCAATGCTGCTTGGATTTCTTGCAGAAAAATCTCTGCCATTTGCAGTGGCACCTGATGTTCTGGAGCTGGTAAAAGAGATGTCGACGGATAAAACGATTACTATGCGCCGAAATGCTGTTTCTTACAAAACAAGATTTGGTATTGCCAAGGCAATGACAGAAGCACTCTTTGAAGATTTACAGACTGAGTTCTTCTCATTGAACTTGGATGAGAGTACTAACAGCAGAAATCAAAGAGAAGTGTCACTACTTGTCAGTTATATGACTAAAGATTGTAACATAAGTACAAAGCACTTATCTTCTTATTGTGTTAATAATGTGAACAGTGAGACAATTTTTCAAGGTCTAGTTCAAATCTTTGACAAGAACAATATTCCTTGGCAGAATTTGATGTCGGTTCTATTGGATTCATGTAATGTAATGAGGGGAAGAAAAGCAGGCCTGGAAGTAAAAATTCGATCAAAATGTCCTCATCTTCCGGACATTGATGGGGACGCTTGCCATCATGTTAATAATGCTGCTAAGCAGTTTTCTAAACCATTTGAAATGCATGTTGAAAGCTTGTGCACTGATATATATAATGATCTGAAATGGTCTCCAGATCTGCGTGCAATTTTTAGTGAAATTTGTGGTGCATTGAAAGTAAAATGCTCAATGCCCCAAGCATTTATATCATACAGGTGGCTTTCTGTATATGATGGTGCTCAAGATTTGTTGAGGCTATTGGGGGCTATTACTGTTTTTTATTTCCCTTTTTTGGGTGCTTTGGATAGAACCCAGTTTTTGCACATTGTAATCAGTGTGTATAAAGCTTATAATGTTGGGGATGCTGCAAAAGACCTCATAAAAAATCTACAAAAAACTCTGAGAGAAAAAGCTCTAACACAAGCGGGCAAGGAACGCAAAGAAAGGATCACTAAAAAGATGTTTAATCAGCGATTGGAGACTCAACTGATTGCTAATCTATTCGTCTCAGTATTGTCTCAGTTGAAGGAATGTGTAATGCTGTTTCAAAGCAGCACTCTACTAATTCACATACTTCATGAAGCAATTGTGTTTAGTGGGAGATTTTTTATCCTGTTTCATAAAAGCAGAAAACATGGCTGCCTTAAAGGATTCAGCCAGAAAGATCAAAACCTTTGATATAGAGGACAAAAAAAAATCACCTCCCTATAAAATCCGTATTTGTGGGAGATGGAGTTACAACTCTTTCCTCTTCATCTCCAAAATCAAAATTGGATGTTGTGAAAAAGTTCCCAAAAAATGTGTTGAAAGCATATGTTTTATGTGCATGAACATTACAGAAAAAGATGCCTTTGTATAATTTGCTGTTGCAATTGATCCCATTTGTCGTATGCATTCGCTTCCTTTAAAATTTATGAAACGTCTTCCTGAGCTGGTGACCAATGTCATTAGTGGTGAAGAAAGAGAATCTTATGACCTGGAAGTACACAAGTATCATGTTGCTAACTTGCGGCAACCACAGCAGGAGGAGTCTGTGAGTAACTGGTGGATGGAAGTTAAGAATTCCAGGCAATTTCCACTAGTATCAAAAATGGCATGTGCCCTGCTTCACTTGTTTTCATGGTCCTAAAGTTGAGTCCAGCCTTAGCATCATGAACTCAGTGGTCACTTCTGAAACAAATAGACTGAGTGTAGAGTCATTTGATGCCATCCAGACTGTGAAATATGAGCTTATCTCACAAAAGAAGTCTGCCGTTCAGATGTATAGAAAGGAGGACTATCTTCAAGGCAAGGTAGTAGATAGAAACCTCTGTAAAAACATGCATTCAGCATCTAGAAACTACAGTACAGAAGTTCTTAGCAAAAAAAAAAAAATGTATGCAATAGTGATATACAGTTGTCAAGTCCAAAAAGAAAGATGTCAAAAGAAGCTGCAAAAAAAATATCTGCAAAGGCTGCCAAATTGCAGAGAACTATTCATTTAAAAAAAATGGGATCCCAGGACTCAAAAAATCTTTCCATGTCTGAGTCTTGTCCTCTGAATGAAGCTGAATGTACAAATATGATTTATGTTCGAAAGCAAACTACGAAACGAAAACTCGATCATGTTGATGAAATACCCATAGAAAAACAGAGAGCTAGTAATGAGTCTGCAAAACGTCGCGAAGGTGCTTTGACCATTAAAGAAATGTTTGCGGAAAAGTGATAGTGTATATTTACAATGAAGTACTGGCTTCTTTTTCAGATCCATTGCCTTATATCCATTACCAGTTGTTTGTGATAATATAATTTTTGTAAAGTGTCTTGCGGAAAATCATATGCAATTGATTTGAAATTAAATATGAAATCCAATGTGCTCTATTGATAAAGTTTTCTGTATATTTGCTTTTAAGTTGTACTTTTTTGCATGTTTATTCTCCGTGCGTACTTTTATGTTGAATTTTTTTATTTCCTCTTTTTTGCCTTTTGGTCAATCACATCCCTGTTTACAGGGGCACTAATAAGAATTACAATACACTGAATGGGGATCTCTGCAACTACTAAACCGATTCGAAATTTTTTTTTCAGTGATAGAAAGCTACACTATTCCTAAATATTATAGGCTACCTTTCAGCATGCAGCATAACTAGTTCTTTTACAGGGACACTTAAAAGAATTCTAATACATTACGCTATATGGACATCTCTGTAACTACTGAACCGATTCTAAAGATCTTTTCACTGAAAGCTACACTATTCTTGCATGTAGCATAATTTACAGGAACACTCAAAATAATTCAAATAATAAAATAATTGTACATGTTCTATAAATAAAATATTTTTATTATACAGAATTTTACATTATTTCTGTTTTTAAATATAATTTTCTTTGTAGACTAGTGAAAAAATGTAATAAGTTGCTAATAGTGAGCTGAACTCAATGTTAGCAACTTACAAGTTGTACTAGGCAACGGAATAGGAAGAGTTATTTTACAGTGGAAGGATCATAGCTTTATCAGAACTAGATGGGACTGCTACATTGAAATATTTGCATACAATACATGACTACCTTTCAGCATGCAGCATAACTAGTTCTTTTAAAGGGACACTTAAAAGAATTCTAATACATTACGCTATATGGACATCTCTGTAACTACTGAACCGATTCTAAAGATCTTTTCACTGAAATATACACTATTACTGAGTAACATAGGCTAAAATTCATGCATGCAGCATAATTTACACTTTACAGGAACACTCAAAATAATTTGTAAACATTGGTGAAAATGTCTCCATTCGCCTAATGCAAAAGAAAAAAATATCTAAATTAATTAGCTTTACATATACCATGTCTTATACTTCATTTAAAATAAACAAAAAGTAAATAATATTGTGAATAAAAGAAATTGTCGAAATTCTACATCATTTATTTCTGACTTGTATACTATTTTACAACAAAACTCTCAAGGACAAATTCTCAGGTTATTTACTTAGTTTTATAGAGTCTGTTGTATTGTTTATTGTGAGCTGCTTCGATACTTTTTATATTAGCAATCGTAAATGGAGTAACAGAAGCAAATTCATTTGGACAAAAAAAAATATCCTGTCTGTAGTGACTGTTTTTGTGCCATCTCGTCGTGGCCATTTGATGAATGAGAGTCATGTATTGTATGCAAATATTTCATTGTAGCAGTCCCATCTAGTTTTGATAAAGCTATGACACTTCCACTGTAAAATAACTCTTCCTATTCCATTGCCTAGTACAACTTGTAAGTTGCTAATATTGAGTTCAGCTCAATATTAGCAACTTACTACATTGTTTCACTGGTCTACAAAGAAAATTATATTTAAAAACAGAAATTATGTAAAATGCTTTATAATAAAAATATTTTATTTATGGAACATGCACAATTTTTTTATTATTTGAATTATTTTGAGTGTTCCTGTAAATTATACTACATACAAAAATTTTAGCCTATGTTACTCAGGAAGAGTGTAGCTTTCAGTGAAAAGATCTTTAGAATCGGTTTAGTAGTTACAGAGATGTCCGTATAGCGTAATGTATTAGATTTCTTTTGAGTGTCCCTGTAAAAGAAATAGTTATGCTGCATGCTGAAAGGTAGCCTATAATATTCAGGAATAATTTAGCTTTCTAACAGTGAAAAATTTTTCCGAATCGGTTCAGTAGTTACAGAGATCCCCATTCAGCATAATGTAATTCTTATGAGTGCCCCTGTAAAAGAACTATTTGTGATATATGGAGGATATATTTGTGATATGTGAAGAATAACTTAATTTTCAATATTGCTACAGCCGATTAAACTTCTGAAAGTAACGCCAAAATGCCCCCCATGCATGGCAGTGGAATATCCCAAATAGCAAGGTACTTTTGGGGATTTTTCTTGGAAACAGTTGTGCTTTCAAAAAATGTTTTTTCATAATATGAAACTACAGTGAAAGCTCTCTGAACGGCCACCCCACCGTACTGAGAATAATTGGCCGCACTCATGGGTTTTATTTACTATTATAAGATAATTGCTACAGTGCGTAATATAAACAAGTCTGGCACATATTCCTTATTTAAAATGTAATATTAAAACTCATCTAAAGAGAAAATAGTACTTTATTTAATGCTTTCGTTATCGATTAAAATTTATTTAAATGCTTGGTAATGATCTTAATCGTAAGTGTTCGGAAAATCGAGTGGAGCCACTCCAGATTTTTTCTAGTTTGTTTTTTACTTTAAAATTCAGATCTCTAACCAATTAGTTTGTAGCTGCTTCGGAATGTTTGATAATTTCATCGATTTTCCTAAAGCTGCCTGTGTTGAAAGTTTAGCTTGCTCGCCATTACAAACATTGGGAAATTCCTCGTCAGGGATGGAATTAGTGCCTGAAAGGGACAAAAATTCATTTGTAGGACAACTTCAACACCTGATTGTTCAAAGGGATTCCCTATCTTAAGGGTGTGGGTAGAATACAAAAGAGATTACAGATTCTTTTCCAGTTATTCCTGGGACTTCCATTCGACCATAAACCTGACCTTGAGTTTTTCCGCTCAAAATTACAGCATGGAATGAGTAGAATTTCCCGAAAAATGAGATGGGCGATCCCACTCAGTAGCCGTTTAGTGGGGGTTGGATGGCCGCTGATAGAGGTTATTTTAACATGAAGTCTAAGAGCCAAAAAAAATCCGTGCCATGAAAAATTGGCCGTTTTGAGGATCCAGAATCATTTTTCAATTGATTGAATTCCTATTTTTTCCGAAAGAAAAGCAAAAAAATGAGGGTTTTTTTTTTTTTTTAATATTTCTTATGCTTTTGTTTTTTTTTATTTTGAGTACTACAGCTAGAATTTATAAAGTAAGCAATCTGGTAAGGTATTTTATTTATTTTTTTTAGTGTGTGACTAAGTTTTCAAGAAGTTATCATATATTTACTACTTCCTCTCTAAATCATTATTATTTATCTTTATTAGAGTTTTTTTTTATATATCATTTTTCTAGTATATTAACAATTAATGTTTAATTCTAATCAAAAATAGAGAGTAACATTTATGCTACCAATCAAATCAGTAGATATGTTAATCCCCAACCAGTTATCCAGAAGATTCAGTTATCCAGAATACACCCGGTCCCAACCATTCCGGATAACAGGTTCCATACTGTAATATCCAAGGTATATTATAGGATAAAATGAAAAAATTCTCTGAAGCACCTCTGAGCCAGTCACAGTCGAGACAATAAAGTGGCAAAAATGGCCCTAAATTATTTCTACGTCCCTCGTCTGGGGGTACTTTGACCCCCCATAACTCCAAAACTAAAAGAGGTAAATCAAAAATATTTCAGATTTGTTCTTTCCTTGGGTAAGGCAACACAAGAAAAAAAATTCATGAAATTCTGAGATAGTTAAGGACCCTTTTTTCTATTGACTTGCCTGATTTGCTCTTACAATGGCTATTAATTGTAAATTTCAGTGTTTGTATTTTCAGTGTCACAAAATTTTTAGATTATGGAGAATTGCAGATTTCAGAGAGTTGATAGTATAATACATCTAAATAGTAGTTAGATTTGAAAGTTACTGATTCGGTGAATGATTTTCAGGATGCTCTTGCTCACCAAACAGCACCACAATCGAGGGGAAAAAGAATATGGAATTGATAAGGAGCAAGCTGGGAACATCAGCAGAGTAAGTTGTGCACACATGATAAATCAACACTTTATCTTTATTAAATTTCTTGCACTTCAAATTGCATAACTATCTCTCTCGCTACACTTTTTGCTTTTGGAAATCACCATGTTAGAGGATTAAGTGTGTAATACAAATTATGGAAATCTATATTACTTTTCAATAAGTATTTTTATTATACTAAAACAGGTTCATTTTTCACAGGTTCATTTTTCACAGGTTCATTTTTTTCAGGAGATTAGTAATGACTCAAAAACATATTAACCCTTATGCCATTGAGTTTTCTCCTTTCAGGTCTTTCCCCATCTTTTTTTTTTTTTTAACTTTGCTTCCTCGGAAGTGTGTTTCTCAGAACACTTTTCTGTTAGTTAACCTTTTCACTCCTTCCTTCGCATATCATTTTGACCTTCTTTTCATATTCCAAGTATTTGGTTGTTACCATCACAAGGCTATTCATATTTGACTGTTAATTGATTTTGAAAAGTTTCTTCTCCAGATTGACTATTATCTCTAAGGCAGGTACCATCACCAGGGTCCTCCTATTTGGCTGTTAATTGATGCTGAAAAGTTTCTGCTCCAGATTGACTATTATCTCTAAGGCAGGTAATGGCTTGAAAAAAAAAAGTAAAAAAACACCTAAATCTGCTGTTTTTGATCAGTTTTCACCAGTCAGATCATAACAAATATGAATAATACTGTTGTTGGATTTTTCCATATTCTATTCTCTGAGCTTTGTGTGCACATTCATTATGATAGCCATATCAAAACTTAAGAGAGGTTTTTCAACTTTATGAACCTCCACCCGTCTCTTCATTTTTAAGTGATTTTTTGCTCTTTTCAGCTCTATTTTATTTCCGAGAGTAAAAAAAAAGTTAATCATTTGTGTGACTAAATTAGGCTCTGCAAGTGGCAATGACGTCATATTTGAAGTCATTGTCATCAGACTTTGAAAGGAAAGTGGCAATTTCAGTTCATTTTAAATAGTTTTTTCAGAAAACACAGTTTAATTTTTTTCATTTAATCCCAATTTTAGTCATTATAAAGATAGTTTAGATGTGGGAAGTGTTATTCCGCATACTATAGATAGCCCCCTCCCCTGAACAGAATGCGTGGAAAAATGGAAGGTTTCTGTTGTATTTAGACCAAGTACCGGGCCGCACGACCACCGACCCATCGGGCAATCGCAGTACTACCCGATGGCCCAGTCCGGCCCTGAGCATTATCTTTTATTGAAAATGCAAAATGCTCACTTAAAAACATACATGTGATTTCCATCCTTTGTGGATGGTAAACACATATATGTTTTTAAAGTGAACATGCAATTTCCAGTGAATTCGTGTACATGGCTTCTGTCCGGAAAGAGCTAACTTCAATTTCAGAATGTGACTTAACTATTACTAATTAGCTGGAACCTATTGAATTTGACGATCTCTTTATTAACTATAATGTTTCAAAAATAAATGGGAAAGATCAGCAGTGTCACCGAGGTCTTGTACAAAACGGACAGGAAAAGTTGAAGTGTGACTAGTACGTGACATGATGTGTGACAGAAAGTAAACAAAAAGTTTTGCACCAATTCTTACTTTAGCAACTGTAAAATGGCGGTGAAATGATTGAAATCTTTAAAATTTGTCCTTAACTATCTTTTTTGAGTAAAAAAGGAAGAGTACATATTAAATGACGAATGAGCATGATTGCAGCCACAAATTCTAGTTGAGTATTTTGTTGAAGACGATATTTTAGGTAAAGCCATCGACCTCGGAACGTCCAGGTGAATCATTGTGAATGATCTTGACTGCTGTGGCATTCTTTGATCTAACCATTGAAAGAGCGACATTCATACTACATTCCGTGAGAAAATACAGGTTCAGGAAGGTAAATGCCAACAGTATGAAGTGAAAATAGTAAAAAGTGTCAGAATTCTGCAAGAGACAAAAAATCTAATCCTCCAAATGGCGATTGTGCGCTCTGTGCTTTATTTACCTTTTCTCACACTGCCCTGGATGGTAAAGATCCAATATCAGATAGAAAACTGAAAAATTAAAGAAATAAGAGATAAAACACCAAAATAAAGAAAGAGTTTATAACTGTGGTCAATATGATTAATAAACCACAACATATTTTCTAAGTAAAGAAATATGAGAAAAAAAAATCTGAAAAACTTTCATATTTTAAATGCACACTAATGTGCTATATATTAAAAGCACATCATAAAACCTGTGCTGTCCCTATTTTTCTTTTTTATTTCATTAAGTTGAAAAGTGTATCATTATTCATAAGCACACTGTATTTTTCTTCCTTATTCCATTAAACTGTTAAAAGTTTGAATACCCTCAAAAGTTTAAGTAAAAATTTCTACAGTCTTAATTTAAACATCTCAATTTATTAAATTAGAAATAATTAAACATCAATAAGCCTAGTTATCTATTATTCAGTGTCAGCGTTTGCTGATATTTCTTAGAGACAAGTACACTTTTAAGTCTGAAATACTGAACAAAAAAGTAGGCTTTGAGGACTTCAAATAAACAGACTTGAAATTTATAACAAATTTTAGCTTTATTAACAATTAATAAAAATAATAACAGTTACAAAATGACTAAATAATTTAATTAAAAAGGATTTATCTATTACCAGATATATTCAACAATATTAATTTAATTTACTGATTTTCACTCTCTTTTTCACCTGACTACATGCCCTTAAGAAAAAGACTTATAGATCAGAAAAACTTACGGCATCTGCTATCAGAATACAATTTCATATTTTTCAAAATGTTAGTTAAATTTTCATAAAGCCCATTAGTATATCAATTTAACATAATTCACACAAAATACAATTCATGAATTTCCAAAAATTTTTGACACATTATACCTTACAATAAATGCAAATACACACACTTAATAAGTTGCTACACAATTACTAATTATGTACAAAACGCTTAAGCATTCACTACATACAAATTACATATACGAGGCCCTGATGCATGCAACTTTCACACTTTGCACTTACATTGTAGGTAAGTGCAGAAATCTTCAGAATATAAACACTTTTGCAAAACAAGAAAATATTAAAAAGATTCTATTCAAATAACTACGATGCAAATATATTCACATAAACACCTCTACCATTATAATTAATAAACATTATGCTGAAACATTAAAAAAGATACCTTGCAAATTCATTTCAAATAAACACAGTGCATAAACAATTTAATAAACACTTTGCTAACAGTAATTCAACAAGCACAATACAAAATCACTGAAATAGGCAGTTCAATCAAATTCAGCTTAGTACTACCCCACCTATACTAGTAAAACAGGGACATTTTCCTTTTAATTTTTACTATTAAAAACATTGACAAACTTTTATAAGTCATTTTTAGTTGAGGGTTTTGTGAAAACATCTGATAAATTAGATTTACTACTTACAAAACATATATAAAAATTTTGTGCATTATACAATCTGTAATAAAAAATAATTTTACATCATTATGTTTTGACCGGTAATTTTCAATGGGTGACTTAATGAAATCTATTGCTGCCTGATTATCAGTATATAAAATTGGTATTGATTGCTCACCCTTTACAACCTGCCTGTCGTAACACTCACTTAAGATGCCATCAAACCAGATTATTTCCTTTGCCGCTTCCACCATCAGCACGAACTTGAGTTCCGTGATTGACAAATTGACAAATACCGCCCTTTCTAAAATAGCCCAAGAACGCCCCATAGAAATCAATTTTAATAATATCCAAAAACTCGCCAATTACAAAAATAACTATTATGCCCTCAACATGGAAGCATTACAGATTATAACCACAGATGGCACTGTAAACGACATGACGCATGCGCAAATAGATCCAGGATGGAACAAAATTCTGAGGAAGAGAGCAAGGCATTTTGAAGCTAAGGCTGAGGAAGGCGGTGGCCGCCACTGAAAGTGCTACCTGACGGATTTTAATATGTTTTTAACCTTTTAAATATTTTAAATTAAATTGACACTCTTTTCTTTGAATGTTCACCAACCTATGAGGGAACTTCCAGTGGCGGCCCATGGTCAAAACTGTTAGTGCAGCCGGAAGCATACGAGCCGCCCCCCCCCCCTTTCCTCCGGACAAGAATGGAAAATCTTTGTTACTGAATTCAAAAGCTGGCAGATTCCCTCACTAAGAAAAAAAAAGAAATTATATAGAAAATGTAGGAGATCCTATTTTACTTTCATAAAATGGACATAAATTTCAACTAGCTGCTCTTATCCTCAAAATTGCATTAATCCGTGTCTGATTCGAAGTTTCCTTAGAATTTTCTTTTTTAACAATAACTTGAGAAGAAAAGAAAAAAAAAGAAAACTTACTTATTTTTTACAAGTCAAATCAATCCTCCTTTCTTTTAAACTTTCGAATCGCTCAGTGATGTTCTCATAAAAAGGGCATTGTTTTAATTCAGATATCAATAATTTTAAAAGCTCTTTAAAATTTCCCATGTTTAAAGAATTTTCTCGCTCGTCATGTCCTCTAAATGCCAATTCTTGCTTACTTAAAAACAATACTGCTCTGATGGATAATTGTCCATTCATAAGGATCTATTCAGGCTTACCTTCTTGATAAATTCAGCAATGTAATGTCGAGAGTTTTCCGAACATATATTCTCCTTACCCCCTCCCTCACTTCTCGAGTCAATCAGTCAAATTCACAAGTGCAGCCGTCGTTTGAAAATCTTTCATCAGCTGAGTCTTAGCTGCATAACCTCATTATAGCCTATGCCAGAGGGATTGCTTACATAGTCGTTGTCATGGAAACGGTGCTGCCAATTTTCTTATCAGTGCTCTGGGCTGAACCAAAGATTTTCCCAATTGAATTGCAGGAAGATTAAAGTGCTTTTTTTTCTGGATGAGCGATCCGGCCACAATACTTTTTTTTTTTTTTTTTAGATTTTTTAATTTACCGTAGGAATTCTATAATTCTAATCTGCATTTAGGAAAATTAGTAGAATAAATTATTTTAAAGTATGTGCTGATAATTTCAAGTGCAGCCCAGCTGTACTTGCTGTATCCCACGAGCCGCCACTAGGAACTTCCTTATAAAACTAATTGGCCTCCAAGAGACGTCTGGTCATCCCGGTTAGCATCAAAATTGGCATCTGAATAAACTACAAGCCGGGTGGGGTGGGGGGTCACATGATAATTCCAACTTATAATCAGCAGTGTGCACTGTATACCCTATTGATTAAATATATTGAAATGATTGGAATTGATTAAATATATTTACTGCATATGCAATATTAGGTCTTGTTCTGTTAGAAATGAATGATAGGCAACCTAATATACTTCGGTTACGCAATCTAAACATTTCACTGATTTCCTCCTATGTTTTTGGACAAGATTTCTTAGAGTAAACTGAGCCTTTAGCTATTGGGAAAGAAGATATTGGTATTTTAAAGTGGCTGAATTGTTCATTGACTTCCTCGGTGTAGAAACATTGGTGTAACCAAACTTTACCACCATTTCCCCCAAATTCGACACCTAAGAGGGTATGAGTCCCCAAGACTTTTATGTCAAAATGACTTTTTAGTTTATCTAAAACACTATTTATTACATTTTGATTTTTACCAAAAATCACAAAATCATTTACATATAAAATTAAAATTAAATAATCTCTCAAAATGTATGCTGTATTCCCATACCTTTATTTGGTCTTGCACAAAATTTCATAACTTTCTCAACAACAGTTTCGTCTCTAGATAACTTTGAAATAGGGTATTTAATTTTGGACACCCTTTATATACATTCTCATTGTGTTTATAAACAAACAGTAATGATTTAAAACTTTAGAGAACATTCAAAGTTTAACTTAGCGAATAACAGAATAATATTCTCTGAAAATATGTCTAAAAAGATGTTTAGAGTGTTAAATTTAATTTTGATTGATTTTTTTTTTTTTCTAAAAAATATCTTCAAATAGATCAAAATAGAAAATATAACTAATAAATATTTTTTGTTTAATATTTCAATAAACGTGATATTTTTGAAAACACTTTTATTGTCTTATTTATTCATTAGTTAGTCTTAAAAGTCATTAGCAATGACTTTGAAGAATGTAAAATGTATGCAGTGCTTAATGGATTAAGTTTTTTTATTTGTATAATATATATAAAGAAAATTAGTCTTTGCTATACAATATCTGGAATTAAACAATTTTGCAATCTCTATCCATTTTGAACACTTGGGTACCCAATACATTGTCAAAGAAAAGTATGTCATTCTGCCTATGATGCTTTTTTTGTTCATGTATCATGTGAAAATGGCTGAAGACATGGAATAAAATTTAGTGACTACTAGGGTTACAGGGAAGAAAGTAATGAAGTTGTTTAACCAAAAATAATTTGTTCTCCCAAATTGATCCATCAGCTGGTCAAAAGTGCTAGTCTAGGAATTTTTTTTTTTTTTTTTTTTTTTGGAATTTTTAATAAACTACTACTATATAATACATAGGAGTTATAACTTTTTGTTTTTTATATTTCTGCTAGTAGGGTAATTTCATTACTTAGGACAATGGCACCAATAATTGACACATTAACAAAATTTTTCTTTACTTACTTAATAATTTTCTTATTTATCAGCCAATATTTATGCTTAATTTTTTTTTCTTTATGGCCAAGGTCTGCACTACCGACTTCCCTTATTACACAAATTAATACATTTTTTTTCTGTATCAACAGTGTATCAATAATTGCTTTGCAGCATTCCAATTATTGACTCATATGTGAACCTATTATTGACATCCCTGTTTAAAAGGGAAAGCATAATTGTATTCCAAATTAAAAAATGTCGTAATAATGCATTAGAAGCATTTTTTTTTTTTTTGTGAGGCTCACAGGAATGCCTATAGTTGGATAAATTGATATTTTAAATTATTAATTATTGACAACCCCAAAATATAACTTTAATAAATAAAGTTAATTAAAATAAAAAAAATAAAAATTTAAATTCGAAAACTGTATTCTCATTAAGCAGAAGTAGCTAATCCTTCCTTGTGGTAGACACTGATAAGAAACTCTTCATTCCTGGACTTTCATCATTTAAGGCAGCTTGATTATGGAATGAATATGTATCTGATCAGTTGGGCTTTGGTTAGGAGCCAAGTTTGAATGTCTAGGTGCCCCCAAACACTTTTGAACATTATTTTTGAACATTGAAGGAACAACTGTCAGTAATTAAAGTAGTGTCAACAATTGATGACACTACTTTAATTACCTTTAGCCAGCTAACTTGTTAATAATAAATACTTCAGCTAGTATTTTTATTTGATGCATTTCTAGAAAATTTAAAAACTAGTTTGGATGTGCTGCTCTATTACTTACATTTTCTGTAAAAAGCATCTATACATAGTATAAAACAAAGTAGTGTCAACAATTGATGACACTACTTTAATTACCTTTAGCCAGCTAACTTGTTAATAATAAATACTTCAGCTAGTATTTTTATTTGATGCATTTCTAGAAAATTTAAAAACTAGTTTGGATGTGCTGCTCTATTACTTACATTTTCTGTAAAAAGCATCTATACATAGTATAAAGCAAAGTCGCTTTCCACATCTGTCTGAGGTACCTGCTAACTCCTCCTAAACCACACAACGGATTTTGATGCGGTTTTCACTATCAGTTAGATAATTTTTCTCAGAAGGTTTATATTTATATAACATCATGGTACGACAATATTATGCACATGTATCGAAGAAAAAGGCAATATTTTTGCCTTCACAATAAGGTTTTCAGGTTGAACCACACGAATTTGTATAATTGTAATAAGCATTTTCATTTCTCGTGATCAGATTATCAAATCTTTGTAATTTAAGGAGTCATGGGACTCGCCATCTACATATGAGAGTTTTTATATCCATTAAAAGTTGGCCAGTGTAAAACATGAAATTAATTATCCTTTCAATAATTTAAGTTAGATTTCGTTGTGTGAAACTGACATCATTTTAATGTCATGACTTTAAAAATGCATTAGAGATCCATTTAGGTTAACAGTCTTAGGCATAAAATTTCCTCTAACAGCGGAATAATAAACTTCCACAATATCCAATAAAAGTAGATCAGTAAACAATGTGAGATTATTATTTTTTTTTTTTTCTTTCAAAAATTCAAGTTAGATATTGCAAGTGAAATTGACATTATTTTGATTTCACGAGTGTAAAGATGCATTAAAACATAAAAACCCAATTAAGTTGTTAAAAGGCTTTGACAAAAAAACTATGCAATTGGAAAAAAATGTTAGTTTGAAACATCTTTCATGTGTTTAGTAATTCGCTTTCAAAGTAAATTTAACTTAATCAGCTCTCGGGTAAAAATTACATTACACACAAAATAATTTCGTAACTTTATGATTTAAGTTAGCTTTAAAAATCTCATGGAAACAAACAAGATTTAATCCCATTTCTGCAGAAAAAGGGTGGTTATTCGCAGCAAACCAGAAATTGTTGATATTGCAGCTAGGTAAGGAGTAACAAACTCTGATACAGAACAAAATCCAGTGTGAAATTATTTCCTTCTGTCATATATGCGGAATCTTATTGGATTACGAATTTTGATTTGCTGAGAATGCTCACTCTTGGAGTTCTTAGACTCATCAAAACAAAATAAATAGAACATTAATTGCTGAGAATGCTCACTGTTGGAGTTCTTAGACTCATCAAAACAAAATAAATAAAACATTAATTTGATGGTGCTTCAAAAAGAGTAGGATTTTTGTTTCTATTCTATTTGCAATTTATTTCTTTCACATGTGTAGTAACATTCCTACGAAGCCCATTAAAGAAATGTTGGTAAATCTAAATTATTCAGAGGAGCATATGCATTTAACCCCTTTCAAGGGTAGCAATTGGGGGTAGGTTATTATTGGAAAAATTGGAACCGTTACAAGAGCTATAGTTTCATAGATGAGATGCTTATCATTCAATTATAACACACAATTAAAAATAATTTCTATACTTATGATTATTATAACACACAATTAAAATAATTTATATACTTAATTATAATACTAAAACTTCAAATAAAAGTTCTCTTTCGGTGCAAAAAAAAAAAAAAAAAAAAAAAAAAAAATCCCTCAGAAGTTCAATAGAGAATGTCAAAATATCATCTGCAAGATATCAAATGCTGAAAATTTGATGTTTTATTTTCCTTTTGTTGGGTGTAATTTGGCAAGCAATGAAATAGTTTTTGTTCATTATTGATCTTTAATCACAGAGTTTTAGGTAAAATATTTTGGGAAATGCTCGACAAGCTAATACTTAAATAATTTTGTCTGTTATGCATAGAACTCTAAACATTAGAGAAGCAAACTACTACAAATTTCCACATTTTTTTTTTAATTATTATTTGTCCATTATAATACCAGGTTACAAGTGAAATGATTTAATAGTTTTGCTCTGATTGAATAAGTTTAATCACGTGTGTTAAACTAATTCAATTAAATGCTTCCTCCCGTATGGAGGATGGGTACACAGCTAGTTTATTATATTTTACTATGAAAATTATATCATTTATTGTATGAATGTAATTTATGAAAATTATTTTACTGACAAAATAAACTAATTAACACCTAAATAATTTCAACAGTATGCATGCTGAAGTGTCATTGAATATTGAAACTATAAACAAACACTAAAGATTTTAAAAACATTTAAAAAAATGTTTGTATTAACGATGTACAAGCCAATGTTCCCAATTGGGAACATCAAATTAAAAATTTATTAAAAAATTAAATTTTATCATTATTGACTTGAAAAAATTAGCAGATATAGTTAAAGAATGACTTGATTTTTTGAAATAGAATTGCATTTCTATCATTAGTGGAAAACTGGACAACAAATCATAAAAAAAGCCTTTTTCATAAATTTTTACAGAGCTATCTTGATACACCTCTTCCTCCTTCAAACTCCTTCGTTCATATTTTTACTTAAATCTTTCATTAATTCTTAATATTTCACTTATTTAAACTATGCATCACTATATTCTATTTTTGAAACCAATGTAAAAGTATAGTCAGAAATGGCCCATGCTCCCAATTGGAAACAGTGAAAATTATATTACATTTCCCCCCCCCCCCACACACACACACACTTAAATAACTAATATACTTAAACTTTAAAGCACACAGTAAAAATTAGTTAAGAACACTGTAAAAAATAGTAATTTAACAAAAATACATATCACTAAAACTGTTAAAATACCTATGTACATAAATCAGTACTTACGCTCAAATAAAAACACACTTTCCTGCATGTGTCTAAGATGGTGGTTTTATAATGAAGGTTCAGTAAAGCACTGTTTACACGTCTTTCAAGAGACCAATCTGAAATGACGTATAAATGAAAAGACAAAAGACGTGTAAATTAAACATTAATAAACAACTTTTATTATTACAGGTTTAATGCTACTAATTCAAATTTATGTAATTAAATGTAAGTTTTTTTAAGGTATTAGTAAATTACCTCATAGTTTTTACACTAAAAACAATAATTAGATTTTTTTTTAAATCTCATAAATGTGAAACAAAAATTTTAACTTTATTGTACTGCATCTCAATTTCTGCATATACTTAGTATTAATGTAATATATGAGCACCAATTATGAGGTAATTTTTGTTACAGATCTTGAATTTAATCAATCAGTCAAAGTTACCTGGTGTACTGCCTTTGATTATCAATTAGAGCATTACTGATTGAATTAAGTTAATGAAATAATTTTTTTTTGTGTCCTGACAAGCAAAGTAAAATTTTCAATATTGTCAATTGTGCCTTTAAAAGAAGGTTATTAAAGTTACTACCCTCCATGCCTACTTTATTTGATCTATATGACAAAAGTTTCGCCCCAAACAGAAAAATAACTACTTGGACAGAAAAGTTTTCAAGTTAAGGAAAGTGTAAAACAACGTGTAACTGATATTGATGCTGTATAAATGAAGCATTTTTGCATTAAAATGAATAGGAATAAATCGGGACTTCATGAAAGCAATGTATAAATGTAAAAGTCATATAAATGAGAAGTGTATAAATGGTGCTTTACTGTATCATCTTTTGTATCATCCAAACTTTTTTTTGGTACATGTACATTTTAACAAAGTTTTTTTTTTGGTTGTTGTTGTTGTTCTTAAAACCAGCTTTTTAGAAAATTTTAAGGTTGTGAGTGTTTGTTATTGCTTCAGTATTTAATGACGCTTCAGCACTCTCTCATACCATTAAAATTAGTTTCGGTAAATTAATAAATTTAGGTAAATTAGCTTGCTTTAACAGTATAAAAAATTTATTACCTAATTACATTTACATAATAAATATAATGTGATGGTAAAATATAATTCATGCTTCTTGTAATAAATGTATCAGACCAGCACATTCGAATTGGTTTTTAAATGTTGAAGAAACATATTGCATAAAAATAACATGCTTAAAAAAAAAAAAAAACATGGGTAAAACAGAATCTGCTTATCTTGAGTTTCAAAAAGGAGTACATTTCCTTGATGCTGAGACTTTACAATTGCATTTGAAAATTTTTGTATTTAAAAGTAATGCTGAAATTTCAAAATTTAATCATTCTAAGAAACTAAGTCGCATTGCGACGAAACACTTTAACATCATAATTACGGATATCATGTAGAACGACAGTTCTACGAGTGACGCAGACAGCCCCAACCAACCAACCGTAAAACATCGCAGCACTTATATTTACAGCTAACTTTTGCTATTTGGAAAATGTATCTTCTAGATCTCAGAATCCGCTCTAACAAATTTTTTACAATTAATATATGATTTTAATCGGTGCCAAATTCGATGAGTGACGTCACTGGTTAGCTAGGAAAAACTTTTTTTTTTTTTTTAATTTAATCCAGTTCAAAGAGGGAACTATTTAACTCGCGCAGTAAAATACAGAAAATGATCTTCTTTGGGAGGCAATAAACAAGACAGGGAGTATGAATACAGTGCTGTTGGCGGACGCAAAAGTCAGAGAGCCTAAGAAAATATTTTTTAAGGATAAGTAGGCTCTTAATTTTTTCTTGTTGTTGTTAAATTAATCATCAGTTTTCATCACAGTATTCCAAATTTTTATAAATATGCTTTGGACAAAATTGATGCAAAGAATTGACCTAAAAAATCTAAAGGGAAATGACTCGGCGCTCAATCTCAATCCATGATTTCATATACACATAATAATTCCGTTCAGCCTTCCTTTTGAATTGTTATCCCTTATGTTTTAATTAGTCACTCTTTTAATAATATTTCTATTTCCTTTTGCTTTTGGCTCTCAGCTATCCGAGATGTCGCATAGATCCATGACAAGAGTTGTACAACTTAACTTATAACATAAACCAGTTTGGTCCTAGATAGCTAGTACGTTCCACTTCTGCTTTCTGACCAGATGACTTGAGTTCTATCCCCGCCGTCGCACTTTTGCGAGATGAGCTTTGTGTTACTGTCGTTTATGTTTTATTTCATTTTAAAAATAATAACAGATTATTATGTACTTTACTTATTTTTTCTGTAATTTATTTTGCTATAATTAATAATTAAAAATAGTTAAGTCATTGAATTAAAAAATAATTAATTTAAGTATCTTTTGGTAAAACTCCTTCCTAACTTTTTCTTTAAGTATTTCATTTCATATATCTCTAGTATTTTGATAGCTGTTTCTAATTAAATTAAGTCTTTCTTTTTCTAATATTATTAACTCTTATTTGGAAAATTCAATATGTAATTAATATTTCAATGAATTTTTTTTCTCTTCAGAAAGCTCACATAATTAATTAATAATAATTATTATTTAGTATTCAAAGGAAAATAAATAGTAGTTTTACATACTAACAAGTTTTAATAATAATTCTTTTACTCTTCATGTATATGTATAATTTATTGTAATTGTTGAATTATAATTTTAAGACCAGTATTTTTTTCCAAATCTTAGGTTTTCTCACTTTTATTTTGTATTCCTTTAAATACCAGATTTAAAATTTTGTTCAATACTTTTCAGATAGAAATTTCATTAATTAATCTAAATTTATACATTCACTATATTTTGTATTAGACATTTAAAGGCTGGAGATGGCATCTAAAACAAGATGTTGTGCCCACCCAAGCCGAGTTGATAAGATACTGAAAGTGGTAGATAATGGAAGTATGAAGGTCCAGGGTTCTGGTCTACCAGATGGCTGATAATCTAAAAATTCAGAGTTTTGGACATTTTTTCTTACGATGTAACGTAAATATGCTTCAGAAGCACTAAGAAAGTCAACCATGCAAGACGCCCCCCCTTACATAGGCAATACGAAATACTCCTCGTGTAGGTTTACCATAACACAATACAATACAACCTTTTCAGAAATAGTTATATGCTTTTAGTGTATGTTAGAATAAACTGAAATTAAATTAGTAACATAATGTATTTCTTAAATTTATGAAACACACAAAAAGCAGATATTAATATTCTATTAATTACTTACTAGGTGAAAGACAGCATGCAGTACGTAAATTTATCAAAAATGGGGCTGCCTTTTAAATCTATCAAAACAGCTCAATTAACATAGTATTTTAAAGCCTCTAATTTATGGGAATCATTGACACCAAGGTTTTTTTTTTTTTTATCATTCTAAAATAAGTATAATTCTGTAGTATTATAAAAAAAAATCGTGATAAATCGTTATAAAAAAATCGTTATAATCAGAGAAATTGCTCATTAGAAAGATGCTATTCTTTTAAACATTTTTAATAAAATCCAAAACATTTTTGTTCGAATACGGATTTATTGTTATTTTAAGGTCTCATTTCATCTTGATAATTCAAATTCCGTAAATTAGCAGTCAAAATTTAAGAAATTCTTCTGTATATTAAAATAGAAAAAGGGGATATATTTAAAAGAAAAACGGGAAACAGATAAAAGTTTAAACACGCATGTGCGAAATCACTAATAGCCATTGAAGGAAGCGTAAACATCGGCGCTTCGTGCCGCGTTGATGAAATCCAAGATGGCGGGGCGGGTCCCTCAACCTTACTCTCCCCTGGAAATTTAACTCACATATTGGCAAATCGCCAAAGAACAAATTCACTAACTTTATTAAACTTTAATATGCAGAGTTAATCTATACAGCGTTAGCGATTGCTGTAAGTTTTAAAATCCTGACAGAATGAATTTTACGTAAGATTTCTGGAAACATTAAATTGCGAACTAACTCGATAAACAGTCAGTATATAAAACATAACAAATTAGTTTATTAACAATAACAATATAAAAACAGTTACAATAAAAAATTTGACTAGGTTATTTGATATGGCTGACAAGTAAAAGGATATTCTTATTAAAACAGGATTTCAGGTTTAAAAGCAGTAATCTTGATATGTAAACTTAACAATAAACGTAACATATAAACTTAGCATGGCCACAGCGTAAACGCTTTGAAGGAGGAAATGATTTCAAAAGAACTCTAAATGCATTGGTTTACCACTGGATACCGGAGAGGCACACTCTAAAACACGATAGGATCAAATTCTTGCAAAGTCCTTTTATTGCACTTGGGAAAGAAGATCACCGGGTTTTCATAATACACTGCCGAAGAAACACCATCACACAATATCTATAACACCCTAAACTGGGCAGGAGTTGAGAAGAATCATATACTGAAATCCATAAACGAAACGAAACTCGAAAACTGCTGCCGGCTTGCCGAGACGGCCCTTTTAAATAACACTCAGGCAGGAAACCGAAAACACCCACGGAGACGCACGCAACCCGATTACGATTCAAGCATTCGATTCGGCAAACGATGCATGATCGGCAGGCGGCAATTCGGATCGGCGGCACGGGACGTCGAATGACGTCATAACGTGCGTACGGAAGGCAATTGACGGCTCGCCTGTAGTATGATCAACAAGATGGCTGCCGCCACGGCGATGTGCCGATAAACAGGAAAACATCCATGTAAGTAAAACCTTTTAGGATTAATTCATACTGTGCAATTTAAAGATGGTGGGAAGAATAAATTAATTCATACTGTGCAGTTTAAAGATGGTGGGAAGAATAAAGCCAGTGCTAAAGCTAAACTGGAAACTTATTAAAGTTGGGAGTTGAAAGGTAGTACTGGGCCAACACATTTGAGTCAGTAAAGAATTAGGGACAGCAAAGACACAAGTGGAAACAGAGCTTCATACGCCCGGGTTATGTCAGCACGCCCAGTCTCTTTTCCACCTACAGCATGCGCATTACAGATCTCGCGGACATATGAAATTCTTCTGGCGCTGGAGAAAACGTATATGTATTTAGTTACAACTGCTTTCTTCTGACACTGGTCTTTTTTTTTTTTTTTTTTTTCGAGGGTGGATGAAGGTGTACCTTTACTAAATTAGTTTATTTTGGTTTCTACTCAAGGGATGTGAAGTAGGTTTCGATTTTTAGACCGACAGCCTTAAGGAAATTTTATTTTAAACTTCTTTTTCTTTCAGGGGGGTTCTAGAGTAATTCTATTTTAATTCATATTTTAAAACTTTTTTTTAAATAAATAATTTTTTGCATAAATTCTTAAACTGGTAGTTCATCTAAACGTTCTCTAAAAAAATGAAATTATCAACTGATAAAATAACAAACATAGTATGATGTTACTTTTCTAAAAAGCGACATAAAACCGATTATAAACAATAATTTTTTGAGTAATTTTCTATTTTATTAATGATTATAGTCATTAATTAATTTAATCAACAATTTTGAGGTGTATCATTAACTTAGTTAAAAACTTATAGTGTATCATAATATAGTTAAAAATTTAACTTAGAGATAGCTTTAAACTGAAAGCAAACATTGCATTAAAACAATAGAACGAGTAACTGTATTATCATTAATTAAGAACAAGATTATTAAATTAATAATTTAAACAAAACTTAACTTATGGTTATTGTTAAACTGAATGCAAAATAATGAATCACAATGCATTAAAACAATAGAACCAATAGTTATATATTGTTGTTGTTGTTCTAGAATTACGGCCAATTAGCTACACGTAGAGGTCTGCGCCGCACGGAAATTTGCGGCGACGGCATAACGACCTCAGAAATGTTGGAATATGTAAAAATAAACTAAATATATTTTATCTGTTTAGCTAAATTATAGTATATTAAAACTTTATTTTCATTAAGTATTTTTTTAAAAACTTAAAGTTCCCTTAACCCTAAAGTAAAATATCTAAAGCTTCCCTTTCCCCAATAAGTTTTCCAACCATCCTCACCAAAGTCCTAACACTGCTTTTGTGGTATGTTGTGAAAAATAACACTTATTTTTTATATTATGTATATGCCTGTTTCCTTTTACACACAAAAGCTCTAAATTACATTTACCTTTTTAAAATAGTCTTGAAAATGATTAACTTATTTCAAATAGCATTTAAAATTAAAGGCAGTAGTATTTAAAGTAAAAATAAACTACTTCTAAGTTACTTCCAATCATTATATCAAGTTAAAAGAGTCTTAAATTATACTAAAATAACTTGCTTCACCATCTGACATAGTGTAGATGTAAACAAACCAATTAGTTGCCACTTAATAATAACTAAATTTTTTTAAAATTATTCCATTGGCTGAAAGCTGTGACATCATCTTTGATGTGTCACCTCAACTAAATAAAAACAGAAATGACTTTATTTTTCTTTCCAGGTTTGGAAAGTATGCAAATTTGAGCTTGTGAAGCATGGGCAGGGTAGTATAAAAGGAGGTGTTAGTTTTGGTTGTCTAGCAGTGCAGTGCAGTTCTGAACCCAGTGCAGATGTGTTAAGGCTGGCCTGAAGAAGGCAAATGAAAGGCTGGGCCTTGTTATGTTGTTTTCTGTGGAAGCTCTCTTGTGATGACCTGTTTTTGAAACTGGTAGAAGCCATTTTTTGTGACCAGTAAATGGTGAGCTGTGCAAGGAAAAAAGAAGTTTTTTTTCCTCCCTTTTCTGGCTACCCTGCTCATGCTGCTAATTTTTGAAACAATTTTTCTTGTATTTCTGTCTTATGACTGGATGAACCTTTTGTTCTTCATAAATAAACTGTTTTTGTCATTCAAGAACTTGTCTTCATTTTGATCCACGCAATACCTCTGATTCAAAATTGACATCAAAATTTACAGTAAAAATTAAATGGAAGTTACATTTGAAAGTACCAGGCTCTGCTACCCTCAACAAGAAAACCGGTGGCAGCGCCGCGCTGCGGCATGAGAATATTTTTGAAAAAGAGCACAATGAAAATGGGTATATGCATACAAACATACACTTATATGTATAAATTGGAGCTAAAATGAGATCTTTTAAGACTAGAGTTTTTATGAAAACTAGTCTTAATTATGATATTGTGCGATTACTGCCAATTAGCTGCACGTGAGCTCTCGCCCGAGGGGTGGGGTGTAGAGATCACTACTGTGTTCGGGCTCAGGCAGGGTTGATTATATTTTTCTTTAATTAGTACAAACGGCAAAATTTATGATATTCTATCAATGAAGTAATTGTCTTTTATTTATCTATTAGCTGAAATTTCGGGATCAGGCTCCGACTTAAATAATATCACCTTAGGCGGGCTCGAATTAAGTCCTCGCACTCGGACTTTAAAAAATGAGCTTGAACTCATCTCTAGAGGAGTGCCCTCCATAGGGGTCTTTCTAAGGGGTCCTAACCTGTATCTAAGCTAAGTTTCGAAGGAAACTACGAACGGTTAAATCGGCAGATGCGACCTGGTTTTGAACCAGGCCCCTTCTGTCTCCCAGTTCAGAGCGCTATGCTCTCGGCCACTGGTGGGGCTCCAGAGTATGAGCTTGCCTTTGTGGTACACTTTAAAAAAATATTTCTGTTTTTTAAAAGTGTACCATGTTCTTTTGAGGTATAATGCAATGGGTGCATTCGTATACGTCAAACTTGTTGCATGAGTTTTCGTAAGAAAACTGGAATGCATGTGTTTAGTGCTATCATTGGCTATCAGTTTCTTTGGACTTTAAGGATACCTTCAGTTTATTTAGTTTCGTCGCCTAGGAGACATGTTTGTTTACAATTCGCGAATGTGCTAATTTTGCTGAGGCGAGTTTTTAGTACATACTCAATATAAAATCAACAGGATTTTTAAAAGAAAGAGTGGCCATAATTGAAGTGCACAGATCAAAATTTAGAAATTTCAACTTAAACTTCATTTTTTCAAAAGTATTTAGCAAAAGAAGTTCAAATTTCTCTAATAACGGTCTGAATCAACTTCAATCTCAACACTAAAACATCCACTTTTGAATTTACTAAAATTAAAAATACAAGTAAATGATTACCTTTGAAAAATTATGTACCTCCGTAGCAGTTTCTAGCACATGCATTAGTTTCCTCATCGAAAAAGTAATATTTGCAGCTTTTGTAAACGTAAAATACTTTTCATAACAACATACTTTTCCATAACAACAGACACCATTTGTAAACAGCAACAACGTGCAGCAAGTAAAAGAACGTACCCATACTACGTGACCCTTTTAGTGGGGGGAGGGAGGTCTTCAAAATACTACGCTCAGTCACAGGAGTGTGGCTTTGATTTTTGTTACGTAGTCGATTTCACCAAGAGAAATTTGTTGTAAATTAACAATATGTTTTTACAAAAGTTTATCTTTTTCATAATATTTAATTTACTAGTAATTATAAGCATACATGAGGTCTTATGCAATAAATGCCGTATTAATAAAGACGAATATGAGTCAAATTAATTTCATTTGTTTCAATTTCTGCCTGCGAAAGGATTAAAAATCATACTTGTCAATACTACATAAAAACTTAATGGGGAAGGGGGGTCTTGCCATATACTACGAGTGGTCACCGAGGGGAGGGAGGGTTCGAAAAATCTTAAAAAATAGGTCACGTAGTATGGGTACGTTCCCTAATCTTCTCAATCAACCTAAATTGCCCTCAGTTTACTTCGTTTGAAACTAATTGCACTCAGTTTTGTATACGAACGTTCAAGTTTTAAACTGAATGCACTCAGTTTCCTTTACAAACACCTTAGATGGAAACTCGTTGCACGAGTGCAATTCGTTTGGCGTTTACGAATGCGGCCAATGTTTAAACAGTTTTTAAAGAAATCAAATTACGCCATTGACTCAAAAAATTTAAATTGTATCTTTACAAGTTACTAGCGTTAAGAAGTATCCAAACAAAAATAAGCTGAATAAACTGAAAGTTTAGGTACAGTTTTTTTTTTTTTTTTTTTAAGTTTTGAAGCAATTGTACATGGTGGTGTAAAATCAGCATTCTTCGACAGCGTGCCGGACTAGACCTCGGCGGCAGCGGCGTGGTACAAATGCCCAGTGGCGGTGCTGATCTCTAGCTACACGTAGGCTCTAAGCCGAGAGGTGGGTTGCCCTCCGTGGGGGGTCTTTCTAAATCTAAGGGGTCCTAACCCGTATTTATGCTAAGTTTTGGAGGAAACCACGTAAAACTCCGAACGATTAGTTCGACGGACGAAACCTGGTTTCGAACCAGGCTTCTTTTGTCTCCCAGTTCAATTATATCAAATTTTGAGTGACGCCCTGCTGGGATTTTGAAAGATTTGTTTTTAAATTCCATTACAGTTACTTTCGTTTTATTTTCTAAAGAAGATTTACACATTTAAGCAATGCTTTTCATTATGAAATACACTGTCAAATATATCACACATTCACTGAGTCTATGTAATGTATTCAAATGAATTTATTTCAATAATTTAATTTATCTTTTGCATCACGCTATCCAAAAGGGCAAGCAAAATTTTCATATACATTTAACTTAGTTTGGTTACTATGACACTAACTAAATATTTGCGTATATTTTACTTGCCTTTTTGGATAGCGTGACGCAAAAGATAAATTAAATTATTGAAATAAATTCATTAGAATACATTATATAGACTCAGTGAATGAGTGATATATTTGACAGTGTATTTCATAATTAAAAGCATTGCTTAAATGCGTAAATCTTCTTTAGAAAATAAAACGAAAGTAACTGTAATGGAATTTAAAAACAAATCTTTAAAAACCCCAGCAGGGTGTCACTCAAAATTTGATATCATTATTTTTAAGACCCATATTTAAAATTCATATAGCTATAAAGTAAAATGCTGCGTCACAAATTTTTAACCCGTTAAGGGTTTTTGCATGGGGTAAACTCTACAGTCAGGGGCGTAGCCAAGGGGGGGGTTAGGGGGGTCATAAGCCCCCCCCCCCCACATGAGGAATTTTTTGCCATACAAAATGTATATTCTTCACTACATTATCACACACACATATACATATATATGAGTTGTAGTAGTCGTAACCCCCCCCCATGAAAAATTTCTGGCTACGCCCCTGTCTACAGTGTATAACAATACCACCAAAATCAGTGATTACCATGTTTGATGGTCCTCTTGTTAGTATTTAGCCTATTGTCTAACACTTTTATATGTAAAAAAATAATAATGAAAATCACTAAACCTAAAGAAGTAACTGCTAATGAAAATTCTCAGTTTTGCTTCTTAATTTTTGTATAACCTCTTCTCTAGGATCCAAGCACTCATAGCCCATGGACTGGCATATCTCAGTTCTTGCCTACAACTCAAAAAATTATCCAGTTCTCTGAAGGAAAAGAACCAAAAGTAATCACATGTATTTGATTTGCTCTTTGTCTTTCTTATTTCTAATATTCTTCCTCGAATAAAGTATTTTCTTGTTCTGAATTTTTTTTTTTTTTAGATTGGAGACAAAATTGTGTATGTTGCTGGTGCATTTGATCTATTCCGTATCCTTTTTTTACTATAATTTATGCTCCTGTGTATATGTTTACTCTTAGCTGCCCTCGTATATGATTTAGGTATGCAATGGGTTAGTTTTGATTAAAACAGAATAGAAATATTTTTGAAGTGCCACTTATGTCTCTCAAAACATTCTGTATTGTTTAAGAAAAAATGTAATATCCAAGAAGCATTGAAAACTAGAAAATGCTTTAAATCAAGCAATTATAAATTAAAGAAATTCTAATTTAAATGAGACAATTCTAATATATCTCTAGTATATCTTGTAAATAATTATTATTAACAGGCATAACACTAAAACTTAACAGTGAACTTTATTAAGTACAACACACAGATACATCGTAAGACAAGTGCTACATTCACGCTACCACTGCACACATGGTTGTTTTTCTCTGTGACGGTTTCAGTCAGAAGTTGAAGGTGAAGTCGTTTCCCTTTTTTGTAGCAGAGAGGAATACAGTTACAACTGTAGCAGATGCAACACCTCCTTCCCACTTAGCTCTAGTCCCTATACCTTGCCGGTAACCTTATTGTATGTGAAAGACGACTAGAGTATCCTGTTGGGGTAGTTTTTTCAACCTGTAAACCCTCCGAAGCTGTTGGTGCCGAATTTTGTTTACCATTAGGGGAGTTGGCCACACTTGCTTGTGGGTCAAGTACTGGGGGCACTTGATCGCTTTCATGTCCAGTTTCTTCCCACCCTGGATTTTGTTTATCTGCATTACTTTTATCAACAGGAGGATCCTGTCTGGAGCATAACTGATCAACATGCTTCTCTGCCATAGAACCATTAGGAAGTTCAATTGCATGCATCTTTTCTCCCATATCACTTCTGATTACTCCTGGAATCCACTTCTCCCCCTTCCCATAATTCCTACAGTGTATGTTCTGCCCAATCTCAAAACTTCTACTGGATGTTGGGGTTAGTTTGACTGGAGCATGCACAAGATCTAGCCGACAATGTATCTGTCTCCCCAACAGAATTTCTGCAGGCGACACACCATGCAGGGCTAGGGGAGTCCTCCTAAAGTTCATTAAAATCCTGGATAGCCTAATGCTCACTGACTCACCTTGAACCTTTTTTAGACTTTATGAACTGCACAGCCCTCTCTGCCTGACTGTTCAAAGAAGGATGGTATGGTGCTGTAAATAAGTGCCTGATTCCATTCCTATTAACAAAAGCTTCAAATTCCCCAGATCTGAAAGTTGACCATTGTCACTAACTATTGTTTCTGGAAACCCAAATCTTGCAAAGATTTCAGAAAGCTTTTCTAAAGTTATTGAGGCAGTAGCATTTTTAACTGCCATGGCCTCAATCCATTTAGAATGGGTATCCTGAACAAACAATATCATCTGATTGTCTATAGGCCCTGCATAATCTATGTGTATTCGTGACCAAGGCTGAGTTGCTGCTGGCCATGGCTGCAAACTTTTACTAGGCATGTTAGAATTTTCTACGCACATCTTGCAACTACCCACCCACTTCTCAATATCACTATCTATATTGGACCACCACAACAAGGATCGAGCAATGTTCTTCATACCTGTTACACCCTGGTGGGTACTGTGCAACTCTTGAAGCATCCTTTTATGCAAATTTTTAGGGATAACTACCCTATTGCCTCAAAGTATAATGTTCCCCTCCAACGACAACTCAAAACATTTCCTAAAATAAGGTAACAGGCTTTCATTCTCTAGATTACCTGAGAAAGCATTTAATACTTCAGGCCACCCATTCAAAATTAATTTAGACATCTTATCTAAAATAGGGTCCCTTAATGTAGCATCACCAATATCTGCCACTGATACTGGACCAAGCTCAACTCTCTCTATTAGCAATACCATTTCCATTGGTAATGGTAGATCAACAATGGAGTTACTTGGCAAGGGCAACCTGCTACATGCATCCGCATTACTATTTTGCACCCCAGGTTGGTAACGCACAGTATAGGAATATGCTGAGTGTTAAAGCCCAGCGTTGAATGTGGTCATTCTCCATGGCTGGAATATGCTTACATTCTGAAAGAAGAGAAACCAGGGGGCGATGATCCGTATAAAGGACAAATGGCCGACCTAAAAGGTACTCTCTAAAGCATGTCACCCCAAACAAAAGGGACAGCGCCTCTTTTTCTAACTGTGCATTATTCTTCCCAGCTGATGAGTGAGGCCTTGATGCAAAAGCAATTGGACAATCCTCCCCACTAATGGTGTGGGAAAGGACATCGCCAATGCCAAAAGGAGAAGCATCGCATGCCAAGGTCAATTCCTTATCAGGATCATAATGTACCAGCAATCCTGAATTACAAATAGCATCCTTTGCTGCTTTAAATGCCACTTCTTCCTTCCTAGACCATTGCCACGGGAATGATTTTTGCAACAGGTTGTATAACGCGGCTAATTTAGTACTCATATTTTGCAGAAATTTAGAATAAAACGTAATCAGACATTTCTAGGACTCACTGACATTTCTAGGTGTTGAAGCTTCTTTGATTGCATTGACTTTCTCATCTACAGGTTGGATACCATCTTTATCGATGGTGTGACTCAAGAAAATTAATGAATCACAAAGGAAACTACACTTTTCCCTTTTTAACCTACTAAGCACCTCCGTAAGATTGCACAAATGTTGCTCAGCTGAGTGCCCCATAACAATAATGTCATCCAAATAGACTGCTGTATTAGGAATCCCTGCCAGTAAGGTTTCCATTGCTCTTTGGAAGATTGCAGGAGCTGATGAAACTCCAAAGAGCAATCTGACATATTCAAATAATCTTATATGTGTATTTATTACAATGAGTTTCCTATATATCTCATCTAACTCTAGTTGATTGTACACATCCTTCAAGTCTAATTTACTAAACTGGGTACCCCCAGCTAGACTGGCGAAAATATCATCTACTTTGGGTAATGGGTATTTATCAGGGTCAATGGCCAAATTTGCAGTTAACTTAAAATCCCACGAATTCGAATTGATGTTTTATCCCCTTTTAAAAGTGGCACAATAGGGGCAGCCCATTCGAAATGACGAATCGGTTTCAATATACCAGCCTCTTGTAATCTATTAAGTTCATTTTTAACTTAATAGATTAAAGAAGAGAAACCAGGCAAAATGCTCTCATGGCAAAAGGTAAGGTTCTAGCTTTGTAGAAAGCAGGCAGGGGCGGCCCTAGGGCCGGACAAACCGGACCCCTGTCCGGGGCGGCAAATTTTAGAGGCGGCATTTTGGCTCGAATTTGAAAAATACATTTTGTATTAGCAAACGAATTGTTAAAAAATATTCCGAAGAATTTCATTCTATATAACTTTACTAGCTCATGTACCCATCCGTCATTGATGGGTTTTTACTAACCGCTTGAATTTCGTTTGCATTGTAGAAGTAAAAAAAAATGGAATTAGCATACTGGCAGAAATACAGAAAGCAAAGTTATAACTCTTGTGTATTGTTTAAAGATTACAGGTTAAAGAGTAACAAGACAAACTGTCAATAACTGAGACAAACTGTCAATAGAGAAAATAGTTTACATTCAAAATTAACGTTTTCTTTTAGTGGATGAGCTTCCTACATAAAAGTCATTTAAAGGTACAAAAGAAGATGCTAGCAATGAATATTAAACTGAAAAGAGAATACCTGGAAAATACTTTGTAATAGCAAGTTGCCTATATTTAACACTGCAACATCTGATTGAATTATATTTTATTGATTTTACTTGATGCGCGGAGAACTTTATCAAAGTTTACATCATACCTCAAAAATAATACAAATTTGTAGCAAATTAAAAACCTATAATTTTAATTTACTAACTGCCTACTTTAAAAAAAAAAATTTCATTTCATTCCCTTTTGTCTGACCACTAGTTGTTTTCAGGAAGTTGTCATACAAAATTTTCTCAAAATAATATATATATATATATTTAATTGGGAAGAATTCAAACAATGTTATTTAACTGAATCTCCTCGTCAGTAACTGAATTTTGTTCTATTAACTTTAGAAATTTTAATATTATTCCTGTAAATTTTTGCACAATTTTCTCAAAATTAAAAAAAAAAATAATAATAGTAATTTAAAAAAAGAAATCGACTTAATTTGTTTAAGTCGAACAGCCACCTATTGTATTACCTCCAGATGCCTTAAAGTGACGCCCCCCTCTCTCCCCGCCCCCTAAAAAAGAAAAAATACAATGCAACTTTTACAAACCCTTTCAATTTATTCAAATCTTCCATGATGCTTTGAAAAAATTTCGATGCTTTGTTACCCATCACATGACTTAATTTAATTCTGTTCTCTTAATCCGTTTTTGATGGATGCCAGAACAAAATCTCAAAGTCTATGAATTATTTAAAACAATTTTGGTATCTATTGTTTCAATTAACTTACCATTCAATATAATTCCAAATTTCATTCTATTTCATTGAGCCATTTTTTAACAAAGGGCGAACATACATTTACACACAGTTTTCAAACAACAGTTTTAAATCTCAAAACTTTTAAACGAATTAGAAACATTTTAGCACCTGCAGTTTAAATTAAGTTGGCACGTTTGGTGTTGTTATAAAATTAATTTCATTCGCTTCAGTTGTTTATACATGATGTGCAGACAAATATTTACTCATTTTGCATAGATTTTTCACAAGGTTTCCAGTTGGATTCAAATTACACTTTGTTAATGAAATTCAACAAGCCAAATACTATCCCACATTTCTAGATTGCATTCCTGATGCCAAATAAATCGAACAAATCGAATTCTTGGTTAGGTATAAAGTTATTGACAAATCTTATTCCAATGAGGCTACCATTAAAATTGATGAGAGAATTTCATCAATTTGTAAGTTTTTGTTTCAATGATTTGGCTTCAGGATTATTTAACTCTCTCAAACAGTTCATGTTCCTATGTTCTATTATTATTTGGTATAAAATCTTCAATTCCGTGAATCCATTAAGAAAGCTATGGCAGTCAAAAGACAACGATTTACCACCTGCTCTAGAACTCTTAAGAAACTGTAAAGATTTTTTTTAAAGGAGCTTCGATTGGATGTGATTTTAAATGAAAAGTTCTGTTATGCAAGAGAACTGACCGACGACATAGTATTCTGGCTAACACTGAGTTTACGCAGCCACGTAACATATTAATTTTGATTGCGAAGCACGAGATGATCTGGTGAAAGATCCTAAATCAAAATTCAAGATAGTTTTATTTTTTACAATAAACAAAACGATTCCTTAGAATGCAGATTTAATTTAATAAGTACCCAATGTAATTATTTAAAATTTTTCCATGGCATATATGAGTTAAAAGATACTCCTAAAAAGTGCTAATTAAACATTGTAACACAGTGTAACAGTGTTAACACTGTGTAAAGTGTAAACAATTGGAGTTAATGCTGACCGATGGAGAATCAGGGAATATAAACGCTCTTGATCTAGTAAATGAAATAGTGTTACGGCCTTATTAGGCAAAAAGGAAAGCCCAATTGAAATTTTAAAGCTAATTTCAACTCTTGATTTTACACGCACATCTTGCTATTGCTTCGAGAATTTCGCTTTCTTTGCCGATAATTGTGGCAAGTGCAGAGAAGAGTTTCTCACAATTAAAGTTAACTAAAAATTTCTTATGTTCCACAACTCTACCAGATGCGTTAAATAACTTAACTACATTGGCTATAGAACATGAATTAGTTGAAAAATTGATTTAAGAGAAAAAGTCAGGAATTTTGCGAAATTAAAAGTCATAAAAAGAACTCTTGATTTTTCTCTCTTCTTTTGGTTTTTAGCTTAATGTGTGGTTTTTTAATAAATATGGTTTATTCTTATGCTGTGTTATGTTTAAAGAGCTACTCCAGTTTTATAGGCATGAAAACAGAATCTGTAAACAATTTATTTCTTTTAATAGTAATTTTACTGGGGGGGGGCGGCATTTTATATTTTTGTCCGGGGCGGCAAAACTGTTAGGGCCGGCCCTGAAAGCAGGTTTTACATCATGTTTAATAATTAACCCAATTTGATAATCTTTAAAAAGACCTAAATCATTAGAAAATACATCAGTGAAATCATTTAACACATTTTGCATAGTAATATTAGACACATTTAAGCAAAAATTCAATGGCCATATATTAAACATTTCAATTAAATTTCGACCATGCAAATTTAGGCCCTCGCCCTCCACAACCAGCAGCGGTAGCTTCTGTGTTTTATTTTTGTATCTAATTTTACACACAAAACTTCCCAACACTGGGATGGCTTGACCAGTGAAAGTGGACAAAGCTGTATCTGCTGGCTGTAGAGCAGGTCAGCCCAATCCGTTGTATGTCTTAAGATTTATAAGAGACACAGCACAGCCTGTGTCAATTTCCATCATGACTTCACTGTCCTCTAAAGTGAAAACAGACTTATATGGCAGTGGCAGGTTGGTTACTATTTTACCCACTGCCATATTATGAAATATGTTGTACTCTGCATAATGAGGAGCATTCCCACTTTTATCACTGTTAGGCACACAATTCACAATATCAGACTGCACATGAGTGATGTTATCGCCCCTATTAGATGCACCAGTGTTTGGCACTGCATGAACAATATTGCATGGAGGACTCTTAAATTTGTTTTCACATGATTTTTTTAAACACTTTTTGGCCAAGTGGCCTGTCGTACCGCTCTGAAAGCACTTTTTATCCCTCGGCGGACAGTTCTTTGGCACATGGTCCCGTGCTCCGCACCGTATGCATTCTTTAAAATATTTTGGTATAGATGCTTTTCCTTTATTCTAAATGTTTTGTTTACACTCGATGCAGATGATCCCATCTGTAAGTCAAGGGCGTCCCAGGCAGCCGTTTCCATGGAAACTGTAATTTCAATGGCTCTTGCAAGTGTTAAATTTGGCTCCACCAGTAGCTGATGCTGCATATCTGCGTTTTGTATGCCGCACACAAGTCTATCTCGTATCATAGTATCCAATGTTGGACCGTAATTACAAAACTCGGAGAGCCGTCTAAGAAACAAAAGTAGCAACTGACTCATCCTGCTTCCTCGCCCGAGAGTTAAACCAGAACCGTTCTACGATCTCCGATGGAGCTGGGCTGTAATGGTTATTCAAAACCGTCAGGATTTCCTACAATGTCTTGTCCACTGTTGTAGCTGGCACAATCAAGCTCAGCAACAGTTTGTAAACTGCTGGTCCCACACAGGTCAAAAAGATCGGCTTCTTTTTATCATCTGCGACATCGTTAGCTTCAAAGTATAGCTCCACATACTGCGCCCACGATTCGACTGATACATCAAAGTTTGAAATTCATCCGAACGAAGCCATCTCTTTTCCTCTCCTTTTTTCATCCTCGTCGCCAGTTAATATATCTCCAGTATATGTTGTAAATGATTATTAATCACAGGCATCACTAAAACTTAACAGTGAACTTTATTAAGCATAACACACAGTTACATTGTAAGACAATCGCTACATTCATGCTACCACTGCACACATGGTTGTTTTTCTCCGTGACGGTTTCAGTCAGAAGTTGAAGTCGTTACCCTTTTTTGTAGCAGAGAGGAATACAGTTACAACTGTAGCAGATGAGTATTAGTGAGTTTTTCTCGAAACACATTTTTCCATAACCCTTCATTCAAAATATTTAATTTTAGTTCTATGCAATGTGTGTGTTTAAAATTTTGCTGTGACTTTTTTATAGTAACTAAATTAAACTCATTAGCACAACAGTCCATGTAGGGCCAAGGCCTGTGCTGCCAATTTACTATTTCACTACCACGGCCTTTGGGATTGCAGAAGCATATGCCCCTGCCATGTGGTCAAACTGGCCCAAAGCACCCTGTGTTTATTTCCTAAGCAAGCTTGGCCCACTCAAGAGATGAAAAGTTGAGTCAACCTTGCCAAACCTGGGAATTGAGACCTGTGGCATGACAGCATACCGTAAAATACCTCAAAAGTCCCCCCCCCCACACACTTTTCACATGAATTTCACTTTTTCTTAAAATAAGGAATAAATGCCCCCTTATGCAAATTACTTATTATTATTCCTTATCTACTTCCTTTTACTGGGGACGAAAAGTACTCACGTGGAATCGTACTGCCTGCATTAAATGAGGGTTTACTGTAGGACTTGCAGATCTTGCTAAGTCATAAACCTGATCCTGAAAGAGCGTACTGGCCGGATTCCTGCTCGTGTTTACAGTCAACTGAAAATTCCTGCAAATGTTTAAATTACATGTTCCACAATTGGGTAGATGACAAGCAACAAATAGAAGAATGGCTCAGTCACATTTAAGGAGAAAATGTTGATGACGTGAGAAGACTTTTAATTTTGGGTAGTGCTCTTATTTATATGAAGCCCGATATCCAAAAGGAAATAGCCTGATGCGACACAGATTATGTATTAATACCAGCTGGCTGCACAAGCAATTGTGCAACATGTGGATGTATCGTGGATGATGCCATTTAAAAATGCGCTTTGCATTGAATGGGCTAAATTTATCTGTGAAAAAAACCCGATGAATAACGATTTTCTCACTTTCGAAACGTTCCCTTAGTATTTGTCGATAAATGCTAAAATTTTCAACTTGCAATATCTCGGAGAATACTTAAGTGATAAGCGTACAATTTTTCCTGTTATCCTTATAATAGGTCGACTTACGATACATCCCAGTTTAACCAGGATTTTCTAATTTCAAGCATTGGTACTCGTGTCCTGGTGAATTCAGTAATTTGTCCTGATTGCTGTTGATCAACAAAAAATTAATGCTAATAATCTTTTTGACTAGTTGTTGAAAGAAGAATCTTTCTTGTTTCAAAAAATGAAAAGAGTGCTAAACGTCAACCTAAATTGACTACAGTAGCAAATGGGTCTAATTATTTAAACATTTTCAAGAGCAATTCATAGATGCACCTAATCTAGTTAAATGACACAGTGCATTTTGTGTCTACCAGATTCAAATCTTCGGAGCATGTTTTCTCGCTGATGAAACACAGTCTGAAGACTGGGGATGCATGCTGAATTCTATTGTACAAGTGTTACTGTAGTGTAAATGAAACTTTAACATTACCATCAAGAAGAATATTATTAGGGCTATTCTAAAGTCATGAATTGATTAGCATTGAGGCATCAAAACCACAAGTTTGATAACACACTTAGTTTCAAAACACAAAATCACATAGACTTCAAATGCTTTAAAAAATAAACTCTTATTTATTGAAGAAACAGTTTTAAAATAAACTCTTTTAAATATTTCAGAGTCTAGTGGTGGACTAGTATAGTACTCGTCAATTGAAAAGCAGTGATGTGAGTAAAAAGAGCATGTCAACACAGAACTTGGTATTGGCAAAAACATAAACTTGGCCAAGATAACCAATGCCAATTACAGAGCCACAACAAATTTAGACCGATAAAATTAAACTAACTAAGCCGCGAACAGATAATTTTATTTTGATGCCAAGTTGGTACATGGCATCAAAATAAAATATGCCAACATAATCACTAACAGAGGGGAAGCAGAAAGGAGAGAAAAATATGTTACGATTGTAATCTGACGTAATAGAATCTATTTTTAGCCCAGAATGCTCCAGATGGCCAGAGAAAAATGCTTAATAAAAGGCTATTGCATGCGTGAAAAGTGAAACAAATTGAACAGTGAAATAATGAAAAATGAGAACAGAAATCAAAGTTAAAATGCTTGATTTTAAACTGATTAAATGTAAGAAAAAAAAAAAGAAAAAAAGACAATTAATATTAAATATGTGATCTACATCACATATATATGCAATGATTGATTTCTACTACAAAAAAAAAAAAAAAAAAAAACACCCTTAGAAAATGATAATACAGCTGACACTCATTTTTATGAACCCATTGGGACCACTCAAATAGTTTGTAAAATTGATTAATAAATTATTCTATGTGAGTCAATTCAGAAATACTTGCTAGTTTGTAAAATAACAAATGTTTATGAAAAAGAGATTCATATAAAAACGAGCATCAACTGTGTATTGAATAATTTCACTCCAGTAAGAAGTATGACTCTTACAAAAAATAGACAAACTGGTGTTAATTTTATAGTATGTATTTATGTAGTTCTACAGAAACTTTATAGTAATAAGTTATATAGGTAAGCAATTTTTAGTAGGTTTAATTCTTTTTTGCCCTAGCTCTGGCTCCTGTTCCACTTTATAGCTTTTTTTTTTTATTATTATGATAAGCCTATTCATATGTAAGAAAATATTTTTCTAAATATAAGTGATAGGAAAGGAGGAAATGTATAAAAATCAAATTTTGTATTTAATATGTATGCAGCTCCTTATAAAAAAGAAGAAAAAACATATGTGGAAAATGTTCTTCTTTTGATTAATTTTGTAATTGGAAGTATGTTTCTATGACCTGCAATTTAAGGAATAATCAGTATAACATCTATTTTGAATCACCTGGTATATTGCTTTGTACTATTGTGTTTGCTAAAAAACAGATCATTCAAAAACATCAAAAATACAGTTTGCAGTTAATAAAAATGATGCACCCTTTAAGTATAAAGAACAGTTATTTATTTGAAATATAAATCAGGTGTTTCAAACTGTTTGATCATGCACACTTGGAACCAAATGCATATGTGGTGGCTCTATGGAAAGATGCCAGTAGGTGGGCAAAAGAGTAGTACCATGCTGTAGATCACAATTTTACACAGGATCTCTATGGTCAGATATATGATGATTAAGATCTTATGGATAGCTAGTGATGAGTATCTATGCTAGTCCTTCTGTTTAACATTGATCAGCATACCTGAAATCCTGCAGTGGTCTGGGCACTAAACTCCGTTCCCATAAGAACACGGCAAGTGAAGCATCATCCGACTTGGCCAATGCTTGGGAGGGTCATCTCCCTCTCGGCTCGTCCGCTGTGGAACTGTGTACGCTAATGGGAGTTGGTGCACGTAAAATCCGTCGTGGCTCCAAAGTCCTCCAAGTTGTTAAACGATACCTCTGGGGATGCCGATTTCAGGTGGTGGTTGGTCCCTCATCTGGAATCAGTTCAAAATTAGGGACCAACAAGTAGAAGTTCAACCCCCTCGGGGGCTCTGGTACCCCTCTTTCCATGGATAGCGTCGTCTATCATGGACACAACAACAACAGCATACCTGAGCTATCCCTCTCTTGTTGTATTGTTACGAACATGATTTTTGGACAAAAGCCCCCAAACAAAAAGAAATTTTGCATTGTGATTTTAAAAAGCCAAAAAAAAAAAACCCACTCGGGGTTCACTTACCGCCCTAGTGCATGTGACTGCCAAAATAATGAGAACTAAATGATAGTAGCAGCCACCATGTGGTACAAGATCTGCAGCTACATGCAACAATCGCTGAACATAAATGAAAATTAATTATCTCTTCTTCATCAAATTCGTTGGGAATGATGAGACTAAACATTCGTGGTAAAGTCAGTCCTCATGACATCGGCCATGAACTTGGACTTTGAATTAAAAAAAAAAAAAAATTAAGACAGCTTACCAAGTCCCAAGTTGTAGATGTATTCCTCAGTCATTCCAAGCTGCAAAGCAACAGTGGTAGACAGAAATCTGCAGGGTGTGCATTTTACTTCACATCAACAGCTACCTGGTTGGATCGAGCCGCGGGCAATGTGTTGCCATTTTCATCAAACTTTATGACATTCAGCTACTAGGAGAAGACATTTACATGGTGCAAATTTAAAAATTTCTAAAATTTTAAATACATGTGAAAGTTTCTTTGCAAAGCTTCTGATTCTGTGATTTGAAAAGGATATGGTATTGCATTAGATTAATGAAAATATATCTTTTTTTTTAAGTAAACATAAATGCAGGTTTTAATATTTATTTTTGAATTAAAATAAGACTTTTTGTTAATTCAACTAAACAGAAAAGTATTTTTTACCATACTATATTTATTGATCTGTGTTTCTCCTCCCTTCTCCATACAATTTTAGGAACAAGGAAAAGTTGCTGTATCTACCGTATTTACCCACATATAAGTCATGAAATTTTGGACAAATAAAAGGCTTCAAAGTATGGGGGTCGACTTATATGAGGATACTTAATTTTTAATTTTTTTTTTTTTAAATCAGAAGTCAAAAATGCTCTTTTAAAAGACAATTGTTCTCTTCCCGCATTCCATAACACAATTACACCGTTTAAGGTTGATTTCCATACCAGGAAGAATGTAGCGATACAAAGATTGAAAATGTGTATCATATTGTTATGGGATTACGGCCAATTAGCTACACATGGGCTCAAGGGTAGGGTGACCCCATGGAGGTCTTTCTAAGTAACCCAGTACATGTATCATGATAAGCCGATGACGACGGAGGAATTTTGTGAAATGTTTGACGAGTCCGATACTGAATCGGATCATGAATCAGTTTAACTTTGTAAATTAGTACTTTACCATATCATACTATCAGTAGTGTCATATTATTGGGTCATTCCATATCAAATCAACACAATTTTGGGAGATTTTCCAAATTGATGTCTCAGATTTTCATGATTTTTGGTATGCAGCAATATATCACAGACTTACGAAAAAATACGAAATTTCAGTTATGTAGCACAATTATTTTTGAAGTTATTAATTTTTAAAGATTTAAATTTTATGAAAAAAATTCATATTTTGGCACCTTTAGATCCTATAGGCTGGCAACCAGTCATGGTATAAAGCTGAGAGTGGTCTCATTTTAAAGCTGTTGAATGGGGCTTTAATATGATATGCCACAAGATAGGGGGTTACAATTTTAAAAAATTGAAAATTTTAAAATTTAAATTTCTCAAAAAGTGTCAATTTTAAAAAGTCCAAAATATTATCAAATATAGTTTTTAATGTCTTAATACATATAGCAAAATTCTATCATGGGATCTCAATGGGATCAGGAGACACTAGACTTCAGAAATACACATGTTTTGTAAATAATGTACCAAATTATTAAAATTTTACTTTTTAATTACTAATTTTGCTATGCAGTGTGCAGAACACTATTAAATTAATAAAACGAAATGATTACTTTATAGTATTATGTTTGGAAACCTCTCTTTAAAAGAAAACAAGTCCCCTTTTACTCAAATATGACTCATTATTTTCTGACGGCTGTGCGGCCAAATATAAAAATAAAAAAAACTTTATTGACTTGTGTAATCATAAGCAAGATTTTGGAACTGAGACTGAATGGCATTTTTCAGCAACAGCACATGGTAAAGGACCATGCAATGGGCTGGGGGCCACAGTCAAAAGACTAGCAGCCAGAGCAAGCCTACAAAGACTGTATAAGAACCAAATTATAGATGCATGGCGTTTGAATGGTCACATCAGAACATATCTAACATAGACTTTGTATTTGTGATCCTTGAATACATTAAAACTGAAGAACAATTGGCCAACCAGTACAATACAGCCGTAACTATATCAGGCACCCAGAAATTTCATGCCTTCATACCTCTCAAATGTGGAACCAAAGTAAATGCGAAATTATTTTCTTCTGCAGTTGTTTCGAGCATATTTCCTGTTGTAAAGGACGTACAGCAGATATTATTTGCAGGTATTAGTGGGTATGTAACATCAATTTATGGTGACACTTGGTGGTTGAGTTATGTTCTTGATAAAGATGAAGATTGCAGTAAAGTGCAAGTTACATTCCTCCATCCTTCAGGTCTATCCCCCTCATTTATATATCCCACACCACCTGATACACTGTGGATCCCTTTTGCAGATGTGATATGCAAAGTTAACCCCGTCACATAGACTGGCCGAACATACAGTTTACCAGGCAGTGAAGTGAACAAATGTGTGGGTATCTTCCAACGATTGAAGTCTCGATGAACTAATTTGTTAACCCTTAACTTTACTCATAATATTGGAGTTTTAATGGTTAAGTGTCTGTGTGACCTTTCTCCATTTCATTGAAATGTGTTACTTTTCACTCAATGAAATGTTCAAAATTTTCTGAAACGATACTAATTCTGGTATTTTTCACAAGTGTATTTCTGAAGCACAGTATCTGCTGATCCCATTGAGATCCCATGACAGAATTTTGCTATATGTATTAAGACATTACAAACTATTTTTGATAATATTTTGGAATTTTTAAAATTGCCACTTTTTGAGAAATTTAAATTTTAAAATTTTCAATTTTTAAAAAAATTGTAACCCCTATCTTGTGGCATATCATTTTAAAGCCCCATTCAACAGCTTTTAAATGAGACCACTCTTAGCTTTATACCATCACTGGTTGCCAGCCTATAGGCATCTGAAGGTGCCAAAATATGATTTTTTTCATAAAAATTTAAATCTTTAAAAGTAATTAACTTCAAAAATAATTGTGCTACATAACTGAAATTTGGTATTTTTTCATAAGTCAATGATATATTACTGAATACCAAAAATTATGAAAATCTGAGACATCAAGTCTGAATCAGTGTGTTGATTTGACATGGAATGACATTATTACACTGCTGGCCACCCAAATTGCAACACCAAGAAAAACAAGAGATATCACAACAAAATTTATTGTGTAGATAACATGTTGACCAAGTAACAAATGATTAAATTTACAGCATTCTATGAAGCGTGGTTCCTGCCAAAATCAGTACCCAGAGTAGCCGCCGTTGTTGGAGATCACAGCTGCCACACGCCTCGGCATTGATTCAAAGAGACTTTGAATGTGTTCTTGGGGTACAGCAGACCAAGCAGCTTCCACACGTTGCCAAAGTTGATCTGGTGTGACAGCTGGGGATGAACTCTGGGTCAGTCGTTGAGCAACCATGGACCACATGTTTTCTATCGGCGAAAGATCCGGAGAGCGCGCCGGCCAGGGAAGCAATTCAATCTGGTGATTGACGAAGAACCCTTGGACAATGCGTGCCACGTGTGGCCGTGCATTATCCTGCTGAAATATGGCTGTTGGCAAGCCCTGAAGGTAAGAAAGGACAACTGGCTCCAACACCTCGGAGATGTAGCGCTGGCTGGTTAAAGTACCGGCAATGCGTACTAGAGGAGTGCGAGAGAGATATCCGATACCGCCCCATACCATAATACCCGGTGCAGGACCAGTGTGACGGTGCATAATGCAGCTGTTCAGCATCCTCTCTCCACGGTGTCTCCAGACTCGAATCCGACCGTCGTGGTGTTGCATACAGAAGCGTGACTCGTCAGTAAAGAGAATTTCATTCCATTCTGTCGTCCACATCCTTCTTTCATCGCACCATTGGCGGCGGAGACGTCTGTGGTTCCGCGTCAGAGGTAGACAAAGCAACGGACGTCTTGCGGACAGACCATTCTGCTGTAAACGACGTCGAATGGTACGCGCAGACACTGGATGATGCGTTACAGACTGAATCTGCTGTGATATGGTTCGTGATGTGACTGAGCGGTCCGTCACTGCCATGCGTACAATCTGCCTGTCATCACGTGACGTGGTGCACTGAGGTCGATGCGGTCGATCACGTCTGTCCGTCGTACCCTCCTGCACCCAACGATCACATATCCGCATCACAGTTGTTTGGTTTCGTCCAATACGACGACCGATTTCCCTGAAAGATAACCCACAATCTCGGTATGCCACTATCCTTCCTCTGTCAAACTCGGATACTTGATCAAAAGATGATCGTTGTTTCCTACGAGGCATAACTTATCGTTTTTTTGAAAAAAAAGCAAGAAAAACACAATTGCTGTACTTGAAACCGTCGAAATCTCCAAGCCTTAAATAGCGCTTTGAGGTGGCGCCACAGGCGCGCTTGATGTGCGTCTGCGCTGAAATTCTAATCATTTGCATATCTCACCTCAGCTAATGCATGTTGTAAATTTCATATTATTTGCATGCTTCCTTCAGGGTGTTGCATTTACGATGGCCAGCAGTGTATTATTCATTATTATCAGTTTAATTTTGTATGCTACTTTTGTATATTATTATCTTTATTATTGTATATTTAGTACTTTCTTTTTTTACTTCCTTGTACGTAGTATAAGGAAGTAATGTGATCCCGAAAAATTTTGGGGACCAAATTTCGATGAAAAAAAACAATTTTGACTACCTCTAAATTTATTAAAAAGTTAAAATGTAATACGGAGGTATTCCATAGTTATTTGATAAAAATATTACCACAACCTCCGTAGATATATATTTCGGCTGCCCATCCTCACAGCCAAGGGCGCCGGCAGGATCATTTCCAGGGGGGTGCACCCAATATATATATATATATATCAGGGGCGTAGCCAAGGGGGGTTTAGGGGGGGTCATAACCCCCCATGAGGAATTTTTGCCATACAAAATGTATATTCTTCACTACAATGTCACACACACGTATACATATATATGAGTTGTAGTAGTCCTAACCCCCCCATGAAAAATTTCTAGCTACGCCCCTAATATATATATATATATATATATATATATACATATACATATACAGGGTGTTTCTGAATTCATATTCCAAACTTTAAGAATAAAATGCATATAAAGAAGCATTTTTTGTACAGCAGATTACCAGAGTAGGGTTAGAAATAAAATGTGTAGATGGAAATATAGCAAAGGCAAAAGAAATGAAAAAGCTCTACTGTAAATGCTGAAATGTGCTGGTAGCGTCTAGCAATGATTGGCGTACCCTTTCGAAGGTGCCAGGTGTTCCACGAAAGGTTGCAGTGGTTATTAAAGTTTTGCAATGAGGCCCTCATCTGTGTCAACTAGAGTCTCGTAAACAGCTATACGGAAACGAGTCAACGTGTCTATACAAAACAACAGACTACTATTTTCCGATATTATTAACCAGCTCTAATCAGTAATGTGATAACATCTAAACTACATTTTTCATTTAAATATGCACTCAAATCAGAAAAATTGCTTTATTTCCATTTATCTGTTTACTAATTTAATGATATCGATAGTTCAAGACAAGCTCGGTCCTGTCTACCTCGAATATTATCGAGACTATTTCAAAATATTTTTTTCCTAATTGCGGGCAGATTCCCATGAGGTATTCAATACTACTACGACCGTAAGCGTTAGTCAATACATTATGAGGGCCCATGTGCGTGCACCAACATTATCCCAAAATACAAATGTGGATGACTTCTCAAAAGTTTAAAATTTATGCACAATGGTAGAAAATATTAAGCCATAAACACAGGTCTAAACAGCTAATTTAATGCGACAGTTACTCATAGAATTCAAAATATCACACATACATTCCGGCTCTTTTTTTTTTTACTGTCCTAAGGGTAAAACAAATTACTTATATTTTTAGGTTAATTATACTTTTTTCAAATTCCAGGGGGGTGCAAGTGCACCCCCTTGCACCCCCCTCCCGGCGCCCATGCTCACAGCCGTCATCAGTCTCTCGTTTCTGTGGGAATGATTTTGTTCGGCACCGTTCTTATTGCACATGATGTCATTCCATACTTCATCCACCGTAGTGTGCGTCATGTCGTTGATGCTGCCCTCTGTAGTTAATATTTCTAGTGATTCTCGTAAATAAGCGTAGGTGTGGTTATTAAAATTTGCTATTTTTTGTATTGCTTGGAAATCTATTGTAATAGGGGTGTTTAGTGCGAGGCGGGATAAGGCCTTTGATTTTCTATTGAATTTAATGTCGTTTATATGTTCTGTTTGACGATCTTTAATTTTTCTTTTAGTGACCCCAATGTAGCAGCCGGTAGTTTTGTTTTCGTTATTTTTTATGTTAATTTTATAAATACCTGTGGTGTCTGTGGGTTTTATTTGGTCTTTTTCGGATCTGATACGTTGAAAAATGTTTTGATTTGGTTTGATTGGAATTCTAATATTTTTCTTAAGAGCTGAGTATGATATTTTATTAGCAGCTCCCCTGCAAAAAGGTATAGCGGTAGTGAATTTTAGTTTGGGTTTCTGTCTATTGCTAATTGTATTGAGTTTCTTTTGTCTTTCTTTGATTAATTTATTAAAAATATGCTGTGGGTAATTTGCTTCCTGACATTGTTTCTTAATAATTTGTAGTTCTTCTTGTAAAAGGGTTTCATTCGAACAAACTGTTAATGCGCGATCTATATAGGACCTGATGGCGGCTATTTTATAATTAAAAGGTGTGTTTGATTTGAAATTAACTATTGCTGTGTTACTTAGAGGTTTACGATATTCGGTGGTTTGCAGTTTGAGATTTTTATTTTTCATAATTCTAACATCGAGGTAGTTTATGGAGTTATTAGTTTCAGTTTCATAGGTGAATTTTATATTAGGGTCTAGGCTGTTTAATTTATCTAGGAGTTTGTCTTCATTTACTATGGCAAAAATGTCGTCAATGTATCGTACCCACAAACGAAAAGATTGGTTAAAATTAGTGTGAATTTTATTTTCAAGAAGGCGCATTTTCCAGTCGGCCACTATTCCCGAAATTGGTGACCCCATTGGGACACCCTGTGTTTGTTTGTAAAAATGGTTATCGAATTGAAAGTATGAGTTAGTCAAAAGTAGGTTTATGGCTCTTGTTAGAGTATTGCTAATTTCTTCAGTTTTGTAGTTTAGGGCTATTTGTTTATTTATTATGGGAATCATTTCATTAATGTCTATGGATGGGTAAAGATTAATAACATCAAATCTGACCATAATTTCGTTTTCTTTGAGAGTAAAGCCATTTATGTGTTTTAAAAAGTCATTAGTGGAGTTCAGTACATAATCAGAGGGAGGGATTATTTCTAAAAGGATATTTTTCATATATTTTTCGAGCGTGTAAGTTGGGCCCTCACATTTGCTAACAATAGGCCTGAGCGAGGGAGGATTTTTATGGTCTTTGAATTTAGCGAAAATGCAGGGAGCTATTGCAGCAGAATTATCAAAGTTGGGAGGCGTTTCGTTTGGCCATTTTCCATTTTTAATAAGATCTTTAAGTTTATTTATAATTCTAGGGGTGGGGTCTTAATTTAAAGGTTCCACATTAAGAGTTTCTATAGTATGTTGCATTTTTTCTCACTAAATACAGCTCACTGCCCACAACGAAATTAAGAAAACTTTAAAAAAAAAACCAAAAGATCAAGAAGACCGGAAATGTCTAAACGAACTAAGGAAAAATGAAAACATTACATGTCTAAGTTCCGATAAAACAGGTAAAATAGTAATTCTTGATAAAACAGACTATAAAGAAAAAATGCAACATACTATAGAAGCTCTTAATGTGGAACCTTTAAATAAAGACCCCACCCCTAGAATTATAAATAAACTTAAAGATCATATTAAAAATGGAAAATGGCCAAACGAAACCCCTCCCAACTTTGATAATTCTGCTGCAATAGCTCCCCGCATTTTGGCTAAATTCAAAGACCATAAAAATCCTCCCTCGCTCAGGCCTATTGTTAGCAAATGTGAGGGCCCAACTTACACGCTCGAAAAATATATGAAAAATATCCTTTTAGAAATAATCCCTCCCTCCGATTATGTACTGAACTCCACTAATGACTTTTTAAAACACATAAACGGCTTTACTTTCAAAGAAAATGAAATTATGGTCAGATTTGACGTTATTAATCTTTACCCATCCATAGACATTAATGAAATGATTCCCATAATAAATAAACAAATAGCCCTAAACTACAAAAATGAAGAAATTAGCAATACTCTAACAAGAGCTATAAACCTACTTTTGACTAACTCATACTTTCAATTCGATAACCATTTTTACAAACAAACACAGGGTGTCCCAATGGGGTCACCAATTTCGGGAATAGTGGCCGATCTGAAAATGTGCCTTCTTGAAAATAAAATTCACACTAATTTTAACTAATCTTTTCGTTTGTGGGTACGATACATTGACGACATTTTTGCCATAGTAAATGAAGACAAACTCCTAGATAAATTAAACAGCCTAGACCCTAATATAAAATTCACCTATGAAACTGAAAGTAATAACTCCATAAACTACCTCGATGTTAGAATTATGAAAAATAAAAATCTCAAACTGCAAACCACCGTATATCGTAAACCTCTAATTAACACATTATAGTTAATTTCAAACCAAACACACCTTTTAATTATAAAATAGCCGCCATCAGGTCCTATATAGATCGCGCATTAACAGTTTGTTTGAATGAAACCCTTTTACAAGAAAAACTACAAATTATTAAGAAACAATGTCAGGAAGCAAATTACCCACAGCATATTTTTAATAAATTAATCAAAGAAAGACAAAAGAAACTCAATACAATTAGCAATAGACAGAAACCCAAACTAAAATTCACTACCGCTATACCTTTTTGCAGGGGAGCTGCTAATAAAATATCACACTCAGCTCTTAAGAAAAATATTAGAATTCCAATCAAACCAAATCAAAACATTTTTCAACGTATCAGATCTGTAAAAGACCAAATAAAACCCACAGACACCACAGGTATTTATAAAATTAACATAAAAAATAACGAAAACAAAACTACCAGCTGCTACGTTGGGGTCACTAAAAGAAAAATTAAAGATCGTCAAACAGAACATATAAACGACATTAAATTCAATAGAGAATCAACAGCCTTATCCCGCCTCGCACTAAACACCCCTATTACAATAGATTTCCAAGCAATACAAAAAATAGCGAATTTTAATAACCACACCTACGCTTATTTACGAGAATCACTAGAAATATTAACAACAGAGGGCAGCATCAACGACATGACGCATGCTATGGTGAATGAAGTATGGAATAACATCATGCGCAATAAGAACGGCGCAGAAGAAAATCATTCCCACAGAAACGAGAGACTGATGACGGCTGTGAGGATGGGCAGCCGAAATATATATCTCCGGAGGTTGTGGTAATATTTTTATCAAATAACTCTAAATTTAATTTTAAGAATTTTTTCGATGCATCTCATCGTAAGCTAGCATGCACGATCCTATAAACTCATCTGCAACTCATTTTGACCAGCGGCAAGTCTATTGTAGCTAGTTTTTCCATGCCGTCTGTACGTACGTACATACGTATGTATGTAACTCGCATATCTCAGAAACTATTGGTCTTAGAATGTTGAGATTTGATATTTAGGATTGTTCTATGATCTAGTTATGCACCTCCCCTTTTGGTCGCAATCGAATGGATAGTTTATGTACAGGACCGCCCAAAAGATTCGAAATACATTACGCTCTATGGGCCGAAATTCATTAAACTCGCATATCTCAAAAACTATTAGGCGTAGAATGTCGAAACTTCATATTTTGGATAGTTGTAACATCTAGTTGTGCACCTCCCCTTTTGGTTCCATTCGACTGGATAGTTTATCTACAGGACCTCCCAAAAGATTCGAAATACATTACGCTCTATGGAGCGAAATTCATTAAACTCGCATATCTCAAAAACTATTGGTCGTAGAATGTTGAAACTTTATATTTAGGATTGCTGTAACATCTAGTTGTGCACCTCCCCTTTCGGTTCCATTCGACTGCATATTTTATCTACAGGGCGGCTCAAAAATTTCTGAATACATTACGCTCTATGGGCTGAAATTCATTACAGCGTATTTTAGTGGTATTGGGCTATTTCAAACGACTCAGATGTGATATATGCTGTTAAGAGTTACAAAATGAATTTCTCCATTAAAAAAAGTGTCTTTATCATTTATAGTTCTGCTACAGGAACACTCAAAAGATTTCCAATACATTACGGTCAATGGCAATTTTAGGGGCATTCATCCATTTCAAGCACAATACCGTCCTACCACATAAGTTAGGTAATGGTCTGACCACGGTCACGTGCCTCCCTCAAGAACTATGCCAAAAGTCGCCAAGCTTGGCGACTTTTGGTGTACGTGTGTGCGTATTTAACTCTCAAATCTCAAAAACTATTATGAAATTTCATATATAAGATTGTTGTAACATCTAGTTGTGCATCTCGATTTTTGGTTCCAATCTACTGGAGAGTTTATTTACAGGACCACCGAAAAGAATTTCAGTACTTTAATGTCTATGGACATCTTCAATATAATACAACTGTAGACAGTCATTGTTTGGTACATGCCCAAAATCTCGCCGTCTGTCGTCGACCTTGGCGAGTTTTGCCGAAATATCGCCAAATTTGGCGATAGTCAGTCATTTGGTCCATGCCCAAAGTATCGCCATTTGTCATCGTTCTTGGCGAAATATCGCCAAATTTGGCGATAATCTGTCATTGTTTGGTCCATGCTTAAAATCTCGCCATATGTCGTTGACACTGACGAGTTTCGCCGAAATATTGCCAAATTTGGCGCCAAAAATTATTTTGTATTTTGTATAACTCTAAAACTTTAACCCGTAGAAATTTGAACTTTTGTATTTAGAACTATTGTAAGATCTAACTATTTTCAATATTTTTTTGGCAGCAATCGGCTGTGAATTTATTTACAGGGTGAGCCAAATAACTTTGAATACATTGAGGTGTATGGATGCATTCAATTCATTGAAAGTCTGTGGTCAATGACTACTTTGGCTATCCCCAAAATCTCGCAAACTATCTCAAGCTTGTCGGCTTTTGGTGAAATCTCGCCAAATAAAGTGTCAGAAGGAAATCTTTCAAACTGAACTCAGCTTGGCGATATCGAAGTATTTGGCTAGAAATCGCTAAGCCTTACTATTACTGATATTTTATCTCTTTCAAATAAATAAGTTTAGAGGAAGTGCGTCGAAAATATTTTTGATTTAATAGACGTGCAAGGAAGTCGTGTGTTGTACACATCAGATTTTTTTCAGATGATTTTGAATAAATGTATTTAAAAAATATTAAAGTTTCTTGATCAGGAAAATGGTGGGTCAACTTATACGCAGGATTTTAAAAAATTCAAATTTTTAATCAGAAAAGTGGGGGTTGATTTATATGCGAGATCGGCGTATACGCGGGTAAATACGGTAGATTTCATTTTATTCTCCTGCTCAGTTTTTTTAACTACAGAAATTTTTAATGATTTTTTTTACATAAAAGAAAGGTTGTGTGAGTTGTGTTTCTATTGTCTTTCTCTATATGTGTCAAGGTGCTGTAAGGCCAGGAAGCTTCTAAAATTTTAACTGGAAAAATATTTTTCCATTTATTAAAGGATTATTCACTTCCCAATTAAACAAGAATTTTGCTTATTTTTTAAACTAAGCATGGAGTAAAGAAAACCCTGTTGTATATCTATAACCTTTATTGTATTCAAGGGTGGCTCCAGTGAGGGGGCCATGAGCCTCTCCGAAATTTTGTTCTACAACTTTATATTCACATACTTCACAATTTAACATGTTCAATTTGCATTTTGAACAATTTATAGACAAACATAAAACGTTCAATGGCCCCCTCTGAGAATTCAGTCTGGAGCCACCTATGATTGTATTTCTGATCAAAGTTTCTCAAAATAAGATTATACCCCCAAATCAGTCTTTTAATGCTATTTTATTTTTATATAAAAAAAATAATCTGAAATTCAGGTATGCAATATATGATTTGTCATGACCTTAGATTTTATGAAATAGCCTAAAACCCTCATACCTTTTATTTTGTATCTAATAAATAATTTCTCTATCTGAAATTGATTATCAAACATTTATTTATACATGAAAGCTTATTTCTCCCAGAATAAAAACAATTTACTTGTTTTTGTGGTTGAAATTTAATAGTAAAAATTATGTGGCATGTTCTGAAAATATTCAATGGTTAAATTTGAGCTCACACACTTTCCTTCTTTTATTTTTGTGCATTCTTATCCCTGATAAGGGATTGTAAAAACAAGTATTGGAGATGCCATAAAGTGGCACAAACCTTACCAGAACATCCTGAAATAAAGTCAAATGATACCATTGGCCAATATATTCAGTGCATCCAAACAGCAGTAAATACTCCATCTGTGAATGCTCTTGTAGGAAGTTCGATCTTTTCAGTTAGTATATTATATAAGAAGCTTGTAAGACAAGAGACCGTCTTGAAAATGATGCACACCTGAATGCAGCATTAGAAGAGGCTGCAGCTTCTTTTTCATCCGATATACTCCAAGGTTTATTTGCTACTGTGTTACACATGTGTACCACGTGCAGTCTTAACCAGTTATAGATAAACCACCAGGGAATACTTACTTTCTAAAGACATTCTCCATCAAGCACAAGTTTAATAACTAAATATGGACCTAGAAGTCAATGCCACCGTCTGTAATACAGTTCTTATTAACATTAAAGACAATATAAAAGACTGGGAGAGTCAGATTTGATAGCTTATGGATTGCCAGAACCTGTCAATATTTTATAGATATTGTACAATTTTTTGTATATATTTTTTAATACCTGTTGAACAAGCATGTTATGCAAGGGCGAGTCATACATAGAAAAATATTGCATGTATGTTATTAGTCATGAGACTTTGACAAAAAATAGTCAAAGAAATCAGGGAACTTTTTTTTTCAATTTCTATAGCCACCTTGTACAGGGCTGTATTTTTAAATAGACCAGAGTATCCCACAGCCTAGTGTGGCAAAATCTTAAGAATGGCATTTCCTTTTCCTTAAAAAAAAAAAAAAAAATTAACCACAGATGGAATGCAGCTGATACAGACCTCTCTCTCACGCTCTTTTTACTTCCTTGGAGTATAAGGAAGCAATGTGATCCCAAAAAATTTCCAGAGCCAAATTTCGATGAAAAATCCGATTTTGACTACCTCTAAATTTAATTTTAAGAATTTTTTCAATGCATCTCATCGTAAGCTAGTATGCACGATCATATAAATGCGTCTGCAACTCATTTTGACCAGCGGTGAGTCTATTATGGCCAGTTTTTCCATGCTGTCTGTACGTACGAACTTGCGTATGTGTGTATGTATGTATATAACTTGCATATCTCAAAAACTATTGGTCGTAGAATGTTGCAACTGTACATATAGGATTGTTCTAACATCTAGTTGTGCACCTCCCCTTTTGGTCTCAATCGAATGGATAGTTTATGTAGAGGACTGCCCAAAAGATTCGAAATACATCACGCTCTATGGGCTGAAATTCATTAAACTCGCATATCTTAAAAATTATTAGGCGTAGAATGTCGAAACTTTATACTTAGGATTGTTGTAACATCTAGTTGTGCACCTCCTCTTTTTGGTTCCATTCAACTGGACAGTTTATCAACAGGACTGCCCAAAAGATTCGAAATACATTTTGCTCTATGGGCCAAAATTCATTAAACTTGCATATCTCACAAACTATTAGGCATAGAATGTTGAAACTTTATATTTAGGATTTTAGTAACATCTACTTGTGCAGCTCCCCTTTTGGTTCCATTCGTCTCGATAGGTTATCTACAGGACCGCAGAGGCGCAGAGAGCCAAGTCGGGGCCCCAGGGATAAAATCTTTAGGGTCCCTTGGCTATCCAGAAATCCTTTTGATGTATTAGATCAATCATTTATTCCTTATTATTAAATTTATTAATCATTTAAAGAAATTTTAAATTATTGGTAAGTAGAAAATAACTAATAGAATTAAAATTATTAATTTAAAAGAATATTATACTTTAATGAACATCCATGCTCTAAAAAATACCAACAGTTTGTTTTGAAAGTTTCGTCACCTCCATAGAGAAACTGTATTTGAAACGTTAACATTTTTGCAAAGCTTGCTTCCTGAGTATAGAAAAAATTAATATTTTTATTCATACTTCCATGCAAGCAGGCAGCCAAATAAGTTTCAGAAGGCCAAAAAGTGGAAATTTCAAAATTTCTCATAGAAAGTCTTGATCTTTAACATTTTGTTAAGGAAAATTCAAAATTTCGGAGGTTGGGTGTGCCCATAGTCTCTCCTATGGCTGGCTTTCTTCCACTATTTAACAATGTGTCTCGTAAAAAAAAAAAAAAAAAGATTTTTTGTTAAATAAATCTTTTCTACTTTTAGTCATGGCAAACCGTTGAATAACACCTTCAATGTCTACTTTTCTTGGAAAAGAACACTCAATCACTAACACTCCTTGTTTTTGTAAAGTGGGTGGTTTATGCTATAGATGGCTTTTTGTAATTTCATTCAAAAATTAATTTGAAACATCCGCGGACATAATCTAAATTTGGACATTTTTTTAAAAACAAAATTGACAACTCACAATTAAGTATCATATAAACAGCAAAAGTGGGGCCCCTTCACAAGCTGAGGCCCTGGGGATTTTTCCCCTGCTCCCCCTCCCTCTCTGCGCCACTGCAGGACCGCCCAAGAGATTCTAAATACATTATGCTGTATGGGCCGAAATTCATTAAAGTGCATTTTAGAGGTATTGGGCTATTTCAATCAACTCAGAAGTGATATATCAGAGTTACAAAATGAATTTCTCCATTAAAAGAAGTGTCTCTATCATTTATAGTTCTGCTAAAGGAACACTCAAAAGATTTCCAATATATTACGATCAGTGGCAATTTTAGGGGCATTCATCCAGTTCAAGCACAATACCATCCTACCATTAGGTAATGGTCCGACCACAGTCACGTGCCTCCCTCAACAACTATGCCAAAAGTCACCAAGCTTAGCGGCTTTTGGTGTATGTGCGTATATATTTAACTCTCAAATCTCAAAAACATTGGTCGTAAAATGTTGAAATTTCATATATAAGATTGTTGTAACATCTTGTTGTGCATCTCGATTTTTGGTTCCAATCTACTGGAGAGTTTATTTACAGGACCACGGAAAAGAATTTCAATACTTTAATGCCTATGGACATCTTCAATATAATACAACTGTAGACAGTCATTGTTTGGTCCATACCCAAAATCTTGCCGTCTGTCGTCGACCTTGGCAAGTTCTGCCGAAATATCACCAAATTTAGCGATAGTCAGTCATTTAGTCAATGCCCAAAATATCGCCATTTGTCATCGTTCTTGGCGAGTTTTGGCAAAGTCTCGCGAAATTTGGCAATAGTCTGTCATTGGTTGGTCCATGCTTAAAATCTGGGCATCTATCGTCGACCTTGGTGAGTTTTGCCAAATTTGGCACTATTTTGGCAAATGTGGCAATATTTAGGCATATTTTTTTTACTGCAGTCGATTGGGTAATTTATTTACTGGGTCAGCCAAATGACTTTAAATACATTAAGGTGTATGGATGCATTCAATTCATTGAAAGCCTGTGGTCAATGTCTACTTTGGCTATCCCCAAAATCTCGCAAACTATCTCAAGCTTGTCGGCTTTTGGTGGAATATCGCTAAATAAAGTGTCAGAAGGAAATATTTCAAACTGAACTCAGCTTGGCAATATTGAATATTTGGCTAAAAATTGCTAAACTTCCTGTTATTTTATCTCTTTCAAAGAAAATAAGTTTAGATGAAGTGCGCTGAAAATATTTTTGATTTAATAGACGTGCAAGGAAGTCATGGGCTGTCCACATCAGATTTTTTTTTTTCTTGCCAGGGCAAATAACTATTAATACTACCCCACTGTATAACATGAACATGAATTACATGTGTTCAAAAATTGTACCTCATGCAAACAATAAGCCACTTCCGAAGAAATTTCTTAGCTATGGCTCGGTCAGTTCAAGTCAAATAATTGTCTAGAATAAATTTTTTAAACTGGCAATGCACTAATAGTATGAATAGTGACATAAAAGTAAAAGAAGCAAACGTACTGAAAGCAGCACATTTTAATTCTGTCTATGGCTGGCCTGGTCCATAAATATGGCTCTGACCTAGTAAAACTGTACCATAGCAAAATATAGGAATAAGTTAGTCAATGAATAGTTGCTATCTCACTTTTGACCATGCAATGCCATGCTATATCAAATGTCCATGCAATGCATTTTGACCATGCTTTTGCATGCATGTGAAACAGGAATGTATAATCAAAATTTAACATGGCTGAAATTGCTAGTATTTACCGGGTGTCCAAAAATATTGACCCCTTCTTTTATTCCTTGAATATTGATCGTAGGCGTACATAATGGCTTGCTAAGTTATGTTAAAAAGGTATATAATTTTATGAAATGGAATAAAATTTTCAGGGAATTAAATTTGAATAAGGACAAAATTTAAATTTTTTACATGCCCTGCCTCACCCCCCCCCCAAAAAAAAAAATATATATATCCAAAGAGTTAAATGTGCCCCATATATTAGTTAGGTGATGAAAAAAATTCAACCTTTCATTATAAAAAGGCTCAGAGATATGTTTAAATAAAGTTCATGAAGACTATACAATACCAATAATAGCAAGTATATTATTTGTGCAATCTTTTCTTTCTTTCATAATTTTTGTACCACCTCTCAAAAGCAGTAATTTGATATAGTTTTTCTTTTTCCTCCAAAGCCATTTTAAAGAGGCTTAAGTCAGCATACATTTATTTTCATCTCTGACACTTTTTAAGATAAAATGCTCAATTTTTGTAAATCACTACATTATTGTTTGGGGCACATTTAACTAGCTGGGATTTTTTTTGGCTAGGGAGCTGTATAAAAATTTAAGTTTTGTTGTTACCCAAACTCAATTCCTTGAAAATTTTAATCGATTTCATAAAATTCTGTACTTTTTTTTTTTACATTACTTTGTAATTTATTGTACATGTCTATGGTCAATATTTAAGGAATAATATCTGAGGTCAATATTTTGTGAAACCTTGCATATGTATATATACACTCTATAACAAATAAATCGACGAACCAAGAAGGAGGATTCCGATTGAGACGAAAATTGGTGGATAGGAAGACAATGTACAGAATAGTAAATGATTAAAATTTCAGAACAATTGAATAATTTATTTCAGAGTTACAGTAACAAGTTCAATAAGGTGTTGACCCGCCACTTGCCTGGATACAAGCTGCCACACGGCATTGCATAGACCGATAAAGCTCCCGGATGGTCTCCTGTGGTATTTCCTGCCAAATTAACTCCAATTGTCGAATGAGGTCATCAACAATCCGTGCCAGATGCAATCGCCTTCCCATCATATCCCAGACATGCTCGATGGGAGAGAGATCTGGCAATCTGGCAGGCCAAGGAAGAGTTTGACAAGCTTGCAGACAGTTTAGAGCAACACGTGCCGTATGTGGTCTGGCATTGTCCTGCTGAAAAACCAGCCCTGGGCACTGTAAAAGGAACGGTAGCAAAACAGGTCTTAGGATGTCGTCCACGTACCGCTGTGCAGTAAGTGTACCTCTAATGATGACCAAAGGGGTCCAGCTGTCAAAGGAAATGACCATAATGCTTTGTTGAGGGTCAGTGTGGCATGCAATAGTGAAAGCAGGATCCCCCTCTGCCCTGTGCATCTCCAAACACGTCTTCAATGATCGTCAGGACACAGTTGGAAGCTTGATTCGTCTCTAAAGACTATACATCCCCAGTTGGTATCATTCCAACCTGATCAAGCGCTGCACCACTGTAATCTGGCTCGGCAGTGTGCAGGCGTGATTGGCAGGTGGCGTAACGTTCGGCGCGAGCGTAGATTTCGCTCTCTCAACCATCTGTGAATGGTCATGATGGACACTGGTGTTTGGGTTGAACGTCTGATGGTTGATAGAGATGAAGAAGGTGCTGTGACAGCTAATCGGACCATCACTCTGTCCTCACGATCTGTTGTAGCCCTAGGTCGACCGCTACCATCCTGACGCTGCACTCTGTCATTTTCCGCCCATCCTTGCCAGCATCTTCGAATCGTTGCATCGCTTCGACTCAAATGACGAGCGATTCTCCGATTAGTCCAACCGGCCTCTTTCAATCCAATGATACGACCTCTGTCAAACTCTGCTAGTTGCTCGTAATGAGCACGAATCCTGCAGCGAGGCGGCATTTTTTAAGTTGTTGAAAGGTCAGCTGAATCGCAATCAAACTGAAAGTTTTAACAACCGTAATGATATCAAATTTTGAGTGATGCTCTGCTGGGATTTTTAAAGATTTGTTTTTAAATTCCATATTACAGTTATTTTCGTTTTATTTTCTAAAGAAGATTTACACATTTAAGTAATGCTTTTAATTATGAAATACATTGTCAAATATATCACACTTTCACTGAGTCTATATAATGTATTCAAATGAATTTATTTCAATAATTTAATTTATCTTTTGCGTCACGCTATCCAGAAGGTAAGCAAAATTTTCATATACATTTCACTTAGTTTGGTTACTATGACACTAACTAAATATTTACGTAAATTTTACTTGCCCTTTTGGATAGCGTGACGCTAAAGATAAATTAAATTATTGAAATAAATTCATTTGAATACATTATATAGACTCAGTGAAAGTGTGATATATTTGACAGTGTATTTCATAATTAAAAGCATTACTTAAATGCGTAAATCTTCTTTAGAAAATAAAACGAAAGCAACTGTAATGGAATTTAAAAACAAATCTTTAAAAATCCCAGCAGGGCGTCACTCAAAATTTGATATGATTATTTTTAAGACCCATATTTAAAATTCATAGAGCTATAAAGTAAAATGCTGTGTCACAAATTTTTAACCAATTAAGGGTTTTTGCATGGGTATATCATTACTTTTTAGGGGTATGGTTAGAAAATAATATGTTTCACGGGTGAATTTCAGAAGTTTGCTTGACACTAAGTTATGTAAATAAATATACAAACCTGTTTTCATGCAGTATCAGAGTATTTGATTAAAAAAGTCACAGCAATTTCTTTTGTAACATGTAACAGAAAATTGACATGTTTTTGTTAGAATTTTATAATAAGAGGCATAATACTGATTATAATCAATAATTTTTTGAGTAATTTTCTATTTATAATTTGGGTCGAGTACAGGTTAGTATCCCTGCCGCCATCATTGATTTTATTTCATAAATTTGCATTCAGTTTAATGCTAAACGTAAGTTAACTTTTTACTATAATTATATAACTATTGGGCTCCATCAGTGGCCGAGCGCATAGTGCTCTGAACTGGGAGACAGAAGGTGCCTGGTTCGAAACCAGGTTGCGTCCGCCGACCTAATCATTCGGAGTTTTCCGTGGTTTCCTCCAAAACTTAGCGTAAATACGGGTTAGGACACCTTAGAAAGACCCCCATGGATGGCACCCCACCTCTCAGCTTAGAGCCTACGTGTAGCTAATCGGCCTTAATTCTAGAACAACAACAACAATATATAACTATTGGTTCTATTGTTTTAATGCATTGTAATTCATTAATTTGCATTCAGTTCAGTGGCGGCTCCTCCATTTGAGCACATGAGCACGTGAACCCCCAGAGGAAAAACTAAAGAATAAACACATTAACAAATTAAATTTAAAAAAATATATTAAGTACACTTTTAGATTTTTGTGAATTTAAAAGATGAGTTTTACTCTCCCTCTCCCCCCCCCCTATCATTAAACGCATTTATTATAGCTAACGCACTGTACCGTAGGTCTTTCGTCGCTCGCACGGCTCGCATGTGCGATCGACCGACTGGCCTTCTCAACCGGTCTCTGAGGAAAGACGCGGAGAGATAGCGGGAGAAGCGAGGCGCTTCCGTTGGCACTCCGTTCGCACAAATTTATTGTGATAACAGCAGATTTTTTTGCCGTTATTTCCACCGGATTCTCTCTTGGTCTGTTGTGTTCGGTTACTTAATCCATTTTTTTTCATTTTCTTATTATTTTCTTTATTTTTATCATTTTTCACTACAGTATTTTTTACAAAATAGTGTATATAATTAAGATGGGAGTCCAATAAGTGTTTCGGAGCAGCAGCAATGACATTTTTCAATATTATCCTTTGAAAAAAAAAATTGAAATAAAAATTCAAGACAATATTTTTGTTAACTTATCTTAGTCACGAAATATTAGACCAAAGACGACTTGTTTTCTTTCAGTTGCATGCATTGTTTTTCTTTAACTGCTGGAAATGCAAATCTATTTTAACTTGTAAGGTGTGTCAAGGGGGGGGGGTTAGGGGATCATAACCCCCATGAGAAATTTTTTGCAGTACAAAATGCATATTCTTCACTACATTATCACACACACGTATACATATATATGACTTGTAGTAGTTGTAACCCCCCCCCCCATGAAAAATTTCTGGCTACGCCCCTGGGTGCGTCGTATCTGCATATTTAATTTTTGAAATTAATTTTGTGAACCTCCATTTAAATAACCCACGAGCCGCCACTGATTCAGTTTAACAATAACCGTAAGTTAAGTTTCGTTAAAATTATTGATTTAATAATCTCGTACTTAATTAATGATAATCTAGTTACTTGTTCTATTATTTTAATGCAATGTAATCTATTAATTCAATGTTTGCTTTCAGTTTAAAGCTATCTCTAAGTTAAATTTTTAACTATATTATGATACACTATAAATTTTTAACTAAGTTAATGATACATCTCAAAATTGTTGATTAAATTAATTAATGACTATAATCATTAATAAAATAGAAAATCACTCAAAAAATTATTGTTTACAATCGGTTTTACTAACTTCATACAATGTTTGTTTGTTTTTTTTTATCAGTTGATAATTTCATTTCTTTAGAGAACGTTTAGATAAACTACCAGTTTAAGAATTTGCTCAAAAAATTATTTATTTTTAAAAAAAAGTTTTAAAATATGAATTAAAATAGAATTATTCTCGAACCCCCTGAAAGAAAAAGAAGTTTAAAATAAAATTTCCTTAAGGCTGTCGGTCTAAAAATCGAAATCTACTTCACATTTCTTGAGTAGAAACCAAAATAAACTAATTTAGTAAAGGTTCACCCTCACCTACCCTCAAAAAAAAAAAAAAAAAAAAAAAAAAGACCAGTGTCAGAAGAAAGCAGTTGTAACTAAATACATATATGTTTTCTCTAGCGTCAGAAGAATTTCGTATGCCCGCGAGATCAGTAATGCGCATGCTGTAGGTGCAAAAAGAGACTGGGCGTGCTGACATAACCCAGGCGTATAAAGCTCCGTTTCCACTTGTGTCTTTGCTGTCCTTAATTCTTTACTGACTCAAATGTCGTAACACTAAAGCAGAATTCCGTTTCCACTAGCTTTGTTATCTCTTTTAGAATCGCACGCTTCCTCCAATGGCTATTAGTGATTTCGTGCATGCGTGCTTAAACTTTTATTTTTTTTCCCGTTTTTCTTTTAAATATATCCTCTTTTGTTATTTTTAAATACAGAAGAATTTCTCAAATTTGGACTGCTAATTTACGGAATTTGAATTATCAAGACGAAATCAGACCTTAAAATAGCAATAAATCAGTATTCGAACGAAAATGTTTTAGATTTTATTAAAATTATTTAAAAGAATAGCATCTTTCTAATGAGCAATTTCTCTGATTATAACGATTTTTTTTTTTATAATACTACAAGATTTTTATGATCTGGAATTTTGTGTTATGCAGAATCGGTAAAGTCCCGTCGATTTTGAATTTGAAAAATTCTACTGTATTTATTTAAGGTACTTTCTTAGTTAGCACATATTATACTTATTTTAGGATGATTAAAAAAAAAACTTGGTGTCAATGGTTCCCATAAATTAGAGGCTTTAAAATACTAAGTTAATTGAGCTGTTTTGATAGATTTAAAAGGCAGCCACATTTTTGATAAATTTACGTACTGCATGCTGTCTTTCACCAAGTAAGTAATTAATAGAATATTGATATCTGCTTTTGTGTGTTTTATAAATTACGAAATACATTGTTATTAATTTAATTTCAGTGTTTTCTAACATACACTAAAAGCATATAACTATTTCTGAAAAGGTTGTATTGTATTGTGTTATGGTAAACCTACATGAGGAGTATTTCGTACTGCTTATGTAAGGGGGGGGGGTCTTGTGCGGTTGACTTTCTTAGTGCTTCTGAAGCGTATTTACGTTACATCGTGAGAAAAACCGTCCAAAACTTCGAATTTTTAGATTATGAGCCATCCGGTAGACCAGAACCCTGGACCTTCATACTTCAGTTATCTACCATCTTCAGTATCTTATCAACTCGGCTCGGGTGGGCACAACATCTTGTTTTAGATGCCATCTCCGGCCCTTAAAAATATCTAATACAAAATATAGTGCATGTATAAATTTAGATTAATTAATCAAATTTCTATCTGAAAAGTATTGAACAAAATTTTCAATCTGGTATTTAAAGGAACATAAAATAAAAGTGAGAAAACCTGAGATTTGGAAAAAATATTGGTCTTAAATTTATAATTCAATAATTACAATAAATTTTATATATACATGAAGAGTAAAAGAATTGTTATTAAAACTAGTTAGTATGTAAAACTACTATTTATTTTCCTTTGAATACTAAATAATAATTATTATTAATTAATTATATGAACTTTCTGAAGAGAAAATAATATTGAAATATTAATTACATATTGAATTTTCCAAATAGAGTTAATAATATTAGAAAAATAAAGACTTAATTTAATTAGAAATAGCTATCAAAATACTAGAGAAACAAAATACTTAAAGAAAAAGTTAGGAAGGAATTTTACCAAAAAATACTTAAATTAATTATTTTTTAATTCAAAGTCTTAACTATTTTTAATTATTAAATATAGCAAAATAAATTACAGAAAAAGTAAGTAAAGTATATAATAATCTGTTATTATTTTTCAAAATGAAATAAAACAAAAACGACAGTAACACAAAGCTCATCTCGCAAAACTCAGAACTCAAGTCATCCGGTCAGAAAGCGGAAGCGAAACGTACAAGCTATCTAGGACCAAACTGGTTTACGATATAAGTTAACTTGTACAAATCTTGTCACGGATCTACTTGACATCTGGGATGGCTGAGAGCGAGAAGCAAAAGGAAACAGAAATATTATTAAAAGAGTGACTAATTTAAAACATAAGGGATAACATATTCAAAAGGAAAAATGAACGGAATTATTATATGTGTATGAAATCATGGATTGAGATTGAGCACCGAGTCTTTTCCCTTTAGATTTTTTAGGTCAATTCTTTGCATCAATTTTGTCCAGAGCATATTTATAACAATTTTGAATGCTGTAATGAAAATTGATGATTAATTGAACCCCCCCCCAAAAAAAAAAGTTAAGAGCCTGCTTATCCTTAAAAAATATTTTCTTATGCTGTCACTTTTGCGTCCGGCAACAGCACTGTATTCATACTCCCTGCCTTGTTTACCACCTCTCAAACAAGATCTTATTCTGTAGATCATTTTCCATATTTTCTTACGCGGGTTAAATAGTTTCCTTTTTGAACTGGATTAAATAAAAAAAACGAGTTTTCCTAGCTTAACCGGCGACGTCACTCATCGAATTTGGCACCGATTAAAATCATATATTAATTGTAAAAAATTCGTTAGAGCAGATTCCGAGATCCAGAAGAGAACTTTTAAAAATAGCAAAGTTACCTGTAAATATAAGTGCCGCGAAGTTTTACGGTTGGTTGGTTGGCGCTTGCGCGTCACTCGTAGAACTGTCGTTCTACATTATAGAAAAAAAATAGCTAAACTTACTTAATATGGAATCCCAAGTAAAACATTCAGTAATAGCACATAATAACAAAACATATATATGTATGTTAAATAACATATATATAACCCCAGTCCTTGTCAAATAACATATGTACCTTGTTAAATAACTTACATATATATATATATATAGTTAAATGTAAAACAAAACCTAAATAACCCCAGTCCTTGTCAAAAAAAAACACACTTAAACAAGATAAGAACCAATTGACCATTTTTTGTGATGGTTTTATTTTTTAATTAATTCTTTCTACACACACATAGATACAGTAAAAGCTCGATTATCCGGCATCCAAGTAACCAGAAAACTCAAGTAACCGGACAATTTCAGCTTCCCTCTTTTTCTTTTTTGTGTCTTCTCAAAAGATTGATTAGTACGGCGACCTCCCTCCCTCTCCAGCTGTCCAAACAGTACGGAGGCAACAGGTGCAAATTTCCGATTACCAGAGAATATTAATATTTCTATAAATTACAATGGTGTGTTTAAAAATAAGAAAAACAGACTAAATGATTACAAAATACAAAAACACAACATTTCACCGCTGCTTCTGCAAGCACAGAAGGGAAGACAAGAAGATAAAACAGTGATCATACTGTTTATTACTATAGCAATATGATTACATTATTCTCAAAAAGTTCTTTTATTTTTTTTAATGATTAACACAGAACTATGATATGTTTCATCTTTTGCGCTGAAATAGCCACATAGCAGAAATGCTGATTGCAGATTATTTAAATGTAGTGATTAGTGACCTAGTACTTTCCGGCTTAGGCATTCCAATGATTTGACTATGTTATCTCTGAACAGAAACTGAAGAGGAAGGAGGGGGGTACAGGAAATAACACTCGATTTATTATTATTATTTTATCACTCTCTTAGTGTAAAGCTTTTAAGCTTTAAAAATCAGCAGGTATTATTACTTTAATTTATTATTAATCTTCCCAAGGATGCAAAGACATATTATAATAAAAGTCTTGTAGCGTCTTTAAACTCTGCAATATAAACATGCATTAGCATTAATTCAATTAAAACCTTGTTACAAAACTGCATAAATAAAAATTGAACAGTATGCACACGCATATTGCCCCCCTCCCCTCCCCCTCTGGTTTTGCCGGCGAATGTTTCTATCTTTCTTTTCTTTACAAGCTCAACTATCCGGAATTTTCACATATCCGGCATTCGACGCTTCCCGTGCTTTTCGGATAGTCGAGCTTTTACTGTATATATATATATATATATATACATATATAGATAGATAGATAGATAGATAGATTGATAGAAGATGTATAACTGAAATAGAAATATTGAATTCATTATCATCATCATGAAAAGATGCATAAGATGAAAATCAAGATTAGCAGAGGGGATTTATAGATATGTTAACAAAAAAAAGGCTAAATTTATTTATGTATTTGTCATATATTGCATAAAACTTAACTCAGTTATTAGATGTCGGGCATGTTGATTTCCTGGAGAAAGCAAAAGCAGAAGGAGACTATGTGATTGTTGGATTGCACACAGATCCAGTGAGTAGACATTATTTCAATTTCACTGACCTATTTTATGCATGATATTGTTCAGTGTTCTTTATAAAAAGCACCATCCATTCTTAGACATACATTAAGTTGCTCTTTAGTTATTATGGCCTTCTAATTATTGATGGAGCAATGTCTTAGTTTCATATTTTAATAATTAAACAATGTGTTCATTTTCAAATCAACAAGGGCTCTTCCTGCCACCTACACTTAAGTTATACTAAGAACTTCAAAAAAATGTAATTATCACATATCATATTGAACTTGTGCTTTGTAAAGAGGAAAAAATCAATTCATTACAGTAAAAGAACCTCATTTATCTCTTATATTTTGTTAAGTCATACTGGTTCAAACATATATTATGCAAATGCATATTACCATAATTTTGTTAAAAAATGAGTTTTGTATTCAGATAGAGAATCAAATTTTATATCTAAGGCTATGGTGAGGTCTATGAAATTTTGGTGATACAAAAAACAACAGACTGTGGCTTACAATCCACGGGGCAGTGAGGTGGTACAACATTCAAATTACTAATCGATTCTGTAAACCATTTAGTACTTGAATCTCAAAAAGATTAGTGCGAGCAGTCTCCCTTAGCTGTGCTACCCTTTCTCACTGCCTAGCATAGAACCATTGAAGAGACTCCTGCTTTTCTAAATTACAGTAAAGATCATATGCTTTTACCAGATGCTCATAAAATTTTCACCAACCTTCAGCAAACATTTTCACTTGTTAAAGCTAACCTTGAAAAATATTCGTATTCCCAGGCTAATCCTCCTACTTCAAATTTTTTCCACAAAAACATTCAAGTTGGTGATACTGTGTTTTCACGTATTCCTGCTCATAAACCACATTTGACTAAAAGCTTTCTACATTTAATGAAGGGTCTTATAAGGTTTTAAAACAAAATTCACATGTTTCATTTTATATTTATCTTGTGGCTAGCCCTTCAGTTATACAAACTGTTCATGTTAATCAAAAAAGTTCAGGAAAGAGATATTTTTCCCACTCCTGATAGTCAGGAGCTGTTTTCAATACCTCCAGTTATACCTGTACCCTCTGTCAGTCCACATTCTGAAGATTGGAAGTCTGAACTCATGCAAGAGTACCCTTTCATTGGCATAACTAGGTAGGGGCTAGATTTTAGAGTAAACTAAAAGAATTAGATTTTCTTTCGCAAGAGTAATAGATGGAGCCCCTAAGGCAGGGGTGGCGAACCTTTATGAATCAACATGCTCTTTTTTCTAAAGAAAGGTTTAATGGGCCACAGACATGCTGTCAAATAATTTTGACTTAGTGATTCTTGGGAATTATAATAAAATTAACAACTCAACACTATTTATTTACTAACAAAAAATATGGTTATATGTGTAATTCATATTAAAATATGTGTTATTTTTAATTAAAATGCAGCCATTTTGATCGGTGATGTGCCCAAAATATTGTGTCACGTGCTACGTGCTATTGGTTCGCCACCCCTGCCCTAGGGTGTGCTAAAGCCCATCCTAGAAATATCCAAAAGCCTACCCAGTTACGCCAATGACTTTTGTCCAGTATTGCTTTTAGATTCAACTTGGGAAAATGATCTTGGTACTTTTCAACATCTTGTGATTGGCTATAGCACTTTTCGGCCAATTGAATGGAATCTCCCAAATTATTGTTGCACTTAGATGTAATAAGACATAAATACAATCAATTATGTTTGATTTACACAAATATTCAGTATAACACTATAATAGTAAAACACTATTTTTTACTTATGTATATAATGTATTCCTTGTTCACATAGGGACACTTCACTTATAATGATCTTCAGGATATAGTGAACGAAATTTCCCGGTCCCCAGAGGTTCACTATAACCGGAGTCGACTCTTGAACACAGAGAATATTTTTGTTTTATCCATTTTGCTATAACTCACCACTTTATTGTGTTGTAGCATATCATTACTTTAACTCACCACTAGATGGCACTGCAGCATATAAAGACTTTTCAACTTTTCACTATGAAAAGTGGTATAGGTAGATATTTGAATACGGAGGATATTTTGGCATTCGTATTGGCCATTTTGCTATAACTTGCCATTAGATGTCACTTCAAACCAATAACTTCAGGACCGTTCAACTGATCACCATGGAAATTTGTATGCATGAATGTTTGAGCATGAAGAATATTTTCGCCGCATCTGTTTTGCTATAAGTTGCCTTCTGTACCATTCAGCTGCTTATTATGAAAATACTGTTCAACTGATTTCAATGAAAATAGGTACACACAGATATTTGAGCATGGAGAATACTTTTACGCTATCCATTTTGCTATTACTTGCCACTAGATGCTGATTCAGCACACCGGTCAAAACCGTTCGACTGAGTAACTTTAAGAATTGGTATGCTTACACATTTGAGCAGAGAGAATATTTTTTAGTATTTATTTGGCTGTAGCTCACCATTAGATGGACAACAGCACATTATTATTGTAACTTGCCACTAGATACCACTGCAGCAATCAACTTCTTGATTGTACAACTGACCGCTCTGAAAATTAGTATACATACATATTTGAACACAGAGAATATTTTCGCATTATCCATTTCGGTATAACTCACCCTTTGATGGCACTGTAGTGTATTATTATTTTAATTTGCCACTAGATGGTGCTGCAGTGTATCTTGACCATTAAACTGTTTGCTTTGAAAATTTGTACACATAGATATTTGAAACATGAGAATATTTTGATGCTATCCATTTTGCAATAACTTTGTCAGTAGATTGTGCTGCGCTATAGTATTGAAATTTACTCACAATACTTTGTACCAGAAGTGAAATTTTAATTTAAGCTGTGAAATTTGCCAAAAACCCAGCTTCTACACTTACCGCCCTAGTGTGTGAATAGTCAAAATGAAGAACACTAAAAATGGGATTGAAATAAAACAATTTATTAACACATTAAAATTTTAGAACAAAAAAATCATTCAACAATGGTTAAACACATCATCAAAACTAATTTAGCAGCAGGTCTCACAAGTGCTGATACACATAATTAATCCTGGCATTACTATCATCACACATAAAAAAAAAGTAGTAAACTTGAATCTCTAATTTCTAATGACTATTAAATTAACTAATGAGTTCCTCACAAAGAAAAAAAAATTAATCCGACCATCACAAATCAAAAAGTTTAAATCCCCTGGGTACCCACGGAAGTTTACAGTGATTAATCAAAATAATAAAAGTAATTTTCATTATGCACAAACAAAAGAAAGGTATAACTTTAATTACTACTGAAAAAATTACAATATGCAATACATGAAAGTCACTGTTTTAGTGCTTACATCGTATAATTTCAGTCCCTTTTTTTTTTTTTTTTTTTTTTTGTAAATGAAACATGATCAACGGACATAAAATAACTAAAAATAGCAAAAAGATTAATTTGAAAAAAGGTTGAGACATCTTGAAAAAAAAAAATTGCTCACAAAATATATAGCATTAAATTTGATCTCAGAAATTTACCGACTGCCAAAAAAAGGGGGGAAATGGACACAGGGCCACGCCACCGACGGCGTCTAAGGACCTCTGCGTAAAAATGGTCGTTGGCTCAGGCAAGATCTCCACTAAGCCTCATCATTCTTGAGATAAACAAAGATCATGGTCCCTTGAAGTTGTAAGATGCTGCTGGGGATTCTCATCATGGCAAATAAAAATGAAATAAAAATCCTCACCGTTTCCAGTCGCGCGTGAACACTATCATTGGGGTCGGCTCACAGGTCGCCACATGTCATGCTGACAGCTGAAGGGCCGGATCAGCAATCGGATCATTCGATGCACCTTATTATAACTTGGGTTTCATCTCCCTGTGGACGGTGTTGGTGGAAAGCAATATTTACTTCATCCTCTCATGTGCAGAAGAACTATAGCAGCAGTCGATGGGACGATTTTCACCAAATATCTATGTATATGTATGCATTTATAGGTCTTTTAGAGGAGCACAAAAAATAATTCTAATGCATTGCAGCCTATGGGCAGAGAATGTTTAGAGTACATTTTAGAAATGTTCATTCATTTCAAGCAAAACAAAATTGGTATTTATTATTGAGGTTTATGAGAGCATTCTGTCCATCCGCATGGGTGGACGTAGGTTTATACCTATACAGGGCTAACAAAATAACACTCATAGATTAGACTTTTAAGTGTAGTACTTAAAACAATATTTTAGTTTCTTGTTGGCTTTAACCTGTTCAATACCATCGTTTCTAAGACACAAGGGCAGAAATTTCTCCCTCCTGTGTAAATCATTGCTACCCGGCATGGGTCTTTGATTGCCCTGGCAAGGCATTAAAGAAGCCCTGCTCCTGGGCCATTTTTTTGCTTTCACATTAGCCGAGCTTGGTAGATGGTTGCGATATATCATGAAAAAAGCCGAAAAATAAAACTAATATGTACTAGCAGTGCTAGTAGTAACTTACATAAGATATGATAGAAAAGAGGAACGGCACTGTGGGCATGTTCTGTTCCTCGGAAAACTGTCTAATATAGTGAGGTGACCAACTTGGGAACTGAATCGGCAAATCTATTTTTTCAGTCGGCAATTTACCTCTCTTCAGCCCCCCCCCCTCCAAGATTTTCTTCTGGGATCGGCCCTGACATCATCTAACACAAAATTTAACAAACCTTCCCCTGTAGTATCCTTAATTGGGTAAAATCCAACAAAATATTCGGAAATGACTGATTTGCTATCTGACATGTTCACGCATTGAATTATAAAGGTAATTTGTTCAGTATGGCTAATGTCCGATGTGCTGTCCAATATAACAGAAAAATATCTGGACTTCTGTTTATTTTTATAATCTGTTTTTTAGTAGAATCAGCTAAAAGTGCAATAATTTTATTTTGAAAATGTTGACCTAAATAATGGGGCATGCGGGTATTTTTATCCTTAGATTTTTGGATGTTATTTATGTGTTCTAGTAAAACAGGATCGAATTTGGCTATCATTTCCACCGTTTTTAAAAAGTTCCCATTGTTTTTTTCGTATAGGTTTGAACTGCTACCTCTAAAAGCTAAGTTCTGGCTAGCCAAATATTGCACAATAGCAATCATTCGTTCGATAATTGCTCTCCATCAGAGAACATAATGCCTGCAAATGATTTCAGAAACTTGCAATCTATTTATGCCATTTTTTATATAATTTTACATAAATAATAATTCAATAATTTCTTCACTTTCTAAGACAGTTTTAATTTTTTCTAGGTACCAAAAATTTTTTTTTTACTCTTGTATCGATTTCATATATTAAACTATTGTCGAGAAATGCATTATAATTTTTATTGACACAAATAAGAGAATGTATTTTAATTAGTACTTACTTATTTGATGTTCGTAAAGTCAAGATAAAGGTTTTTGCTCGTTTCCTCCTATAAATTAACACATCATAAACCACAACTTTCGAAAACAAAAGTCTAAAACAAAAAGTTAAATTAGTCGTACAAGTAAACAGTACATTAAAAAACAAAAAAATAGTACTCAAAAATATTTGAGAAGTAAATCTTACCTTTTAGTTAAGAACACAGAACACGTGTTTTTCAAACAACTTCATGTTCGGTAGGATTTGTAAATTCGTTTCCAGGACGGATTCATCGATGCAAGAGCTAAATGAGATGTACCTGTATGGTGGCGCTATGAGTCAATCATGAATTTTTTGTTTTGCGCATGCGTGCGCTCGAGCTTTTCGACCTATGTCAATACACTACATCCCATTATAGCAATCAATCCAGCAACACTTTCCCCAGGACACACTAACATTCATTTGAGGGTGGTGATTGGCGGCTATGAAAAAAAAGGAATTGTTTTGCCCCAAACTGACTCCAGTGTAGCGATGAGGTTTGACCGTTTTAGGCCAAAGCGATCTTAGGCAACTCAGAACTGTTTGTGTGTATGTGAAACACTGCGAGCAGCTGGTTAGGGTTTAGGGTAATGTTCACTCAAAGTTTGTTTGTTTCTTTTTAAAAAAAAAAAACGTTTATATAAGGTCATTATTTTTTTTTATGTTGGTTGATAATCATTTCACCGCCCCTTAAGTTTGGCCGCCCACGTGCGGTGCACCAGGCACGTAGCCAAGAAAATTTTTTTGGGGGGGATATATCCCGATATCCCCCCCCCCCCCTGGCTACGCCCCTGCAGTGCACCATCTTGTCCCCCGCTAGGATCGGCACTGAATGACTTTACAGTTTAAACTTATATTAACATACTTAGGCAAAACTTCACTATTTTCTGTTCTACAAAATTTATGTTGAAATAAATGTATTTAGTAGTTCATGCAATATTGCATTTTGTATAATTAATCTTTCTTTTGATCAGATTGTAAATAGATACAAGGGCAGCAATTATCCCATAATGAATCTCCATGAAAGAGTTCTCAGTGTGTTGGCTTGCAAAGTGAGTATGCTGCATGTCCTCTGGCATTGAACAAAAAATTAATAGAATAATAATAAAGAAGAACACTCAACAAAAATTGGTGCTAGAATGTAAAATTAATAATAAGTTTGTATAATAATATACATGAAATGGTAGTTATTAACAAGATGATTATTTTGGTTTGTACAGCAGGTCTGTCTTTCATTTGTAAAAATGTGCAACCATCCATGCAAGTAGAAGAGCTAGAATTCCTGATGGAAGCAAACAAGTTAAAGTCAAGCTACTAAAATATTTATTTTGAGTCACTTTCCTTAGAAACTAAATCTATGAGAGTTTTTTCATTTGCTTGATGAACCCTCATGAAAGAAATCAATACAAAAAGGTCATTCTGCAGAAACTTTAAGAATGACCATATAGATGTAGCAGTAGTGTAGCCAGGATTTTATTTAGGGGGACTGTGTGTATAATATTGTAAACTAAGTTTCGATTGTAAGCTAAATAAAGGGTCAGATTTTGGGGGTGCTGCAGCTCCTCAAACCCCTCTGGATACGTGCCTGAAATGAAGTGATCGGTGTCATTTTTACTTAGAGAGAGGGTACAGTTTTGTTGTGTGCTATGGGTGAAACTGACTACCACATTGAAACAGAAAACTAAAAATCCTCACCAAAATTTTTTCCTGGCTGCTACAACCCTGCCCTTTAGTGCTTATTTTCATACTGTAACCTTAGAATCCCCTAACTGTCCTCTGCCCAAGGCACCCGCCCCCAGGTAGATACCCCTCTTGCAGGTTTCCCTTAAACACAATACAATATATACTGTCACCTCTTTTTTTCTGTCTATAACTTACATACTCCAAAATGAATATTTTCAAATTGCATATATACATGATGTTATAGTTTCTCTCTATTCTAAAAAAAAGTAAAGGCCACTGTCAGACTTTGTTTGTCTATCTTCTCCTAAACCGTGAGAATTTGAATTTCGAGAAACATGTCCATGAACTTGGAAAATTCTAAGGAACCTGATAAGCTGACTTAAATTTCGAAAATTCAATTATTTTAGAAGATATTAAAAAAAAAAAAAAAAAACTGAAAAAATAAAACGTAATGGTTGCCATATTTGGCATAAAATCATTCATTCCTTTGCAACAAAGCAATTACAAGTATGTAGAATCGCGAGAAATTGACAAACATGAAGTAGAATTACACCCATTTTATGCCAAATTAAAATGTATATGAAGTAAATAACTCAAAGTGCGTTACACAAAGTTGGCAATTTTCAAATAGTAAGTTCGCTTAGACAACAGGAGTTTAGAATTAGCGACTATTCATTTTCCCAAAACAAAATAATTAATTGTAACTGATTTTAAAAGCGCCATCTTGGCATTAGGAATGATCCGTCAAAATGGTATCTTTCGAAGCAGGGTGAATCTTAACTTCGAATTCCAGAATGTTAGAATCCAGTATCTTGAAAATGAAAAATAATTAAAATGCAGATTATTTTAAAGTCCAGTTCGGTCCAGCTGGAGTATTGGCTACCAGTAGACAAATTTGGTGGCGTTAACTCTGCCATTATAGCAGTTATAGTACACTTTGGATATTTGCATACGCGGCGAGATGATATAATTCATGGTGCTAAATATGCCAATCTGCAAAGGATTATGTATATGAAAATATGGATAGCAGTTTTGCGGGAACTGTACATGAGCAGTAATTATTGGTTACGAGTTTGTGCAAATTGCCAAATAATGAAAAGTCACCATGGGTGACAAGCTATCCTAGCAGTTCCATAGTTTTTATCAAAGAAAACATATGAAGAACTGTTTTCTTAGAGCTAATTATTAACTATACATATATGCAAGTCGCCAAATAATGAAAAATCGCCCTGGGTGGCAAATTCGCAAGGTGTCCAGTAGGTTTTACATTATTAAAAATACAGATGTTCTGATTTTATTATGCTTTAGCTCCTAATTAATATAACTTCTGAATGGCAACATTAATTATCATTGTGTTTCTGAGCAGTGCAAATAAGTTTTCCAGCAATTATACACGGAGTCCGCACTCCAGGTGGAGTATAGCTCAGGACCTGTACAACTCGGATTCCTATAACAAAATATCTACCGTGCTATGGACGGGGTCTACTGTACTGTGAAGTTTAAATTTTTATGTACCAATGAACATGCAAGAACCAAGCAATGTGTAGCTCAGTAACATTCTATCTGATCCAATCTTCAGGTTTTGTCTGTTGAAATTATGTCTTTTTTACGAATAAGCCTTATTAGGGGCCGTATGCCTCATACGAAAAGCGAGCGCAGCGAGTCTGGGGGGCTAGTTTAAGTAACCTAGGCCCCTAGTTTAAGTAAATTATAATTGATTTTTTAAACTTCATTGTAAACTTTCTCTGTAATGTGATATTGACATTACTTTATAAAGATTATTTGTATAAAAAGATATTTACAAATAATCTTTATAAAGTTAAAACCGGATAATTTGTTATGATTGGACCAGAGGCATATACAAGGAATTCTCAAGAACTGAAGGGACAAGGTAAAAATTTGAGCTTCAACATAATAAGTTCCATCCTTTAAAAATTAAAATAGAATAATGCAAGCATTCGTAATATTATAAGTCAAAATATCATTAATTAAATTAAAAAGACTGTTAAAGATAAAAATAAATATGCTACAGTTAAAACCCGAATTAACTAGGAAAAACGCGTTCTAACTGAGAGCGTTAGGCAAAACCCGAATTAACTAGGCAAAATGCTTTCAGGCTGAAAGTGCTCAGGAAAATCAGTTTTTCCAAGTGAATTCCGGAATGTTAATGCTTTATGCACAAAAAATTGGATCTTGCTCCCCCCTCAAAAATATGCTAACGTTGGCCCTCTGTGAGACCGAAAAAAACATCAGGGTCCGGCCTTCGCTTCAGGGAGCCCCCTCGAAAATATGCTAATGCTGGCCCTTTGCGAGATACAAAAAAGAATCACTGGGTCTGGCCATAGCTTTAGGGGGGCCCATCGAAAATATGCTAACACTGACCCTTTGCGAGACCCAAAGAAACATCAGTGGGTCTGGCCATCGCTTTAGGGGCTCCCTGGAAAATATGCTAACTCTGGCCCAGTGGCGGCACGTGGGATACAGCAAGTACAGCCAGGCTGCACTTGAAATTATCAGCACATACTTTAAAATAATTTATTCTACTAATTTTCCTAAATTCAGATTAAAATTATGGAATTCCTACGGTAAATTAAAAAAATCTAAAAAAAAAAAAAAAAAAAAAAAAACGTATTGTGGTCGGATTGCTCATTCAGAAAAAAAGCACTTTAATCTTCCCGCAATTCAATTGGGAAAATCTTTGGTTCAGCCCAGAGCACAGATAAGAAAATTGGCAGCACCGTTGCCATGACAACGATTACATAAGCAATCCCTCCGGCATAGGTAGTAATGGAGGTACGCAGCTAAGACTCAGCTCATGACAGATTTCCAAACGTCGGCAGTACCTGTGAATTCGACTCACTGATTGGCTCGAGAAGTGAGGGAGGGGGTAAGGAGAATATATGTTCGGAAAACTCTCGACTTTATATTGCTGAATTCAACAAGAAGGTAAGCCTGAATAGATGCTTATGAATGGACAATTACCCATCAAAGCAGTATTGTTTTTAAGTAAGCAAGAACTGGCATTTAGAGGACATGGCAAGCGAGAAAATTCTTTAAACATGGGAAATTTTAAAGAGCTTTTTAAATTATTGATATCTGAATTAAGACAACGCCTTTTTATGAGGGCATCACTGACCCATTCCCAAGTTTAAAAGAAAGGAGGATTGATTTGACTTATAAAAAATAAGTAAGTTTTCTTTTCTTCTGAAGTTATCGTTACAATAGAAAATTCTAAGGAAACTTCGAATCAGACACGGATTAAATGCAATTTTGAGGATAAGAGCGGCTGGTTGAATTTTATGTCCATTTTATGGAAGTAAAATAGGATCTCTTACATTTTTTATGTAAGTTCTTTTTTTTTTTTCCTCGGTGAGGGCTTAATCCGCCAGCTTTCGAATTAAGTAACAAAGATTTTCCATTCCTGTCCGGAGGAGGGGGGGCTCATATGCTTCCGGCTGCACTAACAGTTTTGACCACGGGCCGCCACTGCGCTGGCCCTTTGCGAGACCCAAAAAACATCAGTGGTTCCGGGCATTGCTTTAGGGGCCCCCTCGAAAAGATGCTAGCCGTGACCCTTTGCGAGATCCAAAAAAAACATCACTGAGTCCGGCCACTGCTGTAAGGGGCCCCCTCAAAAATATGCTAACGCTGGCCCTTTGCGAGACCCAAAAAAATTCACTAGGTCCGGCCATCGCTTTAGAGGCCCCCCTGGAAAGTATACTAATGCTGGCCTTTTGCGAGACCCAAAAAAAACATCAGTGGGTCTGGTCGTCGATTTAGGGGGCCCCCTGGAAAATATGCCTCCTCTGTAGGGGCCCCTCGAACACGTGCTACCACATTTAACAGGTTTCAGATAGTTAAACACGCTACCGTGTTTAACTACCCAAATAAAACAATTTTTCCCTAGTTAATTTGGGTTTTGCCTAGCGCTTTCAGTCAGGACACGTTTTCCCTAGTTATTTCGGGTTTTGCCTAACGCTCTCAGTTAGAACGCATTTTCCCTAGTTAATTCGGGTTTTGACTGATATCGGGTTTTCACTGTAACATATATATATATATATATAAATAAAATTAGACTTTTATCTGTACATTTCTCGGAATTCAAAAATTTTGCGATTTCTATCCGTTTCAAGCACCCGAGAATCCGGTACGACCCTCAAAAAAAAGTTTGTCATTCTGTCCATGACGCTTTTTTGTTTAAGCATCACGTAAAAACGACTGAAGCGAATGATATGAAATTTGGTGTCATGATAGATGGTCACTCAACTTAAAACATAGGCGTTGAAATTTTTAAAAAATGTTGATTAGATTTTCAGATTTTGCGAAAATCATTTCAAACTGTGTAAATTCGTGTTCGAGCATCACGTAAAAATGACTAAATCGATTGAAATGAAATTTGGTATCATGATAGGTGGTCACTCAACTTAAAACATTCTTGTCAAATTTTTAAAAAAATCTTGATTAGATTTTGAGATTTTGCAAAAATTGTTTCAAACTGTGTAAATTTGCATTCCACATCACGTAGTAACTACAAAGGTGAAAAAACGGTATTTGGTTAAATAACAGGGGGTCACTCACCTTAAACTATAAGCATCTAAAAAAAAAAAAAAAAAAAAAATCAATCAGATTTTGGGATTTTGCAAAAATCATTTCAAACTGAGTGAATTTTTGTTCATGCATTACGTAATAACAACTGAAGCGAATGAGATGAAATTTGGTCACATGATAGGTTGCTGCTCAACATAAAGTATAGGTGTCCAATTTTTTAAACATTTTTATTAGATTTTGGGATTTTGTGAAAATTCTCTCAAAATGCGGTTATATTTCTTCAAGCATTCTGTAATAACGACTAATACGAAATTTGGTGATATGATAGGTAGTTGCTAATCTTAATTTATAGGTGATGAATTTTTTAAATATTTTGATTATATTTTGAGATTTTGTGAAAATCGTTTTAAAATGCTGAAATTTTTGTTCCAGCATCATGAAATAAAGACTGCAGGGAATGAAACGAAATTTGGTGACATGATAGATTGTCACTCAACTTAAATTCTAGGCTTCCAATTTTTCAAAAATGTTGATTAGATAAAAAATGTTTTATATGTTTTTATTATGTTGATTAGATTTTGAGATTTTGCGAAAATTATATCAATATGCGGAAATATTCATTTGCGCATCACATAATTATGACTAAAGCGAATGAAATCATATTACTTAGTTACTCTCTAACCTGCAATATTTTAACAATACATAAAAATTATAACTTCGTTAAGTCCTTGCTTTTTGGAAATTTGCATTCTGTACTAACCCGCCAACAATGGGTACTTCAGCTAGTATATATATATATTTGTTTTTTGTAATATTATATATTCATGCTTGCAACATTCTTCTGTTTCCCGATTATTGCAGTATAACATTTTTTGGAAGGAGGAGCTGCGAACCCTTAATAAACCCGTTGAAGGATGGAATAAAGTTATTCTTCAGGAATTTTTTTCTGCAAGAAATAAGCTTTCAGAAAGTAAAATATATTAAAATTAAAAAAAAAATGTTGAAATTATTATTAATATCATCATAATCTGTATCAAGGATTCACCTATTAGCCTGTTCTGGCTCCATTGGTCAATTCATCAAAGTAAAGGTCTTCCCCAGTTTTGCATCAAAACATCTTCACGGCCTGAAGGGCATCCCAAAACGGCATCCCTAAGTAGAAAATTTGAAAGGACACAAGTGATTTATTTGGACATCATAATCACAAATGTTATACTAGATGAAGACAATTCATGATGTTACAATAGGTGCATCATCAGATTCTAAACATGCCACATACTGACAAGTATTCATTGCATCTGACACTTACTCGCCTAACTTAACCAAAATTATTTAGCCTTGATTTCTTTCTGTGGGGACCTTCAAAGTTAACATGTATCAAAAGCCTCTGGAATCTGCAATGGACTCAGTTGAACTGCTGTTCTAATCAAAGACACTCGCGGTCTGACAGTCAATGCCCCCTCAGTGTGAGGCATGCTTGACATCTGACAGTGCAGACTGCTGTGACATTACAAACTCTATTTGTTTAGCTGTACCCATATTGTCCAATAAATGTTTCCGACTCTTGCGTCCTTTCAGATCTTCTACTTGTACTGCCACTTTACCTTGATGTTTTTGGACATGGGTTGCTATGCAATTCTCAATCTTTATGATGTACCCTACCTCCCCTAAAAGTGTCTTAACAATAAAAAGGCAATATTTTTGTACATAAATTGTCTGTAAATATTTTCAAAAGTATAAAGGAATAATTATTTTCCATTTACAGTCAACTCCAGTTATAGTGGACCCGGATATAGTGAACTTTTGGCTACAGTGAATGCAAATCATTAGTCCCAATTCACTTGTATTAGAAATGTGCATATCATTTTTTAGTTTTAGTGAACATGACTTCTGTTATAGTGAACCTAAAAACTGAACTTCGAAAATTCTGGAAATGGCAGAGATGAAGTTTTTCAATATCTACATTCTCAATGGTTGTCTATATTGCATTCGATAAATACACAAAGAGAGTATCAAGCATCTATTCTGAAATACAGGGGAATTGTCAGTGGCTAGGCTGAGGTCTGTGGGCTAACATGGCGAGAGGGAGAGGGAAAGAATAGCACACTAGAGAAAGGGCTTTTAGACTCTTGACCACTGTGAAACCAGGAATTTATTCATTGCAGTGATGCTTACTAATCTTTAGCTCTTCAATTGTATTCCTCCCCGTACTCCTTTTGCCCGATAGCTGCAGTGCTTAAAAGATAAGCTCACCTTTTCGACCCTGGATGAAAGCCTATGACACCCACTTCCACAATAAGAAGGTAGCATTGACAATTTTTAAATGAAACATGAAACTTTTTTCATTCTCATTCTTGATCAGAAAGAAAAGACCACAAGTGCTTCAATTCAATTCATCAAACTGTGCCCCTCCTAATTGTACTCACACTTGCTATCCGGGGAGTCTGAAAAGGGGATTAAATTCTTATTCGGTTAGAATCAATGGCATTTTTCGGCTACTAAGCACTTAACAAAAGTAGGGTACATTTAATTGTGAACAAAAACAGACATATCTCTCATCCTTGAATGATTGCATTTTGCATTTCCGGTGCATTAGTACAGGTTAAGGATTACCGCTGCTCGCTGTTGTTAATTGGCTATAGCACTTTCTGGTCAATTGAATGGGAGCTCCCAAATTATTGTAGCACTTAGAAGTAATAAGACATAAATACGATTAATTATGTTTGATTTACACAAATAGTCAGTGCTTGTATAAAACACTATTTTTTACTTGTGTATATAATGCATTCCTTGCTCATATGGCAGACACTTCGCTTATAGTGAACTTTGGATATAGTGAATGAAATTCGCCAGTCCCCAGAGGTTCACTATAACCGGAGTTGAGTGTATTTATGCAGAAACCAAGGTTGGAAAAATCAGAATTTTTCAACATGCCCAGACAAAAGTCTGCATGCTTCAGAAAAAAAAAAGAGCTTAGGTATGTCCATAATTAATTTTATGAAATGCAGAAAATAAAGGAGAGTATGTAGAGAAAAAATATACTAATCAAGGAATAACAAAAACCTTCCGAAATCTAGCAAAAACCAATATTGAAGAAAGTAATAATTAATGCTATAAAGTGTAAATATCACCAACTATGTGGGTGCTCTGGGGATCAGGCACCCATAGAAAAAATTACATGAGTGTGGAGCAGCCAGAAAATTTCATGGAACAGTTTTAACTGTAATATAACTACTCTGAGGATAAAAATACTTTTGTTGATAATACATTCGTAGAAAAAAGTCAGACAGTTTTCTTCAGAAAAAGGATCATTTTTGAAATTATTTGTTTATATTCTGTTACTGTTTAACATAACATAAACTTGACTAAAATTAAATAAATGAAAGGAGGAATCGTGAATGTTAAAAGAAAAAAAAAATTTCTCAGTTTCCAAGAGATTGATCTTTTTTATCAGAGCTGATTTTTAAAAAATGTTATTATTTGGTTTTATGGGAATTCTAACATTCTTTTTGCAGGCAAGGTTAGCAAGTTTTTCGGCAATATGGTATGGTATATGTGAAAGTTAGTTTTGTTTTTTGGGCATTGTTGATTATGTTTATTTTTTTTCTTTCTTTCTTTAACTAATTTGTTTACAATGCTGTTAGAGTAATTAGTGATGTGACATTGTAATTCTTCTTTGAGGAGTTTATTGTTGGAATAAGTATCGAGAGCTCTATTAATAGATGAAAGAATTATAGAGATTTCATAATTATAGGGGGTTTTTTGATGAGAACTTGACTATTTCATTGTTATTGGTTAGTTTTCGATAGATGGTGGTTTCTATATTGTATGGAGTAGTTCTTATTATTTTAATGTCCAGAAAGTTTAAAATGTTGTTTAGTTATATTTCCATGGTAAATTGTATATTTTTATCAATAGCATTTATTTCATGAAGGATATTATCAAGGCTATTGTTTTCAACTATTGCTAAAATATCATCGACGCACCTAAACCAGTATTTTAATGAGGCTGGAATTTCTTTTTAATTATTGTTTCTAAACATCTCATTTTCCATTGGTCAGGAATTGTGGCTGACTGAAAAATGAGATGTTTAGAAATAATAACAAAAGGTGTAACAAAACGAAAAATAAAGACAGAATGAAGGAACTCATTAATGACATTAAATATAATAGACATAGTACTGTCCTATCCCTTTTAGCTTTAAAAGAAAATTTGGAAATAGATTTTAATAACGTTGAAAAAATAGTCAATTATAATAATCATAGTTACAGTTTAAAACGTGAAGCAATAGAGATCTTAACACAAGATGACGCCGTCAATGACATGACTCATGCTCAAATCGACAAAGACTGTAGTGGCGTGCTGCAAAGAAGGAAGTGGTTTTCGCCAGTCCTAAAGATGCCTGCGGGCGAAGCAGCTGAAAGTGCTTGACTATAAACACTTGGTGTATTGCGTTTTTAATAGATTTTAAGGCTTTTAATGACTTTTAATTAATGGGTGCTCAATATTTGTATAAATTCTCAAATAAAATTGTACTGCTTGTCCATCATGTATATGAGTGCTTTTGAACTTCAGTACAAATGGAAAAATATTGATAGATACTGAGCTGCTTTATAATTTTGAACTAAGATTAAAATTATCTAAGGACTTGAATAAATATCAAGTAGTTGATTTTCTCTTTAAAAAAGTGTCCATTTCTTAAGGGGGTATTCTGGTTTAGAAGCCCTAATTTTTAGGTGTTTTTTCGGACGTGATATTTAAAAAAAAAAAAAAAAAAATTTACTCTCCATATTTTTATAAGTTTTTTATTGATATCTAAATAATACAAAACATTAATGATATAAGAAAAAAAATCAAATTTCAAAAAACTGCAGGTCGGCGAAGTGGGGTCTGATGAAAAAATGACTTGTCCTGGTGTGCAGGATATAAATCCTTCCAGTGACCTGAAATGGAAAACCATGAATAATCTTTAAAGAGGAAGGATATAGTTATCGCACTACCAGACATTTTTGAAAAAAAAAAAAATTTCACAAAATGGCAGCAGTTTGAAAAATACGTTTTGTTTTTTCCCTGTTTTTTTTTTTTTTTTTTTTTTTTTTTTGTCGTTCGGAATTTTTTAAAAATATAAAAATAATAATAATAAACTCTTGGTAGTGCGATACTATAATGTATAAAGGAGCTCTGTATAAAATTTCAAGTGAATCGGTTGAATAAAACTTGAGATATGCACACCGTTTCTTGAAAAGTAGTTTCGAGAAAAACGCGTTTAAAGTTTGAGGACAAGTCGTGCGCAGTCGGAGCCGTTTAACGGCGTGTTATACTTACTTTTTATTAATCAGCTATCCCTGCTCCGTACAAAGTACCTTCTTCAACTTCAAGTGTCATGTTTAGTGAAGCCCTTTCAGATGATCTAGCAATTCTAGTTTCCTTGGAAGCCTCAGAAGCTCGTACCTCGGACCTGCTAATTCGGGCTTGATCACGTTTGTTGATGAACGCATGAGATTCTGGCCTAATTGTTATTCCCATTTCTGATAAAATCTTTAAAACTGGTAAAAATCCTTCATTAAATATACATACCGCAATGAAATTAGCAATTTCAATTGTATAGGTACCAGCATGAATATGCTTGGGTGCGAAAGTCCAGATGAGCGAATTTAGAGACTCGTTATTATTCTGAGTTTCTGAGCCCAAGCACCTTTCCAGCAAGCTTTCTGAAGACAAATCTTCGTATATTGGTTTTATTACTTTTTGAACTGCTTCAGTTAAAGGAGTATTATTATGCACAAAATGAGCTGTAACTCCGAAAATAATTTAAATTTCAAAAAATCCTCTTAGGGACATATTCTTAAAGGGTTACACTATGAAAATATGCAAAAAAAATTTAAAAAAAATCGATTTTTTCGAATTTCTAAACCAGAATACCCCCTTAAGAATGTAGAAAATGTAGAAGATATTATGTTTTTGGATTTGCATCATAATTTGCAGTGCATCAACTTTGGTTAATTTTTTTTCAAAAGCAATCTAGTGTATTTTCTGTTTTTATTTTTTTTTTATCTTTTTCCTTTTTCCTACGCAACTTTGAAACTGACTTGCTTTTATTTATTTAAATATAATCTACATTTGGATTTGCGACCGTTCTGAACTGTACTGGGCTGCGAGAGGGAAATTGTGGTCTATAGACTTTTCCTAGGTGTATGAAAAAAAAAAAAAAATGGATTTGCAATAATTTCACATTACGGTTTTTCCTAATTTTTTTTATTGCTATTTTCAATATTATCATTATTGCATGAATCAGCAATTCAACTACAGTATCATTTTTTACAAAAAATGTGAAAGAAAATTTTAGAATGCAAAAGAAGTAGGAGGTACTTTTGCTAAAATGCAAACAGGTTTTAGTTCTCTGAACCTCATTGGCATAATTTTTTACAATTCAGTTCATTATTGTTTAAAAATATGGAAATTCTCATAACTACTTGGTATCAGCCAGGTACTCAGCAAATTAGCTGAATATACAGTATATAGTAAGTACTCGGTACATCTCTAGTTATTTCTTCTATATATTTTTTAAAAAAACTTAATTTTGGCCCAAAATTTTGAAATAATTGATTGTATTATAAAACATAAAGAATGTTGGAATAAAAAACTGAGTGATATTTATGATAGTTTTTAACAAATCTAAAAGGTTTAAGCTAGTGGTTTAGTACTGGCTCATGTTTTTAAAAGGGATATTTTAATTATCTTAACTTAAGAGAGTTTGCACTCATTTCATGGATGTGTTTTATTTCTAATTAAGAATCCTCTGTCTTTCTTGCAGTATGTGAATGAGGTTGTCATCGGGGCTCCATATGCTGTGACTTCCGATCTCATGGATCACTTTAAAGTAGGTACATATGAGTGCACAATGGGCTGGCTCCAGTCGTGTTTAGATAGAAACTGTTTAGGATACTCACTGGAGAGAAGTGGCCCTATTAGGATTACACAGTTTTTACACATTCTAAATTTATACCAATCACCCCTTAACAAAGGAGGATCGACATGAACCTGTTTATTTAATTCTTCTAAAAGACTAAGTTACAATTCTTTATTTTATTCATGCGTAGAATATATTCATAATTTATATCATTTTTGTATTACATTGAATCCAGATAGTACTGCCTTTCACTTAACAGTTATAGCACTTCTATCACGTTATCACCTTTAACCTTACATTTTTGTCAGTAATCTTTTTTAAACATTGCTTGCTAACAATCAGAGTTGACATCTTTAAATTATTCTTTTAAACCATTTTTCCAATCTTTTTTCTTTTCCCACAATACAAAATCTTTTAAGATGCATGAGGGGTTTCATTAGGTTAATATTTTTTAATACTTTCTCTTGTTTACAAAATAAAGTGGTTGAAACACTCAGTTTTGTAGCAAGTTACATTAATTTGTTAAAATATGCTAAGTTCAATTTTTAAGAGTTGTAATTTTTTTTAAATTTTATCTGTATATTCTCATTCTTGTCTATTTTATACAACTTTGAATTTTAGCCTGTCTAACTACCGTAAAAACCGGGAGAAGGGCCGCACCCTCGTAAGGGCCGCATTAGAAAAAAAGTAAATAAATGTAAAAATATACTCACAGAAGGGCCGCACCGGCGTATGAGCCGCACCATCGTAATTCATAAAAAATGAATGTAAACAAAAACAGTAATGTGTGCAATAAACAAAAACATAAAAATAAAGAAAGGAATTATATTTATATAGATTAAAGTGAAAAAAAAAAATATATACACACAAAATTATACATCAAAACCATCAAACTCTGAATGGTCGGAATCTGAATGAAATAACTGTAACAGGTGTTCATCAAGTTCTAGTCCATGGTCATCGTCGCCATCACTGTCGATAACATTATCCTCCATAATGTCTGATTCATCGGCAGATTCTGGTAGTATCCCGGCTTTTCTAAACCCGGAAACAATAGTTTCTTTTTTTACCGAGTTCCATGCGGTTTCCACCCACTTTGAAACTTCACTGTAGGACGCACGCTTCATGTGTCCACTTTTTGTATACGAGTGGAGACCTTTCGTCATCCAGGTCTCCCAGTTTCTCCGCATTTCAGCTTTAAATGCATGATTAATGGTTAGATCAAGCGGCTGAAGCTTTTTCGTCAAACCGCCTGGTATGACCGCTAGTGTGGCCGACACCTTTTTACATGCATCCTTGACAGAATCAAGAAGATGCGCTCGCATTGAGTCCAAAATGAGCAGACCATGCGGTTTGAAAAACGCACCACGTCTTCTTCTCCACACCTCTTGGATCCACTCCATCATAATGTTTTCACTCATCCATCCCTTTTCGTTGACTCGAATAACGATGTTATTGGAAAAATCCTCTTTGGGCATGGTTTTGCGCTTAAATATCAGCAGCGGCTTTAACTTCTCACCACTAGCTGTGCATGCTAGCACACACGTAAACGATGTTCTTTCATGCCCGGTTGTGCAAATGCTGACCGTTTTGTCCCCTTTCATGTGAACAGTTCTGTTCGGAGGACAATCGAAGCTCAGTGGGACTTCGTCCATGTTAATTATTTGACTAAGTTCGTATTGCCTTTCCGCGATCTTCTCACTGACGTATTTCAAAAACGCAGCTGCTTTATCCTCCCAATCTGCTGGCAGGCACTGGCCAACCGTTGTTCTATTCCTGGCAGAAAGCCCGTACCGCCTTAGGAATCGGCAGCACCATGACTGGCTTCCAGCAAAATTTTCAATCTTTAGTTGTGCGGCAATCACTTTCGCCTTTAGGCGAATTTTCACCGTCGAAATTGGAATTCCCGCATCACGTTGGGTTTTCACCCAAACGGAAAGATTTTCTTCCAACTTTGGATACCGAACAATTCCACTTCTGTTGGCGCGTTTACTTTTAGGAATGCAGATCCGTTTCTCCTTATCTTTTATCCAACGGCGGACACATTTTTCATCTATGACGTATTCCCGTGCTGCAGCACGATTGCCGATTTCTAGGGCTCTTTCTAGCACTGTCAACTTGAAGTCAGCAGTATAGCTTCTTAATCGTTTGGGTGCCATAGCTTTCAAATAAACTACTGACAAATAACAATTAAATTTAACTCGCAAAAAGAAGACTCGAAAAAATGATTATGACTATAGCGCGATCGCATGCAAAGAATAAGATCAAGAATGAGCACAGAACATAGAATCTTAATCACATGGAAAAATCGGTTGTAACCGGAAGGAGTAGAAACTAAGCAGCGCAACTATTACAGCTCATTCCGGTCAGTTGATTCAGATCGACTTCCCGCGCGTCCTCCCTTCACGGACCTTTCCGTGCCTGTTCCTCATTGGCTACTCCAGAGAAAACAGTGTTGGGAATAGTTCTTCTTATAGTGGTATGGACACGATGCTCGTCATTCCTGCGCGCGCATCATGTTTATTATTAAAAAATACACAATACTACAAGAGTCTATTGCTGTAATATCCTTAATTAATCATGCAGTTCATATAAAAAATGAAACGCTTCTCAGCCAATAAAATGTGTCATGTTGTTGTTTCGGTACAGCTTTAGTATGGTCCCTTTGGCGTGATTTATTTTTGGCGCGATAACGGCGCCAATATGGTAACACTTCCGGCGGATTCTCTGGAGCGGAGGAGCTGGACATGGCAACCCTAAGAGCGTGACGTCATTCATCCGTGACATCGCGGTTTCGCTCCAGCGAATAGGGAGCGTTTGTTCCTTTATTAAACTTTTGGAGACCCCTTTGCCAGTATTTCGCGCGGGAGCTTCGAGTTGTGGAACCGCCATTACGCTTTATGGTTTTATTTTAATGGCTTTATTTTAGATTAAATTTTATTATTTAATTATTACTGAAATTTAAAATGGATATTCAGGTTCATACTGACTGTTTATATGCAGTTTTGTATGAATAAACATTCTTTTGATAGTACGTTTCAGGTTAATATGTTCGTTCCCGATTGTTTATTTGTTAAGGGTAGAAGCAACAAATAATTACGTTATTAATATTTGATACAGTGAAATAATTTTAGATATTTTGATTTTATTATTTCCATATTGTAATAACTTAGGGATTTTAATCAAGGTATGTGATAAGCATTGTTTGTTTTTATTTATTATTACCTTTGTTTATTTGTTAATGGTAGGAGCAACAAATAATTCCGTTATTAATATAATATTTGATATTTTGATTTTATTATTTCAATATTGAAACAATTTAGCGATTTTAATTAAGGTATGAGATAAGCATTGTTCGTTATGATTTGAATTAGTTCTTTATTTTGCTTACGTAGTCTTTTGTCAGAATTCTAAAATGTATTTTAATTTTTTTGTCTTTTTTATTTGTTATTTTTGTGAGGTATTGCCTTTAGAATATTATTTGTTTGCATTGTTTAATTTAATCTACTCAAAAGAGAAAGGGGGGGGGGTTGAGGGGGGGCACAGCCCCCCCTCACACAAAAAGAAAAGTTATTAAATTTTATTAAACCGAATCTATATGTACATGTAAGCTTGTTATCTGTTTAATTTTTTTTCATAAGAATATTTAAAAGCCATTAAAATAAATCATAGCAAAATTAACGGCGACGATCAACTATCTCGGAACCAGCGCCATCCGATCCGCCATATTGTTTACAATTGGCATCGGCAAGGCAAACTTGGGTTGGCGACAAGATTTTGTCGCCAAATCAAAAAATCGCCAAAAAGGGACCATACTAAAGCTGTTCCGTTGTTTCTAGCCGCATGTACCTTTCTGGGTCTTCCAACTTAAACGCCCGATAATGCATCAATATAGGAGTGAGTTAAAAATAGAAGAACATGTTTCAAAGTTGGGAGGGGGAAAAAAAAAATATCAGACGGGCCGCATCGGTAGATGGGCCGCACCCTCAAAAATTTTAACTTTTTTTTCGTATCAGCCGCGGCCCTTCTCCCGGTTTTTACAGTAAATACACAATAAGTTAATCTCATATATTTTTAAAAACCTTAGGAAAATCAGGCATGAAATAAGCTCTCAAAGAATTTTTTTTAAGTAGTGAAAATTAAATTTCTCCCTAAAATATTTCATGTTACTGTGACAGTACTATACTAGACAGTCTAGTTATACATAATTTGATGAATTATTCAGTTTTTTCTATTAGTTGTATTAAAATAGATAACCTTATTCAAAAATATTTAAAACATTTTGATGCATTTTAAATGCCCAAGCACATTTTCTATGTTTTGTTTATGTAATTTTTTTTATCAATGATTACTTACAAGTAGCAGAGTTGTTGATTTTCTTTTTATTTCTTTCAAAAAAATTTATTTATTTGATTTAAATCAGATTTTTAAAATTTAAATCAAGATAATGATCCATTATCTCGACTCAAGTAAATAAACAAACCAATAAAAAATACTTTTTAATCATTAGATAAGCCCTTTTGGCTAATGCAGCACTTAAACTATTCACACACTCAAAATCTATAGAACAACTAACTTTTTATATTTTTCATGTAGTTTAAATTTTGTGCATGCAAGTTTTTGCAGTGTATGTTATGATCATGAAATGTCTCGTTTTAAATAAAACCAGTGAGTTTATTGGAGTCAGTGAAACCACAAGATACTAAAGATAAATCCATACCCCAGGTATTCATCGGAATTACCTCAGCTGTAAAAGAAATTGGTGTGGGTGTAACATGCACAAACAATAAAGAGACATATATTCAAGAAAGCAACACATTTATTGAGTATTGGATAATTTGCGATTAAAACTTTAAAAAAAAACATTAGCTTAACAGATGATAATATTCACACTATATGATTGTGCTTGAGAACACTATTAACAGAAATACTACAATTACACTTTAGAGCTCAATCTTCTTAACTGAACAATTATTGAGCATCGACGATGAACACAAATTAAGTTTTTCTGCTATTTAGCTAAAAGAAATTTATCCTACTCCAGGATTGCATAATTCAAGCACCTTTAATCATATTAAATAGACATCTTAAAAACTTTGATAGGTCAGATTTCCTATGCAATATATAGTAGATAAACATATTACTTAGGTTGAGAGGCCTCTCTAAAAATATGAGAAAATTAACTTCACATGCAATTCTTTTTTATTGCACTCAATATATATACATATATATATATAATATATATATATAAGCCGGCATAATACATTTCTTACAAAAAAAAAAAAAAAAAAGCATTTTGATGAGTTTTGTTAAATAAAAAAGGAAAAGGATAGGATAAAAATAAGTTTATAGAAAAAGGGGATGGATTACTAGGTTTTTTAAAACACCATTAAGGGGATAGAGGGGCATGGCGTCTGTGCCAAAATGGCACAAAAAAAGAAAGGGTACTGAGCTCAGTGAGCAATTCTTCTTTCCACAGTTCAACAGATACAAACTCAGCTATGATATGGTCATTTCCAGTGTGGACATCAGCCTTCCAGCCTCCTTGGTGTTTTAAAGAAAAAGGTGAGTTGGAGTAATGTCCTTCTGTCGGGACAGGTGGCAAGCAGGGAACTGGTGCTCAAACACCAGCATAGCCACCAAGGTTTTGTCGCTCCATAGCCTTGTTTATTTAGTTGAATATGCTGACTGGGCCACTAAGTTGGTCTTGCATATTTGGGGCATTATTTCATTTCCACTGAAGTGGGGTGAGAACCCCCCAAAAAATGCAACTCTCGGCAAGGGCATAGCCAGGATTTTCATTAGGGGGAGGGGGCAGGACATGGAGTCTAACCGGAGACCCTATGACTAGCTCATTTTAGGGGGGAGTAGCTGCCGCACCCTGCCCCTCGCAGGCTACGCCCATGACTCTCGGACTTCACTCACATACGTGCGCCTCTCATGGCTTCCCAAGCTCAACTGCCTGATCACCCCCTCGCGCGAAGCTACACTCCTCCAGCACGCATCTTTCTCCGCCAATCCGCGTTTGCCGAGAACATTTGAGAGATCGCGTGGGAAATGCATTTTCGTGTACAAAAGAAGCGATTGTCCAAGATGGCAATTTCAATACCCAAAAAGGCAAAAATTTAGAACAGCCCTGCTGTCAGAAAAGAAATTCGGTGAATGAACGAATCAGTACCTAGACCAATGAAAAATAGCTTGAATTTCACAGAAAAACTCTCAAAATTTAAAATTGAAGCCTATCAAGTGCTGAAACTTAGCCAAAATATTAGAAAATTAAATAAAAAACTGTAATGATGTGAACACACACTAGGGACTAGTTTAAAGAGAAGAATTTGAAAAGAAAAAGGGGCAACAAATTTGTTATTAAAGACTAACAAACTTGACCTTTAATCCAAAAACAAAATAAATAAAATGAACTAAGCAGATATCAATAATTAAAAAAAATTCAAAGATGGATTCAAAGACAATCTTATAAACATGACTTTAGCAAAATACATATCGAAAAAATTGCAAAGCTATTATAAAAATACTTAAATCTAAAAAATAAACTGATGGAATAAAAGGAATCAAAACAAATGTCATTAAATTTGAACACCTCATTCCCTTCCCCTTCTCAGAAAAATTTTTGGCACAAAAATTTTTGTTCACATAACACACAAAAAAAAAAAAAAAAAAAAAAAAACAGCACAGGGACACATCACAAAGGCCAGTTGAACAGACAAGCACTGCAAGCAAAATAAACAATGTAGTTAACACAGACGACACACAAAAAAAAAAATTAAAGAAAAGAAAAATGAATAATATCCGCACCAGAATCACAGTAGTCTAAACAACTACCTACCCATAACCAAATCACTGAAAACCCCCCAAAAAAATTTGCAGTACTCAAATATTACAAAAGAAAACACGTTGCCTAACACACAAAAGAACTCTGCACAACCCAAGTCTGTTACATTGAAGACATTACATGTTATGAAAATGAATACAGGACAACTTCCTGGATTCCAAATGTATATACCCATTACATTTAGTTATCAAACACATATGAGTATAATGAGAGAGAGAAAAAATAGCCCAAAAATGTTTACATATGCATCACAACACAACCACGAAGAAAGATTTTGTACAGCTGAAAGTAGGTGTAAACCCTACATATCTGACATAGTCTGATGTTTGATACATATCTGAATGCATCAATTTGCCATATTTAGAAAAATTTAGTAAGCACAGAAATGATAAAGAACAGAGAAAACCACTCTGCTTCGGATTTGAAGGAGCAAATAAAATTTGCCAGCCCAAGTGTCTAGAATTTGGCCAGCCATTATGCCAAACAAGAAAAGTTGATTCACAGGAGTGCAACAGTAGTGTGACATATACACAATGTCTTACCAGACCATTAAAAAAGGAAACTTAAGGTTTAAGTATGGAATTTTGACCCTTAAAAGAAAGCTGTACTGCTTAACAATTGCCTGAGAGCTGCAAAATTAGTACTGCAACAGCATGGTTAAATTAAACAAAGGCAGAGATCCCAGATCCTCTCAAAACCCATACTGAAACTCAGAAGGATCCTGTAGACTAAACGACAGCTCCACAGAGAACTTAAGAGAGACAGTCAAAGAAGATAACAGGCTCAAATGATAGGATAGGCCTGCAGGAACACTATCTATCATTAATCCTACTTAAAAAAAAAAAAAAAAATTAAATTTTGAATATGGAGGACATTAATTTAGTATGTGCATGACATAGCGAAGAAAAAAAAAATTACCTTCACAAGTTACAAGAGCAAGTTAGACATTACTGTTAAATGCATACTATTAAAATAAATAGAAGATGGTAGTATATTAACAAAAGTATTTACAGTAGCAATTGTGAAGATGTCACACTATAAAATAAAGTGAGGACAGAGTCCCCATTTTTTCTGATCAAATGAAAAAGCTCCCAAATGCAATTTTAATGTCTAATGACAATTTCTGTACTTGCTGAAGTCACAATCAGGGTAATTTGTTGCATCCATATATAAATTTTTTACTAAAACATTGCACAAATCTTTGGTTTAACTTTTGCTCCATTATTTGGAATAATTGCACTCAAAATGACATAAAAAATTTAAATCAAAACAATAATAAAACATTTGATACTCATATTACACAGATTAAATGGGACTTGAGATTGGAAAGTGATAAAATTATAACAGGGATGAGATTCTTCAGCTTTTTGTAAGACACAATTCTTTTTTTGTCTTTTTTCTCTGAAAATTCTGCTTATTTTGTGGATTTCCGATAGTAGTTATTAATTAACTCTGCAATTTTTTATCCTGTAGCGCGTTCTGATGTTTTACTTCTTAAATCTTTTTTCCACATGTATTAAAAACAATTATCTTATGTAGAACTTTTTTGCTCTTGTATGATTTCAGTCTTTTTGCTTTTTCGCCAATCTCATCCCTGATTATAAAAAATTCACTAATATAAACAAAAAAGGAGTTATTTATGAAATGGCAGTAAACATCACTCCACACAACACAAAACATCTAAATTGAGTACTGAGCAAAATTTACACTGAACTTCTTTTTTATTAGAAAACCAAACTGATCCCTGGGTCTAAGATTATAACCATGACGTGGGGTAGATCTACTGCAAATAGGCATAGCAAGGGGCAGTGGTAGAAGAAGGTTGCAGATCACTCACATCCGGCACAGGGGATGCCATAAATGAAACAAGTGACACTGAAGTATCATGAAAAAAATCAAAATCATCACTGGGAAGAGATTGGTTGTCTGGAGGTACAGCAGGAACAGAGGGGTAAATCACTTAAGCCAAAACTCCACGGTAAATTATTAATATTAATTAAACAAGGATACTCTTTCATTAACTTTGAATGCCAATCTTCAGTGGGAGGTGGTGATACATCTTTGGTAATCTCAGGTACAGAATCAAGAAGCTGCAAAACCATTGGAGTTGGAAAATTTTCTCTCTCAGTTACCTTAATTAGTCTGTTTATATGCACTGTCTGAGTTTGCGAAGGCTTAGCCAAAAGTAAAATTTCAAAAAGAACAGAAGAGAGCTTCTTTAAAACACAAAAAGGGCCTTTATTAAGTTTACAGAGTTTATGAGATAAGTGTGGTTTAGTGACATGAACATGTAAATACACAGTATCACTAACCTGAATAGACTTTGTGGAACACTGGCGTAGCCAGGGGGGGGGCCCACCAGGCCCGTGCCCCCCCCCCCCCCCCCCCGAAACTTTTTCAGTTGTTATATATATATATATTGCAATTTGTAAAAATGGATCGTCTCAAAATCCTTGTTGTGTGATATTTGTCCAATCTTTCTGATAAACGTTTTCTAGATCCTTTCACATTGAGAACGAAGAAAAAAACAAGTCAATAAAAAGGTTAAAAAGTGCCTTTAATCAATAACCCGAGGTGACTTTCGACACTCCTACACACCAGAAAAATATACATCTGGGCCATATCCTACTCCAGGGATACTAAAAACTTCCCCCTCACTATAACCTCAGCTCGTTACCGTTGTACCCTGTGAAGTATGTATCCCCAAGGGCCGTATTCACCAAACAGTGAGTAGCCCGCCATCATCCGAGAGTTGGGAAACCTGCATTGCCGGTTTGTCTCGGAGACAACTCGGAAACTGTATTCACCAACTTATTTCCGCCCAGGGCTACTTGACTCTGGAGTTGTCTCAGCCAGCTTTGAAAGCTCGTCTGTGATTGGTCAGAGTAATGATTCCATGAAGGGGGTGAACTAGCTTTAATGTTCGGGAGATCGAACCCAGCTCCCACCACACACACTTCCTTCATAATATTTAATTTGTTTTTATGCAAACTGCGCATTAAAATGTGAAAATTAATTTTAAAAAAATAGACTGATTAAACATTTAATACAAAATTACATCCAATATTTTTTATAAATAAAATTTCATGTCTGTTATACTTTTTTCAAATTTAGGAATTTTCTTATTTTTTAACACATAAAAATTAATTTATGCAGTTTTGATGTTTTTCTTTTTGAGATACTTTATATATTATACACAGAATATGTATGTCTTTAAAAAATTCTATGATACGGAAGCATGTTTTTTTTCTTACATTTGTGTGAAAAATTGTTAATTCACTATTCCCAAATACAGTACACTACAATCAGACAAAAATGTTTAACCCCTCAATAACACTTTTTTTTTCATCCTTTACACCTAAATGATTAATCTCTTCAATGTAAATATTTTTATCCCGCCTCTTCTTACAAAAAAAAAAGCGCGGGTGTAGTAGATCCACAGTGCTCTGGCCAAATCGCCCCTCATCTGTGGAACAATAGAGGCAAGAAAATAATTAGGAAAGATCAGAATTTACTTACTTATTTTCAACACAAAAAATAATTAAGAATAAAAAAGCGTTCAAATCAGAAAAAAGGGGGAACGGAAAAGCAAACCAAGATAAGTCTGACAGATGGCGCCTGCAGTCTCTACGGCAAAAAAAGTACAGTCATTCTCGAGAGTTTTTGGAAACATTGTACAAAGATTTTTTATCACTTTTGGCGGCTTTTATAGCTTGATGGGTGGTTTTCACAGCAGTTTCCATCTGTTAAAGCACAAAATATTCAAGTATTAGCGAATTTTTGGGATTTTCCAAACCTATAAAAAACAACCCTCGTATCCGCCATTTATAAACCCGAGTCAACCCTCCATTTTGCGGGGTTAGAATCTGCACCTGGAGTCAGGGTCAATTCTTGGGGTAACCCCCGATTTTGGAGTTGTGAATACCATTTTCTCACTAACCCTTGAAGTAGCTCGCTTTGCTGGGTTAACTCCAGGGTTTAAAGTTTGGTGAATACGGCCCCAAGTGTTATCAGCTTTCATGGCCACCTGTGGTATTTTTAAACTATGGTGTATACAAAAATATTACTTTCTACTAACGATAAGATTTCAAGGAGGGGCTCAAGCTGGCCCTTTCACCACCATTCCCAAGGTCCAGACGCTCGTGTCTTTGACTAGTGTGTGGCTCTGTCCAGTTGGTGGGTTCGAATAGAGATTATGGCCTCAAGAAAGTGCCGTTGAGTAGAAGTATAGGATAAATTTTTAATAAAATTCCAAAAATTATACATAGTTTGGCTGCTAACAATGAAGACTCAAATCTACAGGAAGTGGAAAAAGCCATAGATGAACAGATATTTCCAGAAAACTTCAGAAAGCACACCAGGAAAAGAAACTAAAGTAAATGCTCAATATTTCATTGTGTGTTTTTAAGTGATAATATAAACTATGACATAATACATACGACATAATATCTTCTTAAGTATGTTGAAAACTTTTTGTATTATCATATTTTCATTAATATGTAATTTAAGAAATGTTTCCTTTATACCCACCCTTTCAACTGACAAGAGGGTAAATCTGTAATTTTTCTCTTCTAAAGTTTTATAAAACTTTATAAATACTATATTATATGCTCTGGTAAAGAATAAACGAATATTTGAAATATCTAGGGATACACTTGATATCCAGCTGATTTATCAATATAAGAACAGCAGTTTTGTTTTGAAATTAATCTGAAAAATCGGAGCTTACTACCTTTATTTTCTGATTCTAAAATAAGACATTAAGTTGCTCATTAAAATGTGACTTTCTATTAAATATATTTTTCTTCTAAGTTAAACAATTAAACAGATCTATTTTCATTTTTTTTTTTTAAATTGCACGTTAAAACTTTGTACTTATGCAGGGTGCCGAAGCCCGAGCTCGAAATTTCAGCTAATAGGTATATAAAAGTCAATGACTTCATTGGTAGAATATCATAAATTTTGCTGTTTGTGCAAATTAAAGACAAATAATAACAGCAAACTATTATTGCACTACCTAATTCGTTATATTAAAGTTTATCAAATAATATTAATTTGTTTATTTCTCCCATGAATCACTTTTTAAAATCTGTTTACAAGGAATACATTCAATAAAACTGAAATTTCTCACAAGCCCGAGCCTGGTTTGGGCTCAACAAATAGCGATGAGTGCAACCCCTCCCCCCTCAATAATTTTAAGAACTTATCCATTCTGGAAAGTTTTGTGCATCTGTTTTATTAAGAAATCAAATCCGGTGTATTTTTACCATTTAATCTTCCCAATATTATGTAAGATGTACTTTGAAGAGATTTAATTAACAACTCAACACTTATTCAAGTCGAAAATTTGCAATTAATGATATTTTTTAATACTGCTTAAGTAGAAAAATTTTATATATTTTGAACCAACTTATTCCAAAAACCAGAATTTTCTTCTAGTGACGTCTGTGTTATTTTAATAAATATTTTGTTAGCATTGTGCAGAAAATTTTAATCTTGTGATCAACCTTATACCAAAGAGCAGAGTTTCGGAATTTTTTTTCAAGTCATGTCTGGGTTATTTCAATATTGTGTCTGCATTGTATACGTATAATATTCTAATCCTGTCGTCCACATTGCCGACGCGAAGGCAGCCATCTTGAATTAAGGCGTGGATATTTCTTGGGCTCTGATTGGCTGATTTTGCATTGCATGCCTTACTTTTTCAAACAGTGCTGAAAAACGTCAGGCTACAAGAAAAACGCTATCACACGATATTTTCGTCCGACTGAAGGGCAAAATTGCAATGCGAAAGTGTAGTGCATTGCATTTGCAGTGTGTAGAGCTCTCGTGTGATAACACCTTAAGCGGTGCGTTTTTTTTTTTTTTCTTTCTTTCTTTCTTTCCGTGGTATCTCCAGTAGGCCTAATCCACATGCATTTAACTCAGGGATGAGGAAACTACAGCCCGCGGGCCAAATACGTCCTGCCGTTAGGTTTTATCCGACCCGCAGATAGAATTTTGCAGGATGTGTTTTTAAGCGAGTTTGGCAGCTGAAAGACGACATTGTCTCGTTCTTCCATGAGAGACTGTTCTGCGTAGTGCGAAATGTAAGAAGATACAGAATGGCTTTCACTCGTCAAGATGCAAGGGAAAAATCAATTGATCGACGATATCTGAGCCCATCTCAAAGCTTTTAAATTAAAACCTAATCTGTTTGCTGGGTAGCTAGCTAAGAACGACTTGTCTCATTCCTCGAGGTTAAATTCAATACTCTCAATAAATGAAGAGAAGCTTAAGAATTATGAAGATGGCTTGAAAAAACTGCATTTTGAGTTCGAACGCAGATTTTAAAATTTCAGTGCCATTCAAACAGAATTGGATATTTTTACCATGCCTTGGAACGTAAATTGTGAAGCAGTGAGGTTAGATTTGCAGCTTGAATTTATTGAGTTGCAATCTAACGATCATCTCAAGCAGTTGTTTCTAAATATTCCAAAGTTGGAGTTTTACAAATCATTATCGTTTCCCAAATTTAATATCTCACGCTCAGAAAATCAGTGCTATGTTTGCTTCATCTTATATATGTGAACAAGTGTTTTCAATAATGAACCTTAGAAAGAATTCTTTCAGAAGTAGACTGGCAGATGAGCATTGAGCCTCGTTCCTTAGAATGAGTACATCTCACTTCGAATCTCAATATAAGGAACTTTTAAAAATGAAATAGCAATTTCATTCATCTCATTAACATATTTAAATTGTAATACTTGTATATTGTTTTTAAAATTTTAGAAAAATTTATCTTGGCTCGCCAAACTTTTTTTTCTTTGATTTTTGGCCCGCGAGCGAAAAAGTTTGCCAATCCCTGATTTAACTAATCCAAAATTTAGCGCATTCTCCTTCGCTTCGCTGTTCTTGATGGGCCAGGTGTTGCAAGTTCATTGTCTCTAGTACCGATCCAATGTCACAGCCCGAAATTTCTTCCACATCAGCCTCGATGGGATTGTCAGTTTCATCGCAATCTTCTTCGTTCTCGATTTCATCATACGTTTGCTCGAAAATAGTCTCCGATTCTTTCTCATCATCACTATCTTGTAATGAAACTTGCGAGTTATCACAGGTACCATTGCAATTCGTGCATATAACCAACACCTCCTAGATATAGAAAGCCTAACAACTGGTACGTTCCCAAACTTTCACATCATCAGTAGGCCTTCAAGAATGACGTCATCACAATTTAACCATCATAAAGTAAAACTATTTAAAATTTCTGGTGAATTTATTCACGCACAACAGCATTTTACTGATTTGAGATAGAACATTTTAATTTTGCGGCAAAAGGCAAGTTTTTAACTGTAACTAATTATGTAGTGTAATAAGGAAATAGATCATAATGAATTGTTTTGTACCAGAAAGGTATTTTATTTTTTATCTTAAGTTATTTTCTAATATTTGTAGCATTCACCAGAAAATTTAAATAGTTTTACTTTATGAAAGTAAAACTGTGATGACGTCACTCTTGAAGGCCTAGTGGTGACGTTAAAGCTTCAGTTGTTAGGCTTTCTATATGTAGGAGGTGTTGATATAACGGAGCACTTTAACCCAGTCTTTCTGCATCCACAGGCTTTCTGATATCTCTTTTTGCGTTTGCAAGAAATAAGCTTTAACAAGCTTTCAGGAGCTGGGGGCTCGAGTATGGTGACAGGCATTAGCCCGTCCTTGTTTCTTTTCCACCCCCATTGCTCTGCATTTTGTTCACTCCCATGCCACTGCTGAACCTGATGATAGGTTCGGAGCGAATGTTATCGTGTTCCTTCTGTTGGTGGTAGCGACGCAATACTAAATTTACTTTTATATGCTGATATTGTGAAGCGTGCATATCTATAGTTATTTAAAGACATTTCTTACTTTTCACTTTACTGTCACTGTATAATTCAAGGAGGAAGCGTTCTCCAGCTTTAGCAATACTCTCTGGATCAGCATTCGGATTTTTGAATACCTGGATAACCATTCGGATTTTTGAATACCTGGATAACCATTCGGATTTTTGAATACCTGGATAACCACGTTTAAATCTGGATTTTTTTGGAGTACATCAATAAATTTCATTTTTCCTTGATTAAATAATGCTGATGTTGTATCGCAGCCGTTGAAGGCATGCAAGAATAAAATATGATCTACGGCTGGTTTATCTATGATACTTTTTGTTGAATATATATGTTGCGAAATTTTTCCTTTTCCTGGTTTGAAAATATATATGATTTAACGTGTAGATACAGCCGACAAAAGAATAAAAAGATCTAAATCTTCGCCAACAACTATTGGGACCTACTGGGGATACCATGAAAAAAAAAAAAAAAAAAAAAAAACGCCGCTTACTGTACCGTACAAGGGGGTGTGGAAATGCGTTGTTTGGCCAAAACGCATACAGAACTATACTTTGCGGCGCTCGTACGCGAAAACTATTGATTTTACGAAAAAAAGGTAATTACATAAATTGTAGGAAATTTTCTCTAATTTCCTTTTTTGTAATTGTTTTTTTTTTTTTCGTGAAATGAGTCGGATAGGAGATATTGCCAAAAAACTGCTTTTGGGTGCCATTTTTCGAATATAGCGGTGCGAGCGGCAAAGATATGAGGGGGCAAAGTTGAAATTCGGAAAGAGCATATCGAAATCTATAAAATTGCCCATTTTCAAAACTCCCAGAAAACTTTCCAGGTAAAATTACCGAATGACTGGACTAAAAGTTAATTTTTTTTTTTTTTAATCTTTCAGCCATTTGACAGTTGACCTCCAGTATGACTTGGTGCAGAATCTTGGTGTAAAGCAAAGTTTTCTTGGGGGTAAAGACGCTTACTTTCTTTGATCATGTGCTTCAGAACTTTATTCTGATAGTATTTAGCATCAATTTTAACCTTTGGTTCTACAAAAAATGGTTTTATTAAGCCTTGAGAGGACATTCCCATCCAAACCACAGTACCTAACGTCCAACTTGCCTTCTGCAAAATAGCTGCGTCTTTGCGACGCTGTTCGCGTGAACTATATTGAACCTCTTTTTGCCAGATGTGAATTACAGACGAAACAACACTTCATCAGAAGTTATCCATGTTTTGTATCTACCTTTGCATAGCATTAAATACAGAGGCCAAGAACGTTTTCTTTGTTTTTCTACAGTGTTTGCAGATATTTGATGACAAACTTCTTTCTTCAATTTTTATATTGACGACAAATTGTCGATTGGGATACCTGTAGTTTCTTTTCTAAAGTTCTTTGAGGAAGAGGATTTTCTACAACGATAAGTCTTTTCAGCTTTTTTTTCTTTTTCACCAAGGACTTCCTTTCGTCCACATTTTCCCCCTGGAGCTCTTGATTGCCAGCCAAATTTTATTTCTTTTCAAAGTTTAGATAGTTATATATTAGAAAAATTCCTTTTCTGATTTTTAAATGCTTTATTTATAACAGAATTTGAGCAACCATCCACAAAACCTTAAAAATTTCGTTTCGGGTTTGAGGATCTAATTTCGGAGCCAAAATTTACTCCCACTAATAAAAGTAGTTCGATAGGTAATTTAAACATTTAATTTTTAAAATAAAACTGGTGGTAAATTAAAATTTACCATAATTATACGCTTTTAAAATTGGTCACACTAATTTTGAATCAACCTGTATGTATTAGTTATATGCAGCTGCAAATGAGCTGATTGAAAATCCGGGATAGATTGGTATATTTCCTGTTTATAACAAGAAAATTTTACATAGAAATATTTTTTACTACAGTCGTTTATTGAGATTTAAAAATAATTTTTTTAGTTTTCTTTTTTTTCTATCTTCCTTTAGATATATTTATTGTAGAATAAGACTTATTGTAGTAGCAGATACGGGCCTGGATTTTTAAAAAATCTTTTCTGGTTGAGATAATCACCAGACAATCCGGTACATAAGCATCTATCTACAGAGATAATTATATTGAAGAATTATTAATTAACTCACAAAATTAGTACTGAATAGCATTGTTAAACATATATTTAAAGATATTTTTGTGAAATTAAAAATTAAATAATATTATAATTAGAATTAACAATTAGAATCTTATTTTTAGTTATAATTAGTACTTAGAATTATAATTTTTTTAATTTAAGGTTAATAATTAAAATATTTCTAGTTACAATTAATAATTAGAATATTAATTAGTTGGACAAAACTCTCTGTGCCCCTCCCGAAACAAAATCCTGGCTACGCCAGTGTCGTGAAAGTTTTGGATTCTTAGGATTTGATTGAAGATGGGCAGCAGCAGAAAGATTGGTTTTAACTACATCAAAATTATGTTACAAATTTGTAATTAATTGCTGTGCATAAGATTGTGTATCAGCATATGTCTTAAAGAAAATCAGCATATGTCTTGGAAGAAAAAACCATCATAGGGCATAAAAAGATCACTACCATAAGTTAGAAAAGCAGGAGACTCTTGTATAGTTGTTGTGCGAAATGCTAGCAAGGCTAAGGGTATTTTTTCGCACCAGCTTCTTGGGATTCAAGCACTAAATGGCTAAGAGAATCTATTAGGGTCTTATTCAGTCCTTCAACTACCCCATTTCCCTGTGGATTATATGCAACAGTATGTTGTTTTTGAATACCTAACACTTCATAAACTTCCATCATAGCCTTTAAAAGTTAGCACCTCTCTCACTATACAGTACCTCCATAACACCATGGCGAGTAATTAAATCAATTATAACCCTCGCAACAGTAGAACTCTGAATATTAGGGACAGGATATGCCTCTGGATATCTAGTGAAGTAATCAGATATTACAATTAGTCATGTATTGTTGTGTTTAGAAGTAATTAAAGGCCCTACTGTATCTATGGCACATTTCTAAAATGGCCTTTTAGCTATTGGAATCTCTAGAATGGGAGCCTTCTGATTTTTGTGGAACCCACACCTAGCAATGCATGAGTGGCAAGAAAGCACATAGCATTTAATTTGAGAATACAAACTGGGCCAGAAAAAAATTTGTCTTATCTGATGTGAAGTGCGAGATAAACCCACATGAGCAACAGCATTATTGTCATTACATACCTGCAACACCTGTTACTCAAGTGGCTTAGGAACAACTAACCTAGTATTCTGGTATTGGTGTTTACTTGAAAGTTTAACATCAATTTAAACAGCTATCTGATAATTTGATAGACCAGAGAGAACAACACTCATGAGCCGCTGGAAGCTTGAACTAGCATTTCTGAGCCTGAAGAGCATTTGGCAAAATTGAAACATGCTTTAAGCGGTGGCAATGCCTGTGAGATGGGCATCTGCAGGATGCATAAACATCTGATGAAAATCCAAAGTTAAGTCAAGAGAAGAATAGAATTTTGCTCTGGCCAACAAATCTATCATTTCCGGGAGATGAAAATTATCAAGTATAGTCTTCGCATTTAATTTTTGGAGACCAGCCACAAGGCGAAAGGATCCATCCGGTTTTCTTACAAGTAAGACTGGAGCAGCATAGCTGATGTGGAAGGTTCGATAATACCTGCTTCCAAAAGTATTTGTATCTGCTTTCTCATTTCCGACTTCAGACTAAAAGGGACTCTATATGGCTTTGATCTAACCGGGATATCGTCAGTTAGAAAAATGCAGTGCTGAATGATGGGACAAGCACCTAAATCACTAGAACTTTGCGAAAAAATCTGCCTATACTTGGACAGTATATCCATCAGAGCCGCACGTTGATCATTATTTAAGTGAGAAAGATCTATGTCTTTTGCCTATGCCTCAAAATTTTCCTCATCAGGATGTTCTCCAATCACATTTAAGGAATTAATTTCTGTTGAGGTATTTATAGGATGTACATTTACTAACTTAATGTATTTATTTAAAATTATGTGGTCATCTGTTAAATTTATTAGCTGTACTAAACAAGTTAAATCCTTAGTTATAGTGGAAATTGAGTTGGCAATCAAAAAGGAATTTAGATATGAGTCACAATTAGGTTCAATAAGTACAGTCTGGTCAATAAAGTAGAATCAATGTCTGGTATACTGACGTGAACAATATTTTGGGACCTGGCAGGAAGAGTAAGTTTTCTTGGCAATGTGCAAAAAGTGAAAGAAAATTGGGTTCTGGAATAGAATCAGTTTGCAACCTTACATGAGAAACTTGGGTGTCTGAAGAACAGGCCTCATTCAAATTTGGTAGATGTTCATCCATCCAAAAGATGCTGACCCTCTCACATGACAAACTAAATTTTTGGCAATCAAAAATAAAATTATTTTCCTTAAGGAAGTCTAACTCTAAAACTATGTTAAAATTTGGTGAAAGCATGGAAAACGCGACAAGAAATTTCTCTTCAAAAGAGAAATAATTCATTTTTATACTACATTTATTACATTTTGAGTGGCAATATTAAATCCGGTAAGGGCACGTAACTGGAAATTGGGCCCTGAAATTTGCTCATATGAGTGCAATTAATTTAGAACCTGCTGTGAAATGAGACTTACACACACTCCTGAATCAACATGGGCCGCATATTTGTTTTCCCTCACGTGTCACAGAAATAATGGGGAGAGAAGTTGTAATAAAACTTACATCCTCAGGAAAAGGATCTTGAAGGGGTTCTACGGAGTGCTGCGATCCTGGGCAAACTCCCCGCATTAATCGTTTGAGTGGTCCTGATTCAAATCATCATTCTTCTTATTCCTACCCTTCGCTTTGTCATGCATTCTCTTTCTGCAGAAGCGACTAATATAGCCAACGACTGAACTGTAATAGCATCCTATCTAACTGTTGCTGCATGTCAGCTAACTGCTTTGTGACCATCTCTAAGGAGCGAGTATACGACTCTGTCACACTGCGCACGGCCTGGGCTACTTCTTTCTCTACGTTTGATGCGCGGACCATATTTACATTGGTAGTGAAGCACTGAAAAGATTCCTCAACTCTTTTTGCTATTTCCCTTGCCTCACTAAAAGTTGCTCGATTAGCAACCATGACCTGAGCTCTAATATTGGGATGGAGACCAGCCCAAAATTGAGACAACAACATGTCCTCTCTAAAGGATAAAGGAAGAGGTTCAGACTCTGACTTTGCCTTTAAGTTGCAGTTTGCTACACCTTCTAAATGCGTTGCAAAATCTCTTACAGATTCACCAATTGCCTGGGTGCAAGAGGTGAAATTAGAAAGCGCCTGCACACAGTCCTTCGTTTCCGAAAAATGGGTCCTGAAAGACCTGTCTATATGCTTTGATCGTATCAAAGTATTTGCCCTTTACAGAGGACAAAAAAAATTGTCTAGCTTTTCCCTCTAAACAGAGCTGGGACATAGCAATTGCTTGCTGGTTTATCCAACCAGTGGCCTTACCGACAGCCTCAAGGGCATAAAAAAATCATTTACATTCCTACACGTCAGGTTAGGTAACATTGTTACCACTAGTGGGCATGGTACTGGGGTAGAACCAGAGGCACCAAGTAAGGCTGGGTCCTTTGTCTGTGCGCATTATACACAAATACAATTAAATGGCTCCACCAAAAAAAATCACATTAAGAAATTCAACTTATAACCTAAGTACAAAATATTAAATATGGGATTTGTTTATGCAGAAGTTTCACCACACCAAAGCTGAGTTTTTAGTTCCGACAGAGGTCACAGCACCAAAATCTTTAACGTGTTGTCAATTATGAAATTAACCAAATAAAGAATTTGACATTGCATTGTGATTTAATTAGAAGAAGCATGCTCCCAAATATAAATCCAAACTCCAGATCTTCGTCGGAATTATCTCAGCTGTAAAAGAAATTGGTGTGGGTGTAACATGCACAAACAATAAAGAGACATATATTCAAGAAAGCAACACATTTATTGAGTATTGGATAATTTGCGATTAAAACTTTAAAGAAAAACATTAGCTTAACAGATGATAATATTCACACTATATGATTGTGCTTGAGAACACTATTAACAGAAATACTACAATTACATAGAGCTCAATCTTCTTAACTGAACAATTATTGAGCATCGACGATGAACACAAATTAAGTTTTTCTGCTATTTAGCTAAAAGAAATTTATCCTACTCCAGGATTGCATAATTCAAGCACCTCTCAATCATATTAAATAAACATCTCAAAAACTTTGATAGATCAGATTTGCTATGCAATATATAGTAGATAAACATATCATTTAGATTTAGGCCTCTCTAAAAATATGAGAAAATTAACTTCACATGGAATTCTTTCTGATTGCACTGAAAAAAAAAAAAAATATATATATATATATATATAAATTGAAATGTGTGTGCGGTGGCGCCTGATGATAGAGCACACCATTTCAATATTGATTCCATTTTCCGTCTATTTGCGGTTACATGTGATTAGGCTTAAAAAGCCCACCAGTTCTAATTTGGCGCTTTATATCCAATTTATCCACTCTTTCATTGCCTTAAAAGGCTATATTTAAACACTTATTTGGTATAAGCTCGTTAATTGGCACCATGTGCTATCTACTTTTTAATTTTTCTATATTTTTATATTTTTTTCACTTTATCAATGGATTATCTTGGGATTTCACTTTACGTAAGTAAGCTATTATATATATACAATATATATATATATATATATATATATATATATATAAAAGCCGGCATAATACATTTCTTACAAAAAAAAAAAGCATTTTGATGCATTTTGTTAAATAAAAAAATGAAAAGGGTAGGATAAAAAAAAAGGTTTATAGTAAAAGGGGATATATTACAAAATTTTTTAAAACACCGTTAAAGGGACGTGGCGCCTGGCTCAAAAATGATACAGAGCTCAGTGAGCAATTCTTCTTTCCACAGTTCAACAGATTCAAACTCAGCTATGATATGGTCATTTCCAGCATAAACATCAGCCTACCAGCCTCCTTGGTGTTTTAAAGAAAAAGGTGAGTAGGAGTAATGTCCTTCTGTCAGGACAGGTGGCGAGCAGGGAACTGGTGCTCAAACACCAGCGTTGTCAAGGACAGGCCGTTGAAAAAATGGAGAAAAAAAAAATCAAATCATCACCTCACATGGTCCGTCGTTGATGGAATCCTTCCAGATATCTGTGGAGTAGTTGGCATACTCTGGTAGGTGAGATCCTGCCATAACCTCCCTGGATCTCAAAACTCTGACATCATCAGGACAGAAAGTAGCAGAGGAATTGAAGGGATTCTTGCTGCGCCATAGCCTTGTTTTTTTAGTTGAATCTGCTGATTTGGCCACTAAGTTGATCTGACATATTTAGGACATTATTTCATTTTTGATGACATGGGGTCAGAACCCCTCAAAAATGCAAGTCTCGGACTTCACTCACATACGTGCACCTCTCATGGCTTCCCAAGCTCAACTGCCTGATCGCCCCCCTCGCACGAAGCTATACTTCTCCAGTGCACATCTCTCTCCGCCAATCAGCATCTGCCGGCATTTGTCGAGAACATTCGAGAGATCGCGTGGGAAATGCATTTTCGTGTACAAAAGAAGCAATTGTCCAAGATGGCAATTTCAATACCCAAAAAGGCAAAAATTTAGAACAGCCCTGCTGTCAGAAAAGAAATTCGGTGAATGAACGAATCAGTACCTAGACCAATGAAAAATAGCTTGAATTTCACAGAAAAACTCTCAAAAATTAAAATTGAAGCCTATCAAGTGCTGAAACTTAGCCAAAATATTAGAAAATTAAATAAAAAACTGTAATGATGTGAACACACACTAGGGACTAGTTTAAAGAGAAGAATTTGAAAAGAAAAAGGGGCAACAAATTTGTTATTAAAGACTAACAAACTTGACCTTTAATCCAAAAACAAAATAAATAAAATGAACTAAGCAGATATCAATAATTAAAAAAAATTCTAAGATGGATTAAAGACACACTATTATAAATATGACTTCAGCAAAATACATATTAAAAAAGCTATTGTAAAAATACTTAAATATAAAAAATGAACTGATAGATATGGAATAAAAGGAATCAAAACAATTGTCATTGAATTTGAACACCTCATACAACCGATACTCTATAAGATCCGTGATAATTTTCTTTCAGCTTTAATCCTGAACCCAGTGAAGTTCTTTTAATTGCAACTATATCACCTACTTTTTTCTTCTTTGGTTCCTTTCTAGACTTGTTAAATTGCTTTCTGTTTTCCTCTTGAATTTTCATGATGTTTTCCCCTGCTTCTTCTCTCAAATCTTCTTGTTCTTTCATCATGTAGTTCACATATTCATCTTCTAATATTTCCTTCATTCTCAAATCATTCTTATCTTTCATTTTGATTCCTATTAGTAATTCAAAGGGAGTGAATTTCGTACTTCTGGTGGTAGAACTATTGATAATTCTCTGTACGCCGGCTACATATTTGTACCACTTCGAACTGTCTTCCTTAGAGAGTTTTGAAAGGACTGAAATCAAAATGGCGTGCATTTTTCAACCTGTTCGATCCCCCTAGACAATCTGTTTGTTATCTTTGTGTTCAATGCCTTGCTCTGCACAATACTCTCCAAATTCTTTAGATGTGAATGCAGACCTTCTATCTGATATTATTCTTGAAGGATTACTGAACAGTACTTATTGTAATTTTAGTTGGTCTACAACTTCTTTGGCTGATGTAGACTTAACAGAATAAAACCACGTAAACATTGTGAAATCATCTGTTACTGTGAAGATATATTGATATCTTTTGTCTGTAGATGGCAATTGGCCAATGGGATCAATATGGTAGGGGCTTAAAGGCAAGTTTTCTTTTGGATTGGATTCAAAAATCCTTTGGCTGTACCTCATTTTCTATTGTGTAAAATACAGTCAATACAGTTTGCTATTACCGTTTCGACTTGTTTTCCCAATTTTGGAGTATAAAACTCTTGCTTTACTGATTCTTCTGTTTTGGAGACAGCAAAATGACCTCTGCTATGCATCTTTTTAGTGATTTCATTTTGAATTTCTTCAGGTTCTATAAGTAACTCTCTTCCATTTTCTGACTTGTACAACACATTATTTTTAAGGAAGTGACCGTTTTCTTCTCCCTTGTCAACTAAGATTATTATTGTTTTTATATGTTCACTATCAGTGTTGCCAGGCATTGCCCGTGCAGTGTAAGAGAAATGCCCATTCTAAAATATAGATAGTAAAGGGAAGGAATGTGAATCCTCCTTCTGCACTGATAAAAAAAGTACATGGGACTTCCCGCTGCAACAACAAAAATATATGAACACGGCACCTATAGCATACAGAGGTTACCGGGAATTGGACGTGGCTAGGCTTCTCCCCTTCTACCTGTCTGTGTTCTGACAGTCATTTATCTCTAATACCTACACAACTACTAAAAACAAATAGAGTCCAGTCATCAGTATGAGATTGTAAAGAGGAGGAATGTGAATCCTTCCGCTGCAGTGATAAAAAATGGACATGGGATTTCCCACTGCAATGATAAAAAGAAATGAACAGGGTCTTGCCAGCATACTCAGGTTACTGGGAATTGAATGTGGCTAGGCTTCTCTCCTTCTACCTGTTGTGTTTTAATTGTTATTTATCACTAATACCTACACACCTCATAAACTAATTACTTTTTATTTCAAATGCAGTAAGTACCACTGGACGCAAATCCTCGGGCCGTATATACAGTAGATAAAAACTTAAAATAATTATAGATGAATTAAAAATCCAATCCAGGTTTTTATAATTATTTTATTAAAAATCCAGATTTGTTTACATGTAATGCCAGTGGAATTATTTTATTTATAAATATTTTATGAGGTTCTGATTATTTAGTAACTATCTTATCAAGGAATTCATAATTCGCATAAAATACTATTATCAAATTCTTCAGAACTCATAGAACTCAACTCTTCAGAACACCTAATGCAGAGATTTCAAATAAATTCCCCATGCTTGTTTATTTCTGACGTATTTCTGTTTGGAATGCAGGAACGACCTTGAAAATGGAAAACCATATAATAAAATGAACACCGTCAGTTGTCTTGGTAATGCTTTAACCATGTTTTGCCACGCCCATTTTCCCCTGATGGTTCTTCATTACCAGAGGCCTTCCAGAGGCCGAAAACTGCACAAAACATAAAGTAACTAAAAAATTATTAATCTAATTAATTTCATTTTTACAGCATTAGCTTTCTCTTGTCTTATTTAGTCAGTGTCCCAAATTTGGTCCAGATCCGTCAAATGGTCTGGACACCTATATAAAATAAACAAACAAGATTCCTGTTTTATGTATATAGACTAACAGTGTGGCTCGGCATTGCCCGTGCAATGGTAGAGAAATGTGCATTGGCCTTAAATATAGATTCTAAAGGGACGGAATGTGAATCCTCCCATTGCAATGATAAAAAAAGAACATTGGACTTCTCACTATAAAGGGAAAAAAATTGAACACAGCACCTGATAGCATACAGAGGTTACCAGGAATGGGACGTGGCTAGGCTGGAATGTAAATCCTCCAGCTGCAATGATAAAAAAAGAACATGAAACTTCCTGTTGCAACAACAACAGAGTAGCAAATATTAGCAACTACAATTAATATAGACATTAAGCTAAGATGAATTTTATTATAACCTTCATAACGTAGTCTGATTCTAATGAATTTATAACTTTATAGCTCACTAAAGTCAATCATTACATGAAATTTAACTCAAAGATTTGTTTTATTTATTTTTTGGGGGGGGCAAAGAGATCTAAAGAAAATAACTACATTTTTAAAGTTACATCCTGCCTGATATCAGAAATTCTGCCAGTGTCCCCCACCAGTACACCCACATGATTCGAGCTAGACCGAAGCGTAACTACGGTCACTTGTCTCTGGTGGAAAGCCTCCTAGCAGAAGAGCAAACTGTACAGGGACAGGGATGGACTCAAAAGATCTAGTCTCTGCTCAACGCGCACATGCGTACTAATCGTTATTCTTGCGCGCGGGAGGTATTCCACGTGCTGTTCATTTCGTTTCATGCCTGTCGCTTACACCTAGTTGCTATGGCAACGCGCTTCATATCATAGCTAGTTGCAATTATAGTTTAAGCATGCCAGAATGACCTTGAGAATGAAGAACCTGAGAGAAATGAGTGTTTTCCCCCTTCATTCATGCCTCTGAGAAGGAAAAAGTAGCTTAAAATTGCACAAAATATAAAATAACTAAAAAACTATTAATCCGATTAATTTCATTTTTACGACATTAGCTTTCTCTTGACCTATTTAGTCAGTGTGCCAAATATGGTCCAGATCCGTCAAATGGTGTGAACGCCTATAGCAAATAAACAAACAAACTTTCCTCTTTTATATATATAGATAACTAGCTGAATGCCCCGTTCTTTGCATGGGAATAAATGGATTCTTTTTTTATATTACAGTTTGTTGTAGTTACTATTTATCATAATAAATAGATAAAGCAAAATTGATATCACATAAGTATTATCTGTGTTCAATAATTATGCATAAAGAATTTCATGGCGATCGTTTCAACGGTGAAGAAGATGATTCAGGCAACGCCATCAACTGTCGGAAGTTTTTGCAAAATGGATAACATCAAAATATTTTCATATTCAAATATTTATGGGTACCAATTTTCATAGCAAACAGTTTAACAGTCAAGATATGCTGCAGCACCATCTAGTGATGAATTAAAGTAATAATGCACTACAGAGCCTTCAAACAAAAGGCGAGTTAAGCAAAATGAATAACGCAAAAATATTCTCCATGTTCAAATGTGTATGTATACCAATTTTCAGAGCGGTTAGTTGAATGATCAAGAAGTTGATTGCTGGAGTGCTATCTAGTGGCGAGTTAAAATAATAAACTCTAGGGCAGCAGTCAGGGACAGATTTGCTGAGTTGGGGGGGGGGTCTGGGCAAAAGCTTCATTAGGGGACCCTCTTTCGAAAACTTTTTCAAAATTTACAAATTTTTAAACTTAAAGAACAATTTAAAGACCCCCCTTTTGTTGGGGGACTGGGCGCTTGCCCCGATTGCCCTCCCGGAAATCAGGCCCTGGCTGGAGTGCCATCAAGTAGTGAGTACAGCCAAATGAATACTAAAAAAATATTCTCTCTGCACAAATGTGTATGTATACTAATTTTTAAGATGATCGGTCCAACGTCTTTGAAGTTGGTGCACTACATCGGCATCTAGAGGCAAAGCATAGCAAAATAGGCAGTGTAAAAGTATTCTCCATGCTCAAATATCTGTATGTACCAATTTTCATCGAAATCAGTTGAAACGGTATTTTCATAGCAAACAGTTGAACGGTAAAGAAGGCGAGTTATATCTAAATGGATACGGCAAAAACATTCTTTTCGTTCAAACATCTATGTTTACGAATTTTGTTGACAATCAGTTGAACAGTCGTGAAGTTATTGGTTTGAAATGACATCTAGTGGCAAGCTATAGCAAAATGGATAATGCCAAAATATTTTCCATATTCGAATATCTGTCTATACCAGTTTTCTTAGCGACCAGTTGAACAGTCTTTATATGCTGCGAGCGAGATATATCCATCAAGCGACGAATTAAAGTAGGAAGTTGATGCGTTGCAGCGCTATCTATTGGCGAGTTAAAGCACTGATGTGCTACAGCACAATTAAGTAGCTGTTTATAGCAAAATGGATAACACGGAAATATTCTCCGTGTTCAGGTATCTATATATATCAATTTTTATAGAGATCAATTCTCCAGTCATGAAGTTAGTGCACTGCATTGCCATCTAATGGCGAGTTAAAGTAATAATGTGCTGCAGAGCCATCTAGTAGTGAGTAACAGCTAAATGAATAGTTAAAATATATTCTCCATACCAGGGTGTGAACTGAACATTTTCTCCAGGGGGGGACACTTGAAAAGAAGAAGGAGGGAAGGTGCAAATGCTTCCCTCACATGATATTACTTGACAAATGCAGTCACCAATAAGTGTGAGAACTGACTTATATTCAAACAAAAGTCATAGATTGTTTGTTCTATGGAATCACAAGATACACAAGCTACATACAATGTACCTGTATTGGAAGCCACCCTTGAGGGTTTTAGCTTAGAAAAGAGACGAAATTTTAAGGCAGTCGCCTTAGAGTATAGTAACAAACGATAACATAACACCTTCATTTTGACTTCCCAATCCGAATCCCAAAATCTTCAGTCACAAGTTTAATATTTCTTCAGCAGGGGATAAATAATATCCCTGGCAGGGATCAATTAATATTTCTCTAACCAGGGATATTACATTCTTCAGCCGGGGACGATCCCTGGCATACCCCCCGTCAATTCGCACCCTGCTCCATGCTCAAATGTGTAAGCATAAAAAATTTTATGGCGATTAGTCGAATGGTATTGAAGTTGATGCGCTGCAGCGCCATCTTGCGGCAAGTTATAGCAAAACGGATAGCGTAAAAATGTTCTCCATGTTCATATATCCATGTGTACCAATTGTCATCAAAATTGGTTGACCGGTATTTTTGCAGCAAGCGCTTAAACGAAATAGAATTCAGCCTTCTTCAGCACCGTCTAGCGGAAAGTTACAGCAAAATGGATAGTGTAAAAATATTCTACGTCTTCAAATATTCATGTGTACCAATTTTCATCAAAATGGGTTGAACGGTACTCGCATAGGAAGCGGTCGAACAGAATAGAATTCGATGTTCTGCAGCGCCATCTAGCAGCAAGTCATAGCAAAACAGATAGTGCAAAAATATTCTCAAATATCCATATCCATGTTCAAATATCTGTACGTACCAATTTTCGTCAAAATAAGTTAAACAGTACTTTCATATCAAGCGGTTGAATAGAATTTGACGTTCTGGAGTGCCACTTAGCAGCAAGCTAGGGTAAAATGGATAGCATAAAAACCTTCTCCGTGACAAAAGACTTTAATGTACTAAATTTCATGATGATCAGTCAAACGGTTTTGGAGTTTTTCAACATCATACACACCCACCCACATGCATACCCACAAACATTCATTTTTATATATAGACATTTTATATATATAACATTCATTTTTATATATATAATAATTGAAATCAAATATCCAGTCTTGTCCTGTTTGAAAAACACATCATGATCGCATTGCGATCATCAATCAACACTATTGCCAATTGCTAAAAAGTAATTGCAGAAGGTTGGAATTTCTTCTTACAGTGTGGATGGAATATGTACCTCTTTAGTTTTATTTAAAAAAAAAAATGATTTATCTTTGGGGGGGGGGGGGGCGTAACAATTATAAAGCATATCAAAACTGTTTGAGCTGGTTATGATATAGTTCGAAAAGCTCTTCCCCCCCCCCCCCCCAGCTACATTGCTATATATACACCGAAATGATGGGGAAAGTTTACGATTTTCATTTCTATTCGAAGCTCGCAGGAACAACCTTGAGAATGAAAAAATGAACACCATCAGTTGTCTTGGTAAAGTCGTGCAGCACCCATTTCCTCCTCTTGTTTCTTCAATCATGGAAGGCCTCGAAGAATTAAAAAAGTGGCTGAAAATTGTGCAAAGTATAAAATAACTCAAACACTATTAATCCGAATTATTTCATTTTTAAGACACTAGCTTTCTCTTGTCCTATTTAGTCAGTGTGCCAGATTTGATCCAGATCCATCGAACGGTCTGGACGCCTATAGTGAACAGACAAACAAACTTTCCTCTTTTATATATATAGATTCTGCTCTTGTGAAGTTATGACTCTGGTTGTTACTTCATCTAAAGATCTAGTGATGATCAGAACACTGTTTTGACTCAGTGTATCCACATGTTTCATTCGATCTGCTGTTAGGAAAAAAAACCATGTAACAACTCTTGACGCAAATTCCTTTTTACTTCCTCATATGGAGTATAAGGAAGTAATGTGACCACGAAAAATTTAGGAGCCAGATTTCGACAAAAAAAAAAAAAAAAAAAAAAAACGATTTTGACAACCTGTAAATTTAATTTTAAGAATTTTTTTAATGCATCTCATTATACGCATGCATGCATATTCATATAAATGCATGTACAACCTATTTTGACCTGCCATGAGTCTACTTTGGCCAGTTTTTCCATGCTGTCTGTACGTATGTATGTAACTCACATATCTCAAAAAATATTGCTCGTAGAATGTTGAAACTTTATTTATTAAAATTGTTGTAACATCTAGTTGTGCACCTCCCCTTTTGGTCCCAATCAACTGGATAGTTTATCTACAGAGCCGCCCAAAAGATTCTAAATACATTATGCTTTATGGGCAAAAATTCATTAAACTCGCATATCTCAAAGACTATTTGTTGTAGAATGTTGAAACTTTATTTTAGGATTGTTTTAACATCTAGTTGTGCACCTCCCTTTTTTGTCGCAATTGACTGGATAGTTTATCTACAGAGCCGCCCAAAAGACTTTAAATACATTATGCTCTATGGGCAGAAATTCATTAAAGCGTATTTTTGAGGTATTAGGCTATTTCAAATGGCTCAGTAGTGATAAATGTTGTTAAGGGTTACAAAATGAATTTCTCCATCGAAAATAGTGTCTTTATCATTCATAGCTGTGCTATAGGAACACTCAAAAGATTTCCAAAACATTACGGTCAATGACAGCTTTAGAGACATTCAACCATTTCAAGCATAATACCATCGTATCATATACAGTTAGATAAAGATCTGACGATGGTCACTTGCCTTCCTTGCGCATAAAAGAATTTCACATAATTCTAAAACTTTTAACTGTAGAATGTTGAAATTTTGTATTTAAAATTATTGTAGCATCTAACTATGCATCTCTTTTCTGATTGCAATTGACTGGGTAATTTATTTACAGGGTCACCCAAATGATTTTAAATACATTACAGTGTACTGATACATTCAATTCACTGAAAGTCTGTGGTCCATTAATACTTTGACTACCCCCAAAATCTCGCAAACTATTTCAAGCTTGTCGGCTTTTGGCAAAATATCACCAAATTAAAGTGTCAGAGGAAATCTTTCAAATTGAACCCAGCTTGGCAATATCAAAAATATTTGGCTAAAAATCGCTAAACCTTAGTATTATTGCAGTTTTTTATATCTTTCAAACAAAATAAGTTTAGATGAAGTGCACCAAAAATATTTTAGGCCTATATAAGGCCTAGTTCTTTATTATGTCATCCATAAACATTGATGAGGATATATTTGCTTATTTTTAATTCCGAAAGTTTAGCAAAAGAAAAAATCCTAGAAAATTCGATATACTGCCCTTTCATACGACCATCCATTGGTAGTCACTTGAATTTGGCTGTTCATTAACAGAAACAGTGATGACAACTGCTACTCTTTCATTTCATAAGTAATGTTTAACTACTAAAGCATAGTAAGTATGAAGAAACATTGGGTTAATTCAAATCAAAGTAAATTATTGAAGCATTCCCAATTTTAACTTCCATTGTCAAAGATTCCATTTTAATAAAAGGTGCTGACTGTTTTACCACAGACTTATTAATGCATTACAGTTTTCCTAACCTAAGGGGCACCCCTCAGTATGTGGTGCATGTGTGCGCCACACATATCACACACATGGACGGCGTGGGCCCTGTTTCCTCTAGAGCACGCAGTCATATTCATTTCTTTTAACTGAAGAGTAGCCTGCTCACTGGCATGACAAATGTATGGGCACGACAATGTATCATTGTAATACAGCTCTGTAATCTTCTTCTCTAACATTATCATAAAGCTTTAAATTCCTACTTCTGGATAAGATTTTTTTCAATTTGATTTCCTTTAAGAAATCAAATTGAAATCAAATTTCCTTTAAGTCTTCTATGTTTAGCAATAGAGCTATCCTCAAAAGAGCTCTTGTCCAGGCATTGACAACACGGCTGTCTGTTACTTTATTCCATACATTCTGTACCCAAGTTATGACTTCATGTAGTTTATGTCATATGGTTGGGTAATTTGGCAACAGCTAGTTTTATGTCATGACATTCCGTAATCTGGCAACAGCCGTGTTTCTGTTCTCAAGTCGCAGAATAAACATCTATCATCTCGAACCTGCGTGTTTTTGTTTGGACTCCTTATTATAAGACATGGTGTCAGAATAGAGGTGAAATTTATTGGTGATAGTTTGTTGTAATATATTAGTTATTAGTTTTTAAAGGAAAGATTAGTTTTATTTATTTAAAATATGCCGAATAATACGAACGAATCTGTTGCTGCACGTCTTCCACGGGAGTTGGAAGTTACCGATGATGGAATGTCGGCGAAATGGAAACTGTGGAAGCAGACTTTCGATTTTTATGCAGTGGCTACCCAGTTGAATACTAAACCAGCAGAGGTTCAAGCGGCGACATTTTTGTCTGCTATAGGACCGGCAGCTATTGTTATTTTTAATACCTTCGGCTTAACTGAGGAAGAAGGGAAGTGTTTGGATATTATTAAACAAAAATTTGATTCTTACTTTAGTCCCCAACAGAATGAAACCTACATGAGGTATATGTTTTTCACATGTATTCAAGGTAAGCAAGAAACTTTTGATTGTTATTTGACTAAGTTAAGAACAAAGATTAATGACTGTCATTTTTCAACTTTGCAAGACAGTTTGTTGCGAGATCAAATTGTTCGTGGCATTTGTTCGGACAAGGTCCGTGAATTATTATTATCAGAAAGAGAACTTAATTTGCAAAAAGCTGTCGATATTTGCCGTGCCAGCGAGCAGGCTACTCTTCAGTTGAAAGAAATGAATGTGATTGCTAGTTCTAGTGAAAAAGATATTTTATCGCTGAGAAAGGTGAAATCTAAGCAAAAAGCTAATGTTAAGTTTCCAAAATCGAAAATGCATGGTTCTGTAAAGGAAACTAAAGTATGTTGGCGTTGTGGAACACAACATGAGTATAGGAATTGCCCAGCTTTTAATGTAAACTGCAGAGCTTGCGGAGCAAGGGGGCATTTCGCCCGGCAGTGTGAATTTAAACGTAAGAATACTAATCTTCTCAGAGTAAAAGGGTGCACGAAATAAGAGAAAATAATAGTGAAAATGATGATTTGTTTAATTGTGATACTGATGCTTCTTTGCATATTGGTGAGTTATTGATAAATAGTAATGAATGTGAACTGTCTGAGTATAACACTGATGCATTGAATATTCATGAAGTATCAAATTTGTATGAAATAGAATTTTGTAAAGATGCTTGGTATACAGAAGTAAAATTTGATAACGGACCTAGGGTCAAATTTAAAATTGATACTGGAGCGGAGGGAAATGTTGTCACCAAATTGGTAATGAAGCAATTGCCAGTGACACTTAAAAGTTCTACTGTTAAACGTTTGAAGTCATTTAATAATGCATATACTCCAGTGCTTGGTGAAGTCCAAGCAAAATGTACAATACAAAATAAACCGGTACAGCTGAAACTCATGGTGGTTGACGGTAACTTTAATTGCATTTTGGGATGTAGTACTATTGAAAAGCTTGGTTTAGTTAAACGAAACTTTGATTGTTTGCAATTAAATGAAGTAGAGGTTAGTATACCAGAAAAAATCTATGAAGGTATTGGTTGTATAAAAAATTTTGAGTACGACATTGAAATTGAGGAGGGGGCAGTCTTTAGAATTCACCCTCCACGTAAAATTCCACATACTTTGCATGAGACTGTTAAAAAAGAAATTGATTTAATGGTTAAGTTGAAAATTTTAAAACCAGTTACACACCCTACCCCTGCAGTGAGTCCTCTGGTTATCGTTAAGAAGGGTGATAGAGTACGCATTTGCATGGATCCTTCGGACATCAATAAAGTGATTAAGCGAAGGCATTTTCCGCTTAAAACGGTCGAGGATATTGCTGCACGTATTGGAACAGCCAAATATTTTACCCTTTCAGATGCTAAAAAAGGATTTTGGCAACTTCGTGTTTCAGAGAGATCGTCTGATTATTTGACCATCAATACCCCATGGGGCCGTTATTCCTTCATGCGGGTGCCATTCGGATTGGCTTCAGCTCCTGAGATATTTCAGCAAGTTATGGAAACTATTTTATCAGGTTTTGAAAATGTTGAGTGCTCTATGGATGACATTTTACTATGGGCTGATAATCAAAAGGATTTGAGTAGACTAACAGAGAAAGTTATTCAGAGACTGTTGGAGCATGGCGTAAGATTGAATAGAGACAAGTGCGAATTTAAAAAGACCAAAATTAAGTTTTTAGGTCATATATTTACATCTGGTGGAATTGAAATAGATCCCTCAAAAGTGGAAGCTATGAGAAAATTGAAAACTCCAACTTGTGTAGCTGAATTACAGCGATTTTTAGGTATGGTTCAATACGTTTCTAAATTTATTCCAAATTATTCTACAATTTCAGAACCTTTACGAAGGCTACTTCACAAAAACGTTATATTTGAATGGTCTACAGATCAGGAGGAGTCCTTTCAAAAATTGAAACAGGCTTTAGAAAATACTCCAAAATTGGCTTATTATGATGTTAAAAAGCCTGCAGTTGTTTCGGTGGATGCAAGTTCTTACGCTGTTGGAGCGGTCCTTTTGCAAGAAAATAGGCCAATTGCTTTTGCGACTAAGGCTTTAACACCTGCTCAGCAACGCTACCCTCAGATTGAAAAGGAAGCGTATGCTATTAGATTTGGATGCAAAAAGTTCCACGATTACATTTATGGAAAATCTGTCATTATAGAGACTGATCATAAGCCATTGGAAGCTATAGCTAAAAAACCACTTCAATCGGCACCACCTCGTGTACAACGTTTCTTATTTGATGTTCTCCAGTATTCAGCTAAAATAGTTTATAAGCGTGGCAGTGATATACCCATACCTGATGCCCTGAGTCGTGATTGCATAACAGATTCAGTGGTGGCAAATAATGAGGAGGAGGAAATTTTTGAAGTTGTTTTAGACGTTCCTCTTCCAATGTCCACGTTTCCAGAACTTTCAGCTGCAGTGAATAACGATGAGGAATTACAAAAGCTAAAGTGTCTGATTCTTAATGGATGGCCTGACACGGTTCGGGAAGTTCCGGAGCAACTCCGAAAGTACTGGACGTATCGAGAAGAGCTCTCTGCTTATGAAGACTTATTGTTCAAATCTGAGCATTTGATCATACCTAAAAGTCTGAAAGAGAGATACTTGAAATTAATACATCAAGGTCATCTTGGAATTAATCTTTCGTTACAGCGTGCTCGTGAAATTGTATTTTGGCGCGGTATGTCAAGGGATGTCGAAAGTTATGTGCAACAGTGTCCAGTGTGTCAACAAACTTCTCGTTCTCCCGCTAAAGAACCTCTACTCATGAAGCCAGTTCCTCGTTTTCCGTGGCAAAGAGTTGCTTCAGATTTATTCCAGTTTGCAGGTGATACATACTATCTCATTTCAGATAGTTATTCTGGATTTTTTGATTTTAAAAAATTAACACGCATAACATCTGAATCAGTTGTGGATTATTTGAAAGACTGTTTTGCAATTCATGGAGTCCCTGACATATTTGAGTCAGATAATGGACCACAGTATAATTCTGAGATCTTTCAAAAGTTTGTACGAGACTGGAAAATTAAACATCAAACTTCAAGTCCAATGTATCCAAGATCTAATGGATTATCAGAGCGATATGTTCAGGAAGCAAAATTGCTTTTAAAGCGTTGCAGACTTGACAATACGGATGTTAGATTGGCTCTTCTGAATTTGCGAAATACGCCAAGGCAAGGATTGCCGTCTCCAGCGCAACGACTTTTTGGACGTCCTACTAGAAGTCTGATTCCGATTCATCCGTCTCGGAGGTTACCAAGAGAGTCGTCTTCAATACCTCTTCAGATGACGAGAGAAGCTCAACAGGCGAAATCTACTTCTAATGCAGTAGTTCCTTCGTTTTGTAAAGGACAGGAGGTTAAACTTCGAACCGGTCATCGAAATTGGATACCAGCAGTGGTTGAGTCCGTTCTAGAGGCTCCTAAATCTTACCTCGTTAAGACCGATTCTGGAACCTATCGCCGAAATACAAGCATGATTCGACCTACCAAGGCAGTTATTCCTACGAATCCTGAGATTGCTGTTCGTCCTGATTCTAAAAGGGCTTCAGTCACTCCAGCTGCACCTGTGAACGTTCCAGATATTCCTGCTGCAAAGACTGTTACTTCAGTTCCTGCTTCTAAGACTGTAACTACTCGGCACGGTCGGGTGGTTCGACCGCCAGACAGACTGAATTTATAGACTTTTAAACTTTAACTTTCTGTTTTAAATATTTTTCTAGCTTTAATGTTTATATATTGTCTTCTATTAATTTTTCAGCAATTTTTTTTGAAAAAAGGAGGGATGTCATATGGTTGGGTAATTTGGCAACAGCTAGTTTTATGTCATGACGTTCCGTAATCTGGCAACAGCCATGTTTCTGTTCTCAAGTCGCAGAATAAACATCTATCATCTCGAACCTGCGTGTTTTTGTTTGGACTCCTTATTATAAGACAGTTTAGGCTTCACAAAGTTTCTATGTTGATTTTGTTTCATTCTATTTTCAATGCAGTCATTTAGTTTTGTGCACAAAATATCTTTAAATGGCTTGTTTATTGCAATATCATGAGTGTAGAGATGTGCAGTCATTTCTATAGAAATCATTATTTTATCAATTCTGCAAGGGAGTTCATGGTTTTAGCGTGGAGAGTGCTGACAGAATCCCTCACTGGCATACTATTTTAGAAAGATCCTTTACAGCAATACCAAATTTGTTCTATCCATTCAAGCATTGTTGATTCAGACAGCCAACCATTTTTACTGGCATAAATCATTTTTATCAGACAGGAAATCGTCCTTTGATACTGTTTGCTTTTTTCTAAAAGTAAACAAAGGTTTCAGTTTGTCTCCATTTTCATCACAAGCTAACTGACACATGGAACTTCTTTTTCATTTCCTATGGTTATAATGGATATGATTTTTGCCTGTGATATTCTGTCATATTATTGGTATACCACATTTCCTTAGTTCATTTTGTTCTTAAAATTAATGGAGTATTATGTGATAAGGAGACACTTCTGTCAAATGGCAACAGTTCTAAACTAGTATGTGTTTGCTAGTATTGTTTATGTAAGCTCACATATGTGGTGTACAGTCGACTCTCTGAAATCCGCACATCTATAATCCGCAACTCTCTATAATCCGCGATAATTTTTTTATGTAAACAGTGAAATTTGCAGTTAACAGTTAAGTAACACTAAGAAACTACAGGTGAGTTGAGTTGTAGAACTAAAAGAAATTTTATGCTATTTTTCATATTTTTTGCATATATCTAATTAAAATTGTTCTTTTAACCCATCTAACAAAGTCTGAACAGTAAAATGAAAGCATGATTAGCTGACAGAAAAGATTCTAAGAGACAATCTCGCACACTCAGTTAACGAAACGTGTATTATTTTGATTTTCATTTTTTATTGAAAGAAAGAGAAATTTTCAAAAAATTTCTCTTGAAGAAGGCTGATCTTTAGGCTATAAATATTTAGAATTCATTTAAAATTATTCATTGGCATCACCACAAGAAATAATGACAATAAACAGACTCCAGGAAAAAATATTTAAACACAAATCAAAAGCCCTAAAACAAACAATTGATTCCATGTTTGCAAAATTAAAAAAATAGTAATATAAAATTAAAGTATGAAAGTTTAAGCCTTCTTCAAGAAAAATTTCAGTCTGCAAAAGTTTTGTAAAATAATTTTTTTTTCCTATATTTTAATAAATTCTTTAATAATTAAACTAAGTCTGACAGTATAATTAATTTCAGCCATTAAAAATGTTCTGTTGCTTCATAACTATAGTAAGAAAAAATGTAAACAAAACAATGATCTGTAATTCGCAAACCCCTTGGTCCCAAGGTGTGCGGATTTCAGAGAGTCTACTGTATATGATGCAGTGGTTACCAAAAGATGATTTGCCAAGTTAATGTTGCAAGAAATTTAACTAAAATTTTGATGTATACTTATAATGATAAAAAATGTGCACTTTAATGAAAGAAGTATCAAAATTTTAGTCTTAAAATTGAGTTGGGTGCTATTGAATGATATGGCAACACCAGTGGCGGCCCGTGGTCAAAAATGTTAGTGCAGCAGGAAACATATGACAGCCCCCCCCCCCCACCTTCTTCCTGACAGGAATGGATAATCTTTGTTACTGAATTCGAAAGCTGGCAGATTAAGCCCTCACCCAGAATTAAAAAAAGAAAAAGAAATTATATAAAAATGTAAGAGATCCTATTTTACTTCCATAAAATGGACATAAATTTCAACCAGCTGCTCCTATCCTCAAAATTGCATTAATCTGTCTGATTCGAAGTTTCCTGAGAATTTTCTTTTGTAATGATAACTTGAGAAGAAAAGAAAAAAAAAAGACAACTTACTTATATTTTATAAGTCAAATCAATCCTCCTTTCTTTTAAACTTGCGAATCAGTGAGTGATGTCCTCATAAAAAGGCATTGTTTTAATTCAGATATCATTAATTTTAAAAGCTCTTTAAAATTCCCCATGTTTAAAGAATTTTGTCGCTCGCCATGTCCTCTTAATGCCAGTTCTTGCTTACTTAAAAACAATACTGCTTTGATGGGTAATTGCATGAAGCTTCTATTCAGGCTTACCTTCTTGATAAATTCAGCAATATAAAGTCGAGAGTTTTCCTTTAATGCGTCAGCAATTTAGCACCCACTTCTTATCAACTCCTTAAATTTTAAAGAATTTTTTAAATGCTCGATTGAGCTTTCATGTGTTTTACATGCTCGTGTGATGGTGGTTAATCCATCCTATCCAGTACCATTCCAAATACTCTTTTTTATCTCAACGATTAAACACAGCCAACAAAACATTTTTTTTGTAAATAAAAACTGCCCCATAGCCACGAGAATAGTGCATATCATGATGAATGGAAGCTACGACCATGCTGAGACGAACCTGCTTTTTTCTTATGAATGGACAATTTTGGTGACGGTCTATTTTCTTTTAGTGGCTGTTGTTTATCATCTTCTTTCCATATGTTAAACGAAGTTTCAATCAAGACGCAAACTGGATAATAGCGGGGCTCCATGTTTCAAAATGGTTAAATCATAGATTCCAATAACACATGGACACAGTAACAATTAAAGCTAAAAACTTTCAACCTTCCCAGACAAAAAAAAAACTTGTTTCCGTTAGAATGGGTTAGAACAGCGGTTTTCAACTTTTTAATGTCATGACCCCCCCCCCTCCCTCCCTTCAAACATTCTGCAGGGGGGGCGCACCCCCCTCAGGTTGAGACATTATTGAGAAACGCTGGGCTACATTATTGTAGATATTGAGAAGCGCTGGGCTAGAACATATATTCTGTGTCTTTATTCTCTCCCTCACTTCTCGTCTGAGCCAATCAGTTCGTCAAATTCACAAGTGCAGCCGAATGCAAGAAACCTTTTTTCCGCTGAGTCTTTGCTAAATACACCCTATGCTATCCTAAGCCGGAGAAACTGCTTACGTAATCATTACCATAGCAATGGTGCTGCCAATTCCTTAATCAGCGCTGAGGGCTTTACCAACGACTTTCGCAATTGAATTGCGGGAAGGTTAAAGGGCTTTTCTTTCTGAATGAGCAATCCAGCCGTTACTACAATACTTTTTTTTTTTTAATTTACCATAGGAATTCCATAATTCTAATCTGAATTTAAGAAAGTTAGTAGAATAAATTATTTTAAAGTATGTGCTGATAATTTCAAGTGCAGCCCGGCAGTACTTGCTGTATCCCACGAGCCGCCACTGGGCGACACTAAAGCAAACAAATAAAAATCTGTTTTCTATGTTTGAATCCTAAAGCATTTGGAAAATTGGAACAGCCACCTAGTCTTTTCATATTTATTAGAAATGTATGTTATGAGTTGTTTTTGCATTTTCAGGTAGATATTGTTTGTCATGGACAGACACCTGTTATGGCTGACCAAGATGGAAAAGATCCATATGCCGTAAGTAAGGTTATTATTTTTTAGTTCATTATAGTATAGTTTTTCTTTCATGTTATATTATCACTAAAGTGTTATTTATTACATGCAGTGGCGTAGCCAGGAATTTTACATGGGGGGGGGTACGACTACTGCAACTCGCACATAGATATGTGTACATGTGTGTGATAAGAGAGTGAAGAATATACATTTTGTATGGCAAAAAATTCTTCATGGGGGGGTTGTTACCCCCTATCCCCCCTTGGCTACGCCATTAGTTACATAAGATGAATATCTTCTAAGTAAAATGGTGGCGTGAACTTGTCATTTAATTAAATTTTTACTTTAAAAAATAGTAAAATTTCAAAATGCTGAAATTCAGTTTGAGTGGATTTTTCAGATTCTTATTCGGGGTTCCCACGCGCCTTGAAAAGACCATAAAAAGGCCATATTAAAAAAATATTAATAAGGCATCCTTAAAAAAGCTTTATTTTTACCCTAAAGCCTTAAAAAATTGTAAAAGCCTTAAATTATCATTTCATCTTCAATTTCCTGTGATTTTTGCGGTTTTCTTTTTTTTTATCAATGTGAGCAGGGGTAGGGGGCGAATCGTATAGAAAGCTAACCATGTTGTCTGCATGCTACTCTCTCTGTGGAGAGGGAGAAAAAGGGGCAAGGGAGATATTTTCTTTTTCTGCATTGCGCTTCCTTGTTCCATGCAGACCCAAACTGGGCAGGTCGGATGGCGATTGCTGAGGGCCCCCAGCTCAAGGGGGTCCTGACAAGGACCCCCAAAGATGAATATACTTCTTTATAATTTGAGTCATTTGATATAGATCATAGTAATTTAATTATTTATTTCTCAGTGATCTTATACCTTTACACAGTGGCATAGCGGAAGACTCCAGGGGACCCCCTAAGAGTCAGTGACCCCAGCAGCTTTAAAATAGTTCAATGTGGTTTTTAGGCATGCAAGCATAATTTTCAAATATTACATATTCTAATATTCTGTTCCCTCTAAATTCCCCAGTAAGGGCCTTATTTTCAGTCTCAAGCCTAGGACTCCCAAAGCAGCTAGACGAGGCCTAGTTCCATGATTCGTTTACCTTTTGCCATAGTTGGGGAGGGTGGGAAAATATGGTCAGAGACAAGAAAAGGAGTGATATGAGATAAATATATAACATAATTATAACTGATTAAAACACAATTTTTGTTTTAAACTCAAATACACTTTAACCCCTTAAAGGTCATATTATTTACAAGGAAACGTTCATAAAATTACGTTTTATTCAAAAAAATTGTAAAAAAATAAGTGTCAGTACAATATGTGCATTTATTCTAAGATTGTAGACATTTTGATATAAAAAAATTTTTGTGCATCAGAATTGAAATGTTCTAATCTTTCTGGTGCATAACTTTTGAACTCTCCAGCCAGGAAATATCATAGAAGCGAAAAGGAAGGGATTAATGCTTTAAAAGGCATAAAATGCAGTATTATTAAGAAGATATACAAGATAATTGCATTGGAATGTATCTTTGATTATTTATCTTGAAATCTTTAAAAATAGCCTTAAAAAGGCCTTTTTTTTTTAATCAAGAAATGAGTGGGAACCCTGTTATTTTCTACTTTATGAGAGAAAAATAAATAGTGTGTGATGCCTCAGTTTTAAATATGTTTATATATAAAGCAAATATTTCATATGAAATACAAAGCCATATAGACCAATTCTTCAAGCTACATCTCTAGCTTTGTATGTTCTTTGAAGAGACATACAAGATTTTTTTTTTTTTTTTCCCAACTGACACAATGAACTTAGTGGATAAATTTGTCTTAGCTAAGACTTTTTTTCCCCAATCTAATTCTTGGTTGATATCAATGCCTTCAGTACAATTCCACAACTGGTAGGTAAAAGAAAAATTTTCAAAAGAAATTTCCAATCAACATAAATTTTGCCATCTTGATGCATAGGGGTTTTTTTAACATTTAATTGTGTTTGTAACCATTCAATTTGCCTTTTCAATGATTTAACTGCTTCGTTTTTTGCCATGGTGCACATTTTTCTAACACACATAATTGAAATTTATTGAATTTCATGCAGCAGAACTAATAAATCATCACTTGTAACCTAACATTTGCATCACGATAGTTAAACTAATCTTAAAAAGAATAAACTTCACTTTGCTTTGTGGAATTTGTACCTCGAATGGTTTAGATTTCTTAATCTATAAGAATGGCTGTTCAAGCACTTTTGATCTCTAAAGAACTAATTGCAAAAAGGGGGATAAAATTTTGTTTCATACCTTTAGGCAGTTTTCTGTGTTTTTTTATAGTCCTTTTATTGTAAATGTTAGTAGAAATTGATTAAATAATTATAAGTTTACTAGCTCAGTGCCTATTTGTTGTACAGAAAGAAACAGAAATTTCTCTAACACACATAATTGAACTTCATTGAATTATGTGAAGCAGAACTGCAAATCATTTCACTCCTAACCTAACTTCTGCATCACAATAGCTAAGCTAAACTTAAAAAGGATAAACTTGACCCTCCTGTGTAGAACTTTATAACAATCTGTTCCTTTAATGATTTAGATTTCTATGCACTCAGGGTTTATACCATTTCTTATTTTTCTACTTTTCCAGAATTCCTACCTTATTTTTCCTACTTTTTAATTAAAATTGCACCTGTTTCTTGATTCCGAAAGGTATGGGGAGATTTTTTATCATTGCTGTTGAGGAATTTAAAATGTTCCTTTGTCTAAACATTTTTGGGCAGGAGAAGAGATGGCAGATTCTCTTCCTTTTTTTTTTTAATTCTCGAGAATTGGGATTGTGTTTGATAATTACCTACTTGCAAACTACTGCACAGAAATAATTATTGGGATTTTTTGCTGCTTTAGAAAAGTTGTCGGCGCAATGCCACTCACTCCTGACGTGTTTCGGGGGGGGGGTCAAGTTTTATGTATGTTGCAGGTTTTTACTACCCTTTTACATATAGTAATACATGTTCCTGAAAGTTTCAGATAGGGAGTTGAACCCCCCAGTCTCCCTGGTTACAGCCTTGATTTATCTTTAATGTTAAAAATAAGAATTTCTTTAAAACAGACCTGAAATAAAATGTTAGAAGCCATTAAATTTGGCAAAAATTGCAGTCATTTAACAAAGCACAGAGTGCCCACTAGTGACTAAAAGGCAACCATTTGCCTCTATAATCATGAATAGGCATCTGTGGCAACTATTTCCATGTAAAAATAGCAAAAAACAACTATTTTGAGGAAAATGACAACTATTTTTCTCGGAGTGTCGATTCAGCTTCTGTTTTTCAACAAGACTATTTCAGATGTAACCATGCTACTAACCCTACGATAACGTCACTAAGTGCAGCACAGCAGTGTTTGCGCAGATATCTTGTGGAATATCTGGTGCAAAGATGTAGCTTATGGAAATAAATGTTGACGAAGCTCTGCATAATAAAAAAAAGCTTAACCCATTCATGCCTAGTGTCTCTTTTTTGGGACGGCATTTTCGCTATCAGTCAAGAACGTTATTTATTTTTCCTAGCCTTTATTCACGGGTATTGAACCTCGACTCCACAAAATATTTTAATATGACCAAGTAGGGTGTTGTATTTCAATTTTTATGCATAATGATTTTAAAAGAAATGATCCCTTGTTCAAGAAGTTGACATTAGAAATTTATCTATTATTGCTGGTATTAGCAAAAATCGAAGAAAGTCGCAAAAATATTTGGGCACAAATAGGTTAAGAATATAAATATAGCCTAATAAAGAAAGAGAAATAAGCATGAAGAAAGAGTCACAAACAAAAAGAATAATTTTAGCATTAGTGGAAGTAAGAAAAACAAAGGAATGGTTTTTTTCATCATGGTTACTATGTCTGAAAAAGGATCAAAGGTCTCAAATTTGGTCAGAATTTGGTTGGACTCAAATCCAAAAGTGTTATAAATGTTGCATTTCTAATTGAAGCAGTTTTAATAAAACCGTTTATTAAATACAACTCCGCTATTCCTTCTAGTCTTACAGTTAAAAGCCTTTTATCTACAGGAAAAGATATTTAACAGGTGAAACTATTACTGCTGTCAAATACAATTTTAATATGCTAAAAGTTTATGAAGAGAAACATGCACCTATACAAAATGATGATCAATAACTGATTGCTGTTTTTTGCACTAGGTGCATATGTTTCTGTATTTTTACCTAAAAGCTTCAAATGCTTTAACTAAACTACTTGTTTTATTTACCAGTGTACCAAAGCGAAGCGGCTCTTACACATATAGGTAATGCTTAAACAGCAGAACAACTTTCAGGTGGTTTAACAGATAACTTGTGTTAATTTTTTGAAAATATAAAACTTTAGTATGATGACTGAAAAAACACTCAAAATACTGGTGTTAAACGATAAAGTAATTAAAAAACTTTGTAAAAAACACACATAAGAAGTAAAAGGAAAGAGGATACGCATTTCGTTCAAAACAATTTTTGAACGAAACGCGTATCCTCTTTCCTTTTACTTCTTATGTGTGTTTTTTACAAAGTTTTTTAATTACTTTAGTATGATGGTTCACTTTGTTAATTAAGATTTCAGCTGGTTTAGATTGTTAAAGAGGTTACTATTTTTACCCTAAAAACTACTATTTTGTAACCCGAAGGCTACTATTAGGTTACTATTTTATACCCTGAAGGCTACTAAAGCAACTATTTTTGTAGCTGTGTCATGGTGGTCACCCTGAAAGCAGCCCTAATAATTATTTTGAGTTATTCCAGACCCCCCTGGACCGCCTTCCTTGTCTGTGCCACTGCATGAAATTGACTTTCACACATTAAAATAGTTCTTGTAACTTTATCTGTCAAGGGCTACAATCTGTTTTCATGCTTTATCTTTTTAATTCTGTTGCTTTATTCTGCATATTTATCTAGAATTCAAATTTGTCAATAAATATTCAGGATGGTCATAAAAAAACTGTTAATGTATGGACCTCTAGTGGCCCATCTGTTCAACCTCCAGCAAAATGTGATTTCAGTTATAGTTATTCAGAGTTATGAGCTTGGGATACTGTAAACGGCAACAAAGTGGAGGTTATGGTTATAGGTACCGAAAATCAAAATTTTTGAATGGCAACACCCATTTTTACTTTCCGAACATGTACCATGTAAGGAAAGTATTGTAATCATGAAAAAATTCGACTTTGAGATTTTGGTGTATTTGCACATTTTGAGGTCTTCTGAATTCATTTATGCTATTTTTACGAGGTGTTTGTGTGTATGTGAGGGAACACGATAGCTCCTAAACGGAGCATTCGATTGAACTCAAATTGGGTATACAGTAGAGAGCCAGAAATCCGCACAGCTTGGGACCACGGCTTGTGCGGATTTTAGGATTTTGCGGATTTCGGGCCATAAAATTCATCATAATCAATAATTATTACATTTCTGATTTTAAAAAAGTAGAATACAATTACAATGAAATTAAAAACAGTCAAAAGCATTTCACTTATATTTTCACATTAAATACAAAAGTATAGGAGAAAAAAGAAAATCTTACATGAAGATTACCAAAGCAAATGGTTTCAAAATTTCCTTTTCTAATTTTGAAAGCATGTTCTATGGTGATTTGTTTTAAAATATCATTGCATACTTTCAGTTTCTTTTTCTTTCTTTCTTTCCTTTATTTATTTTTGAAAACTGTATATTATCATTAATTCTTGTTTTGTTACAGAACTTTGCTGTTCTAAAAATTTAAGGTAGTCTTCTAATTTTAAACTTTTATCAAATGGATTTTATTATTATTATTCACCAAGTTTTCATCATCAGAATCATATTTATCTGGATTCAAGACACTTTTAAACAATTTCATCACTGGCGGATGACTTCGAATTTCATTATTTACATCAGAGAAGATGTGCAGATTTCGGACGTTTGCGGATTTTAGGTCGGTGGATTTTTGGCTCTCGACTGTATATGTTATAAATCACCATCGTAACACCAGTATTGATTTTGGTGTGTAAAGGACTTATAGTTTTTCTACAGGGCTACAACAAAGATTTCTTTTACATTATGATCCATGGGGGTGGGGGGGGGTGATTATTGAAAGTGCACTAGTGTTTAAATGGTACATTCGATTGAGCTCAAATTGAAAAACTAAGAACTTTTGCTGAATTATTCATCAAATAAAATTTATTCAAATGCTTGGTAATGATCTTAATCGTAAGTGTTCAGAAAGTCAAGTGGAGTTATAACAGATTTTTTTCCTTTACAAAATGCTCAGCACATATGAAAACCCTAAAGAGCATTAGAACGGTACATATATCACAAAAACAGTTGTGCTATGAACTATGAACACACAATTAACATCTAAAGTTTTGCTTCTAGAGTTATCTCATAGGCATGTGCAAGATCCCAACTGAAGAACCAACAATTCCATTCTGCTTTTTATTGGTTTCTACACTGAATACCAGATGAACATTGTTCTGTAATTGCAGTCTTGCCTCTGCCATATGTAAATTTCGTCTGTGTGCCCATAAATGTTTTTATTGGCTGTTCATAGAGATGTTCTATGCATGGGCATAATGTGTCCGTTTTTTGTGATACACATATCACCACTTTGTTGCCATTCTCAGAATTTGACGTTCATACCCCTGAATAAATATATCTGAAATCTCATCTCGATTGCTTGAATGAAACAATTGCTGGAGGTCCATATATCGAGATAGTTTTTTTGCCCTGTACTTACTGATTATGGGAATCAAAGACTATAGGCATTTAAAGACCAAAGCAGGAAGTTTTCAGCATCATGTCTTTGCAAAGGCAGGAGTAAACAATTCAAGCCTCATGCATAACCTATAATGTAAGAGTCTGTAGAAATTTATTTGATTTCAGTATCTGATTGTTGTATGCTATAATTTTATTGATAGGCTCTTAACTTTAGGGGTAAAAAACTTACTGTATAGAAAAAATTGGTAGGAGGTCACATATCCCTATTTTCTCCTGTTTCTTATTATAAGGACAAAACATTAGAGGGAGGAAAAAAGTATTTCCAGGCACAATGATGGTTAGAATTGTTTGTAATTTAAATTTTATTAGCATAGAATTATTCAAAAAGATTTGAGATTTTGTGATAAATTTTTTAGATGAACTGTTATCGTTTAGTACTACAATTTGCAGAAATTAATTTTGCAAAAATGTGACACTGGCAGGGAATGGGTTAAAGAAAAACTCAGATGAGTGAGCTTTTGAGGGACAGATGGAATTAGAAAAATGTGGATGGTGAATTAAAACGAGAATTAGAAGTTTCATAAAACTGAAACAAGCAAAATCTACAAATTGATGAGATAAAATGATTTTGCTCTGCTCATACAAAGAACATTCCTGTAAGGGGTGTTTTGCTTTCAGAAAAAAGCCAAAGAAGTCAGTTAAACTTTAGGATTGGACACATTTTAAATGTCAAATGTATGGCTTGAAAAAATTTGAGCAAGTCATAATATTTCACTTTTTTTACTTTAAAAATTAAATTTTTTATTGCCAATTCACTTTTTTAATGCCAGTTATATGATGTCAAAGACATATTCAGTGCTGATGAGACAAGTCTCTTACCACATCCATCTGGACAAAACCTTATGTTTCATGGAAGAGAAATGTAGTAGCAGCAGTGCCAGATTAAGACAGCACGGAGCCTGTAGCAATTGTTATCAATCGGCCCTATGTTCATTAACGCACCCAGATTTTTTTTTTTTTTTTTTGAGGGGGAGGATTCCCTCCTCACATTATAGTAGTATAGATAAATTAACCGTGAAAATAAATAGTGCTAATTATATTATAATTTATTTTTAGTGTGAATTAGTTATTGGGATTACTTATGCTAATTAGATGTAAATAAAACTGAAACTTCCCACGCGTTAGATCTGGGAGGGTTTATCCCAAACCTTCCTCCCACTTGGGTGCACAAATGTCTAGGTTTTGTGCAATAATAAAATAAAACACAACTTTTACAAACTTTTCTTGATTTAATATGAGCAAATTTGAGCTAACACTAGACAAATCAATTTCTCCAAGTAAATTGGAATATGGAAAAAATGCCCCTCAAAATATAAAGTTCTCCTTTTTTGGGGGGGGGGGCATTCATTGTAGGGGCTAAATAGATAGGGAGACTGGCAGTGTTTAAAGGTATTTACACCTACAAATCAGGAGGTTTTTTTTATGAATGTTAATGTTCATGGGTACATATTTTGAGTTTCCAATACCCCCACCCCACCCTTTCTCATATGTAAACATATAACTTGACAAGTTTGCATACATACAATAATAATTGTTTCTATAAAATTTTTAAAAACTTCAAAAACAAAATGTACAAAACTGTGAGTTTAAATACAGCTTTTTCCCCTCTAAAAATACATACTTGTAAAATTATTCTATTATTTGGAAGGTCTTTACTAATACTAGTTTGCATATTTTTATTTTTCATGTATTTAATGGATTAATTCATAAGAAATCAAATTGCAGATAGGCAGATCTAGCGCAATTTTACTTTCACTTTTCAAAATACACTAGATGAATGGAACGCATTCAAACTGCACATGCGTACAGAGGGGGATTGTTACTTCCACATACAGTTTGGAGCACTTCTAAAGGCCATTTCGTTCGAGTTCTACAAGCAATTATTTTTCAACCTACCTTCGTAAAAATGGTATAAAATATTTTTTTTTTTTTAAATCTCAACAAGAGGATTGTATCTTTTCTAAATAGAATAATCGATATAATAAATAATAAAAAATTTGGATAACACATTCATTATTTTATTACTTTCAAATGTTTTTGCAGGATATAATAATCTTAAATGTGATCAAGTATTTTGGAAGTTTCTTTGTGGAGCAAGAGTATCACAAAACACCCTTTGTTTTCAGTTTGCCTGGGGTTATGGCTTCCCGGATACCTGACCATCTTCTCTTTGTGCAAAGATCCTCCCCATTCTAATTATTTTATACGAACAAACTTACTGACATTCGTGACCTTGACCTGTGGTTTCGACTGACCGAAAGCAATTCTTTTATATTTAATGCTGTAAATACTGTAAAATGTAAATAAATAATTACATAAAAAATAAAGCAAGCCAAACACAGAAAGCTTTCTAAAGATGACTTACTACCTATTTTATACACTTTCAAATTTTGCCAAAGCCACCCCCTTTACTCTAAGGCAAACAAATTTTGGGACAGCCCAAAATCCAATTCAATACCATCCTCATATTTACAAAACAAAATTAATTTATATCCAATATTTAAATAAAAATTACTGTTTTGAGGGGCAATGTCTTTTTTATGAGTCGCGTATTTCCCTACATTCCTATGGAGCTCAGCTCTTGTGGAAATGCAGAAGCTCAACTTGCTTTCCAGAGAAAATCTTCAGAAATAGCCACAAACAGTTCCTGTATATTGAGTCATTTTGAAAAGTTTGATTACAACTTCCTTAAAAAATTCATTGGATTTGTTACTGCAAAGCTCCTGAAATGATCAGGGCCAATTGGCTATACAGTCTACTCAGCCTAATGAATAATCTGGCCTACTGACGCGTTAATGCAATTTTGTGGGTGGAGGCGATTAGGTGGAAGATTCACATACACATCCACTTTATGGAAGTAAAATCGAATTTTTACATTAATTTCATTTTTCTCGGGAAGGGCATTCGCCCCCTCCGACCCCTAGCCATTAATGCATCCTTGAACCTGCCCTGACTCTGTTCTTTCACTTTGGCACTTAATTTTCTTTCTATATTTGTTTATTTCTAGATTCATTCAACAAATAAAGACAAACTTGTAACATTACTGGTAAGAAATGCATTTTTAAAGGCCATATATAGGTGGGTTGCCCTATATAGTAAGGTTCTGGATACCCACTCCTCCGGGTTGCAATTTTTCTCAACAAAAAGATAAAAACCTGCTCGATTTTAATAGCACTGTAGTACTAATGATGAAGTGCTTTTTTTTTTTTTTTTTTTTTATTCTGCCTCTCCCGCAGTTTGGACCCTCTCTGAATTTTTTTTTCTGGGTACTGCATTTTTTTTTTCCTCTGTGTGTTAAAAATACTCTTGTGTGTGTCTCTTATTGCTGTCTTTAGAATACTCATTCAGTTTAGTCTAGGTAATCAGTTGACTCAATAATGCAGGCATGCGACAGCCATGCTGAATTTATATATATACTTTCATTGAGTTATCTACAATTGATTTACAGTTCCATAATAGAGCTTCAAAAATTGTCTTTAAAAAAAAAAGAAAGAAAGAATTATGATATTTATCTTTTGCTTAAAAAAGCTAGATCTTACGGGGGAGGGGAGGACAAAAACTTTCAAACTACAAGTGCGGGGCCCTCAAAAGTATGGGGCTCGCAGCATTTGCTACTTCTGCTATATTGTTAATCTGGCACTGAGTAGCAGCAAACTTTTCAAAGAATGTCTCACCATCTTGTTGCATTGCAACATGCTGGGAGAGTTTGAAACTTCATTAGTCATCAGAAAAGCTGGGAAACCATGATTTTTTAAAAACATTGATGTACAAAAAGTGTTAATTAATGTTTCGCAGAATTCTAACAAGAAAGCATGGATGGCAACTGAAATAATAAATGATTGGTTAGTAGACTTGGACAAAAGAATGAAGAGGCAAGCAAGAAAAATCATTTTCTTCATGGATAATGCTGCTTCTCATTTCAAAGATCTAAAATTAAGAAATGTAATGTTAGTCTTTTTAACACCTAACATCACTTTTTTCAAAAGCACTTAAATATTCGTATTGTTGCGAAATAATAACTTAATTTTCTCCCGTATTGCATGCGCCGCCTTGAAACTAGTTTTTCAAGCATAATAGCAGAGTTCTCCTATAATGGTAACCCTGTAGTCTTGGCAACAAACTTGGCGACCTTGGCGACAAATGGTGGCTTCTAGAAAATTCATGTCTCGAGACCATATTTCAATTTGATAAGATTGTTCCAGAAAGTTCTCTGCAATTCTGGTGACGTCATCATCTCTATAAAAGCGCTAGGATTTCTCTCCGGGAGTTGAGTGATAGACTTTGAAGCGCACGGTTGATTCTGTGAAGTGAAAAGCGTTATTGTTATGCTTATTTATGAATTTTGTTAGCGCATTTTAAAGTTTCTTGTATTATTTTGAGCTATTGAGCTGCGAGCCGTGAATAGTTATTTTTGTTTACTGTGCTGATTGGACTGTTTCAAAATACACCCACTTGACGATTTTCGTAACAATATCGAGAAACATGTTTCCAATGGAAAAAAAAAGAGGAGAAATTAATTTTCAATGAAAAAAAAAGAAAGTCAATTGTTGCTAACTGATTACATTTTTCTATCTAATTGAGGTTGCCAGTTTAATAGAATAAACACAGTTGTTCATATTAGTGATGCAACACGTATCCGACCAACATACTGCATCTGTCCAGTATGCTAGATACTACAAATATCTAGCTGAATGTCTGGCCTCACATATACTAAGAAATAACATAAATAAACGAATAAATTCTAAAAACTGCAATAATAAAAAAAATGAGAAAGAAAGAAAGTTTTGCAAAAATATTTCCTTTTTAATACTTTAGAGAATGTATTTTTATCATGTATAGAAAATGAAGGGAAATAATACAGTAGAAGACCCAAAATCCGCACAGCTTGGTTCCAGACCTTGTGCAGATTTTAGAATTTTGCGGATTTTGGGACATAATAGGAAATTTATTCTATTTCCACCACCCTCAGAAAATAATAGAAAAAAAAAATACAATAGAGATCAAGGGAAACAAATCATGTTCCTTATAATTAGAATCATGATATAAAAATACAGAGGATTAATGCAATATACAAAATTATGAGATTATAGTACAACTTATTTAAACATGTATATTCAATAGTTTAGGACTTTGGGATGTTCTAATTATAGTTTTTATTTATTTATTTATTTTTCATTATTTTCTGTTCGTAACACAGCTTAGCTGCTCTACAAATCTGAGATATTTCTTTCTCACAGCCTAACCTTCATTAAATGTTAATTTATCAACCTTTTGATCATCCTCACTTGTTACTGCACCAGAGTCTGTGTCATGTGATCATAATTCAGTGTCAATTATGTCACTGTCAGTCATTTGAAAGTTATCAATGTTAAGAATAGAGCTCACAGACTCCTAAAATTTTTTAATTCAAGTGGGAATAGCTTATTTATCTTTACTTTGTGGTTATAGTGTAGTTTTCTGAACTTGCAGCTGGCAGGACAGATTTCATTGTTTACATTGAACAGACAGTGCGGATTTTAGAGCCTTGCAGATTTCGGATCAGCGGATTTTGGGTCTTCTACTGTATCTTTTTTTAAGATTGGAGTAAATTATTATTGGAAGAAATTATTGTACAAAAACACTGTTTTCCAATCTTTGTGAGAATTCGGTTACCTTACAATTAGGGATGGCCCGTGCACCCCCATGTAAATCTTTTTCCCGGGAAGCAGAACAAAAATAACTGGGCACCCATAATTGCTTCATAGTCATCTCTTAATCAAAGTGATAATGATTGCAGGCTTTTAGATTATTACTACCTGGAAAATGAAATATCTAGATTACGATTACATGAAAAAATAAACTTCCAGACTAGGATTATATGGAAAACTCAATTGCCAGATTACGATTACGCAAGAAAGTATAATCAATTATGATTAGGGATGCAACAGATATCTGGCAAATAAACTGCATCCAGACTTTTCAGCTGATATGCCAGATATTACAAATATCCAGCTATACAACTGGCCTAACATTATATATTAAGAAATGACATAAATAAACATAATAAAATAAATTCTAAAAACTGCAATAATAAAAAAAAAAAAGAAAAAAAACAAAAGTTTTGTGAAAATATTTTCTTTTCAATATTTTTAGATTGTAAATTTGATTTGTTTAGAAAGTTTCTTGTTTTATTTTGAGCTATTGAGCTGCGAGCCGTGAATAAAGTGTTATTTTTGTTTACTGTGCTGATTGGACTGTTCCAAAATACACCCACTTGGTGATTTTCGTAACATTGGTGTCAGGAAGTGGAGTCTGGATCTGTTTGAATGCCAATAACCAGAGCAGCTATGGAAGATAAAATGGAAAAACTGTTTGCTATGATGTCAAAGATGTCTTTGGGTCAAGACAGTCTGAAAGAATATATGTCAAAGATGTCTTCTGGTCAAGACAGTCTGAAAGAAGATATGTCAAAGATGTCTGAGAGTCTGAAAGAGAAGATCTGTTTGGGACTAGAGAGTCTACTAGAGAAAATGCATTCAGGACAAGAAGAAATGAAGGCTCAAATACAGTCTGTGCATGAAAGAGTCGAGGGAGTACGAAGCGATGTGCAAGAGCAAATCAGCGATTTTGAAAAGAGACTTTCTGATCTTGCGAGGAAGCCAAGTAATATTTTGGCAAGTGGAGAAATAATTAATTCTAGACCGACTGTAAAGCATTTAACATTTGATGGCCAAACATCTTGGACTGTTTTTAAGACTCAGTTTGACGTCGTGAGCTCTACAAATGGAAGGACGGATAGCTTCAAGGCCAGTCAACTTGTGGCCTCTCTACAAGGATCAGCTGCGGAGATTCTTCTAGGAATACCGAATGACAAGTTGAACGACCTAACGACCATCGAAAAGGCTCTCGAATCTCGATTTGGAAACAGCCATCTTACCCAGTTTTATAGGACTGAATTGAAAGCAAGGCGACAAAGGCCTGAAGAAAGTCTACAGGTATTAGCTGCCGATGTTGAGCGATTGATGAGCCTAGCTTACGCAGAATGTCCCCTAGATGATCGAGAAAGTTTAGCAGCCCAGTACTTCGTTGACGCTATCAGAGATGAAGATACACAACATTCTAAGAGACTGGTAGACCCGAAAGATTTGAAGGCAGCTCTGCGTATACAGTACAAAGCCGAAAATCCGGAATGGACGGGACTACGGCGATTCCGGATTCTCGGATTTTCCGGAATATTGGTCATTAAAAAAAAAAAAAAAAGTAGCGGCTACGTCATGGATTACGGGGTCTCGCCGTGAACTATGTATTTTTATAACGTTTTTCGAAATCGCCGCGATCCGTAGGTTGTACTGTAGCAATTGTTCAATTGAATTCACTTTAAAAAAAAAAAGAAAAAAAAAAAAAAAAGAAAAGAAAAAAAAAAAAAGGCGCCCTACTAAATGCCGCGTATATATTGCTTGCCCAATAACGTGAATGTAGTCACAACTTAAAATTAAAAAAAATCTTCCAGTATCAAAGGATAAAAAGATATAACAGCAATTTTTATGGCCATCCCATGCACTAAAACACTGATTGTGGGTGCGCAGACGTTCCCCCCTTCACCGGAGTTACTGGAGCCGGTTTGTCTGTGACTGGAGCTTTCGCTTTCCAAACAAGTTGTTACATTCTTGTCTTCGTTGCACGTGCTTACTGATATTTTTATTTATGCGTTTTTTTAAACAAGGCTTCCAATGGTATTTACGCTAATGTATGTTTTTACTGCAGACTTGAATGATGTTATAAAGAGTTTAATTAATTTCTTTGCCTCCTTAGAAAGAATAACATTAAATTAAAAATAATATCTCTACCGATTATTAAAGCTTAAATGCTTTACACTAACAGGAAAGTGTCTCCACCCCCCCCCCCCCTTTTTGCGTTTCTGTTTGGAAATAACAGTTAAATCTTTGGAATGCAAAGAAGGAAAGTTAGGTCACGAGTCAGATTTTACCTTGAGGTTTTGGATATATATATATACTATACTATATATATATATATATATATATGTGTGTGTGTGCGTGTGTATATATATAGATATATATATATATATATTGACGCTATTGTTATGATAACAAACTAGTCTAATGCTTGAGCATCCTGTAGTTTATTTATTTATTTATTTTTATTTTTTGAGGGAAGGGAAAAAACTGAAATTCAAAAAATGTCCGGTTTTTTGGTCTTTCCGGTTTTTAGGTGTCCGGATTTTCGGCGCTCTACTGTAGCATGAAATATGAAGCTGCGAGAACTGTTTCAAAAACACCCAGGCATGTAAGGTCTGTGGATATAGAGGGAGGCACCGCCAAGGAAAAGGATGATAAACTGGATTCTGTACTCAAGGCACTCCAGGAATTATCGGATAGTCTCGCTGTCGGGAAAAGGGGCTCTCCACGAAGGAATCCGAACGTGGCCTGTTGGAGATGTCACAAAAGGGGACACGTGCAAAGAGAATGCAACGTGACTTCTCCCAAACAGGAAAACTAGGTCTTTGGCGTCTTGCAGGGCAGAGGCTGCCTTTCCTGAATAAAGCCCCTGAAGAGAAATTGGAAGTTTCCGCACTCAGCAGAGAAGAAACTGGACTGTAGGTTGAAGGAACTATTTGTGGTATCCCTTGTTTGAAGCTCGTGGATACGGGTGCGAATGTCACTCTTCTAAAATTGGACTTCGCCATGAAATTGAAGGAACAATTGCTCTACACGTCTCCAAGCGTCTCTATTAAGACAGCTACCGGTGAAAAGACAGAGAAACAGGGAAAACTGGATGTATCCATTGAATGTGGATCCAAGAAATTCCGGCACAGGGTCTACGTGACTACCATCACTAACCCTTGTATCCTTGGACTGGATTTCCTTCAAAAATTTAACTTTACCGTAGACTTAGAGAAGACCGAGATACGGACAGGAGGGGAGGAAATTCCCTTGTTTTCAGGAAGCGAGCAGTTTTCAAAATAATGTTCTATATTCGCGAAAGAGAAGACGACTATACCAGCGAGATCTGAATTTCTTATCCAAGTCGTTCCTGAAGCCTCTGGACATTTCCGGTATGTCGTAACGAACTTTCCTAGCCAGTTCTCCTTAAAATTTGTCTTGGTAGCCGCCACTCTCGTGGATTTAAGAGGGGAAGCTATACCTATTCGAGTGTTGAATTTGGACAATAAACCCAAGACTGTAGAAAAAGGGGCCGTTATTGCGACATGTGAACCAGTGGTGGATATCGTCGCCCATCCTCAAGGATATTCTAATAGTCATCATTTTCAACTAATGCTGGAGAATCTTGAAGGACTTAGTAAGGAACAGCGAATAGCAGTGCAAAAATTACTCCAGGAATCCCAAAACTTATTCTCTACCGGTGATGCTGATGTGGGCCACTGCAATGTGACACAACATAAAATTAATAGAGGTGATCATCCACCAATCAAGCAGTATCCAAGACGATTGCCTCTTGCAAAGAAAGAGGAAGCTGAACGCCTGATTAAAGAAATGGTGGACAGTGGCAAAATAGAGGAATCGTCGGGGCCTTGGGCCTCATCTATCGTTCTTGTTAAAAAGAAGGACGGATCGACATGTTTCTGTGTTGACTATCGGAAACTGAACGATATTATGAGGAAAGACTGTTATCCCCTCCCGCGAATAGATGACACTTTAGATGCTTTGAATGGAAGCCAGTGGTTCTCTATGTTGGACTTAAAGAGCGGGTATTGGCAAGTCGAAATCCGACCTGAAGATAAAGAAAAGACAGCTTTTACCACTGGACAAGGACTCTGGCACTTTAAGGTAATGCCTTTCGGTCTTTGCAATGCCCCCGCTACTTTTGAAAGACTAATGGAAACTCTATTGGACGGAACTGGATTGTACGTCGACTTTCGTCTGAGGCCTGCTTAGTATATTTAGATGACATTATTATAGTGGGAAAAACGTTTGAAGAACATTTAAATAATATTCGTAAAGTGTTTCTTAGATTACAAAATGCTAACCTTAAACTAAACCCGAAGAAATGCAAATTTTTACGTAAGGAAGTTACTTATCTTGGTCACGTTATTTCTGCAGATGGAGTTAAGACTGATCCACAAAAAGTTAAAGCAGTTGTCGATTGGCTTCATCCAGAAAAGATACATGAACTGAGAAGTTTTCTCGGACTGTGCACCTATTATCGCCGCTTTGTAAGGAATTTCTCAACAATAGCGAGACCTTTACATAAATTGACTGAAGCCCAAGCAAGTTTTAATTGGACAGAGGAATGCGAGAAATAGTTCATTAGTTTAAAGCAAGCATTAACAACGTCTCCTATTTTGACATATCCCCGGACTGACAAAGACTTTATCTTGGATACAGATGCCAGTAATGAAGGGATAGGATCCGTGCTTTCGCAGAGAACAGAAAACGGTGAAAGTGTCATAGCTTACTTCAGCAAGAGCTTGGGTAAGCCAGAGAGGAATTACTGTGTCACTCGTAAGGAATTACTGGCTATTGTTAAATCTATTGAGCATTTCCATCACTACCTCTATGGACGGAAATTTCTTCTCTGGACTGATCATGCTTCCTTGAGATGGCTTTTGAATTTTAAAGAACCTGAGGGTCAGATAGCTCTCTGGATCCAAAGGCTGCAGGAGTATGAGTTCGAAATCAAACATCGCAAAGGAACTTCGCATGGAAATGCAGATGCTCTCTCCAGACGACCTTGTAAAGAGGACTGTAAACACTGCGTGAATGCCGAGAAAAAGTACGGGAAGGAGACGGATACTTTCGTGAAGGTTTTAACTGCAACGACTGTGGATCGGTGGGCTTCGAGTGAAGTCCAGAGAGCGCAGTTAGAAGATTCCAATATTAGGCCAATTTTGGAGAAGAAACTAAATTGAAGATCAAGCCGATTGCAATCAATTCTCCCACGTATTCCCCCAGAATTCCAGAGGTTCTGCGGGAGATTCATGATAGTGCAAGTGGAGGACATTTTGGAGTGATGAAGACGTTAAATAAAACCAGGGAGCGATTTTATTGGGATCGACTTCGCGCCGATGTTGAAAAATGGTGTAGAGAATGCCATGATTGCAGTGCCCGGAAAGGACCGAAAATAAAATCAAGGGTCATTTGCAGCGCTATAACGTTGGTGCGCCTTTCGAAAGAGTGGCTTTAGATATCCTAGGACCCCTGCCTACAACATCGAAAGGCAATCGATATGTCTTAGTCCTGATAGATTACTTTACCAAATGGCCAGAAGCGATTGTCATCCCAAATCAGGAAGCTTCAACTGTAGCTGAAGAACTCGTTAGAAACTGGATCTCTTATTATGGAGTGCCTATGATGTTACATTTGGATCAAGGTACAAATTTTAATTCAGCACTATTTTCGGAACTCTGCGAATATTTGGGAATCGCAAAGACTCGAACAACACCGTTACATCCCGAGTCCGATGGCATGGTCGAGAGGCACAATCGAACAATTTTTGAATCATCTTCCAATATTTGTTTCAAAGAATCAAACCGACTGGGATACATATTTGCCACTGTTCCTCCTGGCTTACAGAAGTGCGGTTCATGGGACAACCGGATATTCTCCATTAGAGATGTTGTTCGGCCGTCCTCTTCGATTACCCAGTGATATTGTTTTTGGGCGACCATGTGCTACGCCCTCCTCACGGAATGATTACATGAGTAATTTAGAAGCACGATTAGAAAGAGTTCGATCTTTTGCCAGAGAGCGAATAAATTTGGCGAGTGACCGAATGAAGATTCGTTACGACGCCAAAGCAAAGAATCATCAATTTAAGGAGGGTGATCAAGTTTGGCTGTATAACCCAAAACGAAGGAGAGGTCTGAGTCCTAAGTTGCAACAGGACTGGGAAGGACCTTATTCAGTGCTCCATATGGTGCTACTGATCATAATGTTGTGTGATTAGACTGCCGGGTTGTCAGTTTTTTTAAAGAGAGGAGCAGTGTTGCGAAATAATAACTTAATTTGCTCCTGTATTGCATGCACCGCCGTGAAACTAGTTTTTCAGGCATAATAGCGGAGTTCTCCGATAATGGTAACCCTGTAGTCTTGGCGACCTTGCCGACAAATGGTTGCTTCTAGAAAATTCATGTCTCGAGACCATATTTCAATTTGATAAGATTGTTCCAGAAAGTTCTCTGCAATTCTGGTGACGTCATCATCTCTATAAAAGCGCTAGGATTTCTCTCCGGGAGTTGAGTGATAGACTTTGAAGCGCACGGTTGATTCTGTGAAGTGAAAAGCGTTGTTGTTGTGCTTATTTATGAATTTTGTTAGCGCATTTTAAAGTTTCTTGTATTATTTTGAGCTATTGAGCTGCGAGCCGTGAATAAAGTGTTATTTTTGTTTACTGTGCTGATTGGACTGTTTCAAAATACACCCACTTGGTGATTTTCGTAACAATATCGAGAAACATGTTTCCAATGGAAAAAAAAAAGAGGAGAAATTAATTTTCAATGAAAAAAAAAGAAAGTCAATTGTTGCTAACTGATTACATTTTTCTATCTAATTGAGGTTGCCAGTTTAATAGAATAAACACAGTTGTTCATATTAGTGATGCAACACGTATCCGACCAACATACTGCATTTGTCCAGTATGCTAGATACTACAAATATCTAGCTGAACGTCTGGCCTCACATATACTAAGAAATAACATAAATAAACATAATAAATGAATAAATTCTAAAAACTGCAATAATAAAAAAAATGAGAAAGAAAGAAAGTTTTGCAAAAATATTTCCTTTTTAATACTTTAGAGAATGTATTTTTATCATGTATAGAAAATGAAGGGAAATAATCTTTTTTTAAGATTGGAGTAAATTATTATTGGAAGAAATTATTGTACAAAAACACTGTTTTCCAATCTTTGTAAGAATTCGGTTACCTTACAATTAGGGATGGCCCGTGCACCCCCATGTAAATGTTTTTCCCGGGAAGCAGAACAAAAAATAACTGGGCACCCATAATTGCTTCATAGTCATCTCTTAATCAAAGTGATAATGATTGCAGGCTTTTAGATTATTACTACCTGGAAAATGAAATATCTAGATTACGATTACATGAAAAAATAAACTTCCAGACTAGGATTATATGGAAAACTCAATTGCCAGATTACGATTACGCAAGAAAGTATAATCAATTATGATTAGGGATGCAACGGATATCTGGCAAATAAACTGCATCCAGACTTTTCAGCTGATATGCCAGATATTACAAATATCCAGCTATACAACTGGCCTAACATTATATATTAAGAAATGACATAAATAAACATAATAAAATAAATTCTAAAAACTGCAATAATAAAAAAAAAGAGAAAAAAAACAAAAGTTTTGTGAAAATATTTTCTTTTCAATATTTTTAGATTTTATTTTTATCATGTTTAGAAAATGGGGGAAAAAACTTCTATCTTTAAGATTGGAGTAAATTATTACTGGAGGAAATTATTGTGCAAAAACACTGTTTTTCAATCTTTGTACAAATTCGGTTATCTCTCCCCACCCTTCCCCAAGTACTGCTGGCTGATGAGAAAATGTCATTGATTATTTGCAAAAATTACATTGATTTTCCAGAAGTTGAATGTAGATGGTTTTTCTTTCAAGAACAGATTTTTAAAGATATTTATCTAACTCTTGATGGAACATCAATGACATTGTTATTTGTATCAGCTTTAGTTGCAGCAAAACTGGTGCTAATTTCTTGGAAATTATCCCAAAAAGATTTCTGGTTTTTGAATTAACTGATTTTAAACTAATTAGAAAATTTAAAGAAAAAAGTAATAGCTGAATGATCTAAGAAAACTAGTGAAAATAAAACAGAAAAAGAAGAAAACATACTGCTGCCAAATAACCTGATATCCAGTTGAAAGTTTGGCTGGATATTTGCCAGCCAAATTGATATCAATTACATCACTAATTCATATTCTCTATTTAAATGATAGTTGTAGAATTCTAATTAAAATTGTATGTAATTCTTCAGTAAATAACACACTGTAAGCTAAAAAAGTTAGTCCACCGGATACTGGACACCTCCCAATAACGGATGAAACTTCCAGTCTCCTGACTTAACCATTATTCAGAAGTACCACTGTAATCAGTATTGCTATTTTGTACCTATAATAATTATTAAATGCAAAACTGCAAACACAATATTCACTTAATATGTGTGCAACGGACAATCAAATTTACTTTTCAAACATTCAGTTAGCTAGTTTAGTTGCCTGGATAGCATGCCATCAAGTCCCATGACGTGGCTTGAACACTGGTAGATAATAGTTTTCATTATTTGTTTTACTTATAAAATTTTTAATTCATTATTAAAACAATTTTCTTTATCTTATTACTATTAGGAACCAAAGCTTCAAAATAAGTTCAAACAACTTAACAGTTATAATGATGTCACTACGCAAAAGATCGTGGAGCGCATTATACAGCAAAGGTGAGTTCATCTACATATCTGTGCATTCTGATGCATTAAACTGTTTTCTTTATTAGCAACACAAGAATGTAATCAACCCTCCAACTGCTCAATTTCTGGACAAAATCACTTAAAAACTTTTTTTCCCCATACTTTAAATCTATATGCATTACAAAATTGAAACAGGATCTTTTGTGTGTGTGTAGAATTATTTCTCTTTAAATGGACAATTCCATGACAAATCAACAAATGTTCTTTTTAGTAGGTGATATGTACCATACTCCTGAACCATAAAACTGTTTTTTATTTGTTTCTAAACTTTTGCTCCTGAGATAAGCCATTTGTTTACACCAAGAGAGAGAAATAAATGTCATTTTAGACACATATTCACAAAGCTGTGGAGCTTTTATTTGAATCAATAAAGTGATCACATGACTCATTTTGAAGAGAAAAGGGTGGAGTTTCATGTGTCTACATGGAAAAAAGTTTAAAGATTAAATGTATGTTTGTGGAACACAAACCTTCATTTTTGGAATGTCGGTTTTCTTCATTTTGTGGATTAAACTGCCAATGAAAAATAACAGTAACAAGTCCATTTTTCATCTTCATGTAAGCCTGTATAAGTACTTTATGCACACAAATTTATTTATGTTTATAGTCCTTCTGTAAGAAAAATCAAATCAAAGTTTGAAATTTTTGAAAAATCTGGATTTTCATGCTCAAAAAAAAAATGTAATCTGGGACAGGTAATAAAAATATAAAAATGATACCATAATAAGCACTTATAGTATACTTACTTACAGTATGAGAAATAAGTAGGGATCGACTGATAGTATCGGCGCTGATACCTCCCATTTTTTTAGGCATCGGTATCGGTTCTTTCGATTCTAAAAGTATCGGGAAAGTATCGGTTTCTGTTGCTTTCATCTATTTTCACCGATACTTTTGAACCGATACTTCGCTTTTCAGAAGAAACCACGCAAGCGCAATGCCATTCTAGAATCTTTATTTCGATAATGAGATGAGAGGCGTCGTTTCATTGGCACATTTGTTTGCGCGAGTGTTTTCGAACTGTGTTTTTTTTTTTTTTTAATTCTAACCAATCGCTAAATGGATGTCGTATCACCAAGTGTGGTCGAAATTATGGACAAAGAATCTTTAGATGACAGTTTAACAGTACAATTGTCTATTCTTCTAAATTATTTTGAATTGGTGCCCAATACTAAATACGCTATCTGCAAGGATTGCAAAAAATAAATGTCGAGAGGTAGGCTATAATTCTAGTTCAGTTTTATAAACGTTTATTTTCTCACTGTGTGGACTCGAAAAAGAGTTCATTCATATATATATGCACACAATTGAATCTCCCTATAACGAATTTGCTCGGTTCCAGTTAAAACATTCGCTATAGAAAAAATTTCATTGTACAGAGATTAGAGATTTTTGCAGTTATTTCAGCAAATATTACAAACTTTTTAGTTAATTCGATATTTAAAAGTATTAAATTATGACTTTCAATTGGTATTTATTATAAATTTGCTAAACTTACGGTTTCTTACTTTTCATTGTATAAATGAAATGTTCAAAAGTAAAGACAATCCACGGATTTAGAGACTAAAATATGTAATGCGCTTACGTTTATTTTACTTTAAAAAATCCGTTATTTTACATTGTTTTGCATTCTGTGATTTTAAATTTTTATAAAAATATTCACTTTTAAAAGTCCGCTGAAAGTAGAGTGAGGCACATTTTCTTCCATTTGGAAACCTCTTTTTAATGGTTTTGGAAGGTTGAAGCATTACAGTTTGATATGGTTTTAGTCGTGAAGTGCAGGGCCTTATTATTATATGGGCAAATCGGGACTTTGCCCAGGGCCCCCAATTTTAAAAGTTTTTTCTGAAGTATTCTTTTTATATCAAAATTTTATGAAAAATATAACAAATTTCATAGATTGGGGGGCCCCAAATATATCAATGCCTGGTGCCCCTGTTGGTCATAATTGGGCGCTGGTGAAGTGTTTTCATTATCGGAGTCAGTTTCACTTTCCTGGCCTCCATTTTATCATCTGTTACTCTTCCACTAAGTGGTCTGTTCAAAAATGAAAATTTTCTTCAAAGCTAACAAAAAAAAAAAAAGCTCTTCGTTATTTGGAGAATGTTTATAATGTTATTTAAGCCTTAAAGTTGCGTTTCCATGAAAAATTTCGTTATAGGGAGAAATTCGTAGTAAGAAGACTTCGTTATAGGGAGATTCTACTGTACATATAGGCTTTTGATATCGTTGGAGAAAGTAGCTCTTGACATAGATTTCACGCTTAAGAGACATGCTTTAAATTTTTATTTTAAAAAATTGTGCTCAAGGGCATCTGATTCGGCTTGATTATATATAGATATCAAAATTGATGGGGGAGACGGTCCTTGACATCGTTTGATATTTCAAGGGATGATGACGTTTAAAGTGTTAAAGCAGGTGCAAGGCCTCCGAGAGAAATTTTATAAGGCGGGACAGAAATGTTCCTGCCCCCTTCCCCCTCCCCAACTTGTTTTTGCCTCAAGAAATATATTTTAAATTTTGCCCAATTTTACTTTAAAAGTAGTTATTAAAAATAAAAAAGTTAATATTGTGGGGTCATTTTTATTCTTACCTAAATTTTAATTTTAATAATAGTATTTACAATCTGTAATAATGTATTATAAAAAATGAAGTATTATTATGGTATTTTTATAACCAGATTTCAAAATCTTCCTTTTCCTTACCACCCTCGCTGTCTAACATGTGTTGCACCATCACCAACAGTGTGTCATTTATCTGTAAATGCATCAGTTCATATTTTGCTATAGTTAAAACACAGTTTCGAAAATTAATATTTTTTTCTTTTAGTGATTTTTAAATAGAATGCTAAAAGAAAAGAATGAGTAAGGAAATCTTCATATTTAGCGATTTTCTATTCATGCTTGAAGGTTAAAAATATATATAAATGGTAAAATTAGCATATTTATTATTTAATTTTAATAATGGCTTTTCGTGCCTTTTTACTTGCAAAATTTCGTATAACATCAGCAAAATTAATAGTTCTGGCAATGTCAGATTTGATGCTTAGTCTTGCTAAGTCATTCTTGAGACATGGTTGATCTTAAGAAATTTTTTTATGAGTTTCAATTTGCAGAATGATCACTCAGCAGAAGCTACCGTTGCTGGAATGGTTAAAAATACCCTAAGGGCAATGCAAACATTTGGAAATAGATCGTTCAGTTTATATTCTGTTAGTATGTTCAATAAATGCAGAGGCTTTAATTGATTAATTCCAAAATTAGCTTTGCGGGCGGATGGTAAGTGAATTATTTCTGAAAGAAAATCTTCACTATTCAGATCATCTTGGTACTGTTCCGACAGAAATAATGCCTTTTCTTTCAAACTGCTTTCAGGTATTGTTAAATACTGCCATAATATTTCAAATTCACTTGACAAGTTTTTGACAGCATCAAATCATACAGTTAGGGTATGATATGATGACACTATCTATGACGCTATCTACCAAAAGATGGGAGCAATTCCGGTGAGTCGAAAAGGGTGGGAAAAATTAAACTTTAGTATTTTATATGTATAGTAAACTATACTATTTCATATAGCCTCGTTATCATTATGTAGTAGTGGGTGGCGAAAAAAAAATCTAGTTGAAGATTTTTTGAAGAGAAGGACAAAAAATTTTGGGAACCACTGCTCTAGATCAAGATTTTCTCAGTTTTAGTTCGAAATCGCCCCCCCCCCCCCCTTTCGATGATGGCACTCAGACCTTGCTTATAGTCCCACGCCGCCCCTGTTCAGAGCTTAATTAAAACAGATAAAATTTGTTCATATCAATCACAGAAAAACATCTTAACATTGATCATAAAAACAAAAACACTGAAGATCAATTTCATTAAATATGGATACTTTAAGTAGCAATTTAAGATTTGAAAATTTGAAAATTGAATTTAGTTTATCATTTGTGGATTTTTCTTTATCCTTCATTTAATCTCGTCATTTTTAAGCATCTTTTATTTAGACCCTCCAAGGCATAGCTTGAAAACGAGCAAAAATATTTTTCTTCATATAGTAGCTGTTTCAATGGCAAAATTAATGATACTAAAATTATAAACGAAAGCTATTTGTAAAAACAATTTATTCCTTTTTTGTGTCGCAAAGAAGTTAACTTTTTGTCAGTGACTTGAAAACTGGCGACTCCCGTGAACTTTAATTATGTTGGTCCAGAAGTTAAATGATTCATTTTTAAAACATTACACACTATCAAAAGTGCGAATTATAAACATTTAATGATTTTATTATCTATCAGATTAATGAGAGAACATAGGATTTGTGTATCATTCTGTTTTGAGAAGTGTAATAATTATCAATATCTACTAATTATTTATATTGTTAATTTAAAAAGTTGAAGCTGTATTAGTATAATTAGTAATACTAATTATTATTTAGTTTATTTCAAATTTTGGGGTAAAAAACATATTTCTTGTGAATAGTATTTAGTTTATATATAAGGAAACACAGGAATAATCGATGTGTACCTGTTCTTCGTGCGGAAAAGATCAAATACACGGATCATCCGGATTAATTGTGACCGGAGAATCAAAATATTCGGATTTTCAAAAAGAACTTAAAAATGATCATATGAGTTCATATTAAAAAGAAATCTTGCTAAAAAATTTAATAATTCACTTAGCGGTTAAATAATTGGAGCAGATAAATAAAACCATTAATTAATGTGAACTTATTATGCATTTTAAGGAAAGAATTTACATGCATGTTTAATGAACAATAAGTAAATACATATGTACTTACATAATACTGTACAGTTTATACATTAACGCAATTTAATGCAGTTTAAGTAATCTATAAAATATTTTCATATGTGAAAGAATTATAGTTAAGGAAAATCTAAATAAAACTTGCAAGTTTTGAAGTTGAGTAAGTTTCATGTGTTTACTTTTGTAAGCACAAAATCGAGGCATGAACCAAAAACAAAGACACATACAGTAAGAGCAAGTAGGAAGCTGTTTTGGGTCTAATAAGGAAACCTTTTATCTTGCTCATAGCAACAATTAGGCGACAAAATAGAGGTTGAGAAAAATTGATTTAAATATTTGCACCAGTCGGCACTGGAAATGGATTCTCTTTAATATATCCCTTTAAACACCCCCCCCCAGTCTAAATGAGGGGCATCTACTTATAGGGGGGGCTTGGGTGGAGGACTTTTTAAGGGAGTCTAACGCATATTCACGTATAACATCTGGAGAAAATCGCCCAAAATTCTAGACCCTTAGATCGACAGCCACGCGAGGAGAAAGAATTCTGAACCTGCACACTAAGACGCTTCCCAGTGCTCAGCTTTTTATAAATTCGGCATGATTGAATAGAAAAGAAAGACTAGAACTACTGTAAATTCACACTTGAATGTATCCACAGCTTTTTCTTTTTAATGCTTTCTACTGGGATCAAATTTCATCATGCTGTTATTCATTTTAACGAGAACTACACTCTCATTACAAAAACTGCCCAGAATACAGATGTAGGTTTAAATGACATTAAATTATGTAAGTATCGGTATCGGTTAAGTATCAATATCGGCTATTTCTGAAAATGAATTTTTAGGTAAAGTATCGGTATCGGTCATCGGCGAAAATGTGGTATCGGTTGATCCCTAGAAATAAGCCTTTGAACCAACCAAGTAAAGAACTATATGCCAAAAGGTTTGCAGAAAAGATTTTTTTTTTTAAACTTAGAAATTTCATTTTTGTTTTTATGTTCTAATTTTATTCATATTTTCATTTATTTTAGTAATTTTTGAGTCATTAAACTTATAATTCTCTAAATAAGCACACTAAGTAACATATTCAATTCTCATTGATAAAAGAGCCTTTACTTGAAATTAATAATCTTCTATCCCATAGCTGTTTTAGTCAATGGTGTAGAATTCACAGTGCATTCAAAATAAGTGTCAGGGCAATGCAGTGAATTTCAGGTAATGGAATTTTACATACTTAGAGCAAAATAAATTTTCTTACACTGTAGAATGCAGTAAATTATTTCAGAGTGCTCTTCGGCCTCTACAGCCCGGCACCTCCTATCCAAAATATTACCTGAGGTACTTGGGTACCCATAAAACCTGTGAGATATGAGATTCAAAGAGCTCCTGAGATTCTATGACCATCTCTCCAGCACACTAACTATTACCATCAAGATTTTTCTAGAAGAATTTTTCCACAGTGCTTCACAGCCTTAATAAGTACCCCCTGTCTGATAAAACACCCAGACAACTTGGCCACTTATAACCCTTTTCTGTTACTGGTGAGATACTTACATTGCAATGGATTGGAATCCAAATCTCAGAGTTTATCTCAAGTCTTCTCCACAAAAGGTTAGTCTTAATTAAATAGTGTCATAACTTTTTTAATTGATTATCAATCTTCAGAGTTTGAACTATTAAAAGTTGCTGTGTTGTCAATTATGAAATTAACCCAAATAAAGAATTTGGCATTGCGTTTTGATTTAATTAATAAAGGCAAGATACCAAAAATAAATCCAAACTCCAGATCTTCGTCGGAATTACTTCAGCTGTAAAAGAAATTGGTGTGAGTGTAACATGCACAAATAATGGAGAGACATATTTTCAAGAAAATAACACATTTATTGAGTATTGGATAATTTGCGATTAAAACTTAAAAAAACATTAGCTTAACAGATGATATATTCACATTATATGATTGCACTTGAGTTCATTATTAACAAAAATACTACAATTAAACTTTAGGGCTCAATCTTCTTAACTGAACAGTTATTGAGCATCGACGATCAACACAAATTAAGTTTTTCTGCTATTTAGCTAAAAGAAATTTATCCTACTCCAGGATTGCATAATTAAAGCACCTTTCAATCATATTAAATAAACATCTCAAAAACTTTGATATATCAGATTTGTTATGCAATATATAGTAGATAAACATATTACTTAGGTTGAGAGGCCTGTCTAAAAATATGAGAAAATTAACCTCACATGAAATTCTTTCTGATTGCACTCAAAAAAAAAAATATATATATATATGTGTGTGTGTGAATGTGTGTGTGTGTCGGAATAATGCATTTCTTGAAAAAAAGAAAAAGAAAAAAAAAAGCATTTTGATGAGTTTTGTTAAATAAAAAAAAGGAAAATAATAGGGGGAGGGGAAAAAGGTTTATAGTAAAAGAGGACGGATTACTAGGTTTTTAAAACATCATTAAGGGGGTAGAGGGGCATGGCCCCCCCCAAAAAAAGAAAGGGTACAGGGCTCTTCTTCTTTCCACAGTTCAACAGATTCAAACTCAGCTATGATATGGTCATTTCCAGCGTGGACATCAGGCTTCCGGCCTCCTTGGTGTTCAAAGAAAAAGATGAGGAGAAGTAATGTCCTTCTGCCAGGACAGGTGGTGAGCAGGGAACTGGTACTCAAACACCAGCATAACCAAGGACCGGTCGTCAAAAAAATTGGAGAAAAAAAAATCAAATCATCACCTCACATGGTCCGCTATTGATGGAATCCTTCTAGATATCGGTGGAATGGTTGGCATTGTCATACTCTGGTAGGTGGGATCCTGTCATGGCCTCCCTCTATCTCAAAACTCTGGCATCATCAGGACAGGAAATAGCAGAGGAACTGACGGTATTTTTGCCGCACCATAGCCTTCTTTTTTAGTTGAATCTGCTGATTGGGCCACTAAGTTGGTCTTACATGTTTAGGGCATTATTTCATTTCTCCTGACATGGGGTGAAAATCCCCCCCAAAAAATGCAAGTCTCGGATCTCACTCACATGCGTGCGCCTCTCATGGCTTCCCAAGCTCCACTGACTGATCGCTAGGGATGGGCAGGGTTGGACTGGCCTATCTGCCTATCTGCCCAGGGGCAGATGCGCCCTCCTTGTGGATTCTTTATTGCGCCCACAATGCAGGTTCAAATTTAAAAAAAAATCATTCTCATGTGTTTTTCTGACACATGTTGGCTATAAACCATTCGTTATCGTTAACTACATTTCCGAGGTGCACTTTACCGCTTTCTGCTGGTAAGGTACCCTAGAGGCATGCAATCTTGAGGAGGGGAAAATTCGGAGTTCCCTCTTTGTGGAAAATGTTTCTTTGTAAGTTTAGGATCACCCCACGAGGAAAAGAATGAATCAATGTGTGCCCACCCCTTGCTGCTCTGTCCAACTTTTGGTGACGCCCATTTTGTCTCTCTATTTGCTGTCTTATTCTTTTTAAGTGTTGGACATTTTGCCCCCCCCCCCCCTACTTCCACTTTCAGTTTGCCGCTTCATTCTTTCTAAGTTTCGGCGTTCTGGCTGCCTCTCACTTTTATTTTCTACTTCCCGCAAGCAGCGTCTCTCCACTCCTCCCTTCTAACTCCACTGCTCCATGGGCGCTCATGTCAGTGCTTGCAGACAGAGGGTACTGACAGTGGGCTTTTAAAAACTTTACTACTGAAACGGTACAAAAAGATTCAGTTTCAAGAGCGGATAAAGGGGGTTGGGCATAAGGGCGCGCACCTATCATTGCAGGCCATATTTTCGACTGTCAGGGTAGCAACCCTGTGGGGGAAGCCTATTGTAGACTATTTCTCTTCTTAGAAAATATCTTGGTGGGGAGAGCAAAATTTAAATTTTAACAGGGTCGCTCAAGAACCTAGCTATAACTCTGCGGGCACCCCTTTTCAACGGGAGAAATATATTTACACTAGATAAGATAAAAGGGCTTTGTGATTATCATGACATATTTTTAGCAATTCTGAATTCAGATATTCAAGCTTTGAGCTTTGCCTGAAATAAAATTTTTACATCCGTCCTTGTTCGATATGTTATTAAAACACTTAATATATCTATGGCTAGAGAGGTCCTGTTCCCCTATGTAGGCGACCATGATGCATTCGTTCATTTATTTTTCTTAAAATATATATTTATTAAAAAATTAATTTTAATCTATTACATTTCAAAGAAGAAAATGTATCCAAAATAAGAAACTGTAGATTTGAGTATCTGTGCCCTTCAATCTTTCGAATTTTGAGACAAAGACGTATATAGATTAAGAAATACCCGTTTACTTAAGGAAAAAAATGCAGCACACCACTACTCTTATGTATTTACAAACACACAATAAATATCTTATAAGCAGCATCGTAGCAACAAGCTGGCAAAGCTAGAGGCTGCCAGGGGCGCATATTTTGCAGGTCCACAACCTATAGGCTTCTGAGAAATTTCTAAAAAATAAGTCTTGTAGGGCAAAAAATTAAAAGTTTATCAGGGGCGCTCACACAATCATAGTTGCGAATAACACGCAATTCATAATGGCATCTTATATAGAATGCACATTAAACGCGTTGTTCGAATGTTTCCTCGGCGATCACTACCAATATTTCTTTCGATAAGGGTACAAAATTAGGCGGGGGATTCAAGAAATCTAACGTGAATTGTCCTCTCCTGGCAAATAAACACTTTTACAGAGGGGAGGGGGACTTATAGGGTTTGTTCGTAATGAGACTGGGTCTTGTAAAAAGAATTTATTAAGCGAATTGGTCTACATTATTAAAAATATTCAAAATAGTCTCCCTTCCGACACTCCAGACATAAAATCACATGCCTTTCATAAAATGGGATCTCTTGTATTTTTTGTGTGTAATTTCTTTTTTCTAAATACTTTCGGGGGTGGTCATTACCCCCCTTACATTTTAATTCGTCAGTGGTCAGAATTCATACACTTCAGAAGTGCACCCTTTAAAAAATCCAAGGTCTGCGCCCCATTAAAGCTGCCAGTCCGACCCTGGGGATGGGCTCAAACTGTGATAACTGCTACTCGATCACTGATATCCACTTGCCCCAACTGCTATTGGTGATTCGTGTCTCGTCTAAACTGCTATTGTTATTTCTGTGATTTGAGTGATTACTGCTACTTTGGTGACTGGCAGTATTTCGGTGAAAACTGCTATTTGAGTGATTTCGAGTATTTTTGGGTTAACTGCTACTCGAGTGAAATCGAGTATGTTTGGTGAAAACTGCTATTTAAGTGATTGGATGTATTTCTTGTGAGAACTGCTACTTGAGTGAATGAAGTATTTCAGGGAATTTGTTACTCTGAGATGATATCTGCTACCGGTATACTCGTTTAGTTGCTTTCTCATTTCTATGAGCAGAGGTAGAGGGTTTAGCAGCCTGTTAAGGTTGACCTTGAAAATGTTTTCTGCTTTTTTATGCGAGGAAGGGGGAAGGGAGTTGGATATATACTTACATTAGCGGGTTTATGGGAGGCGAACTCTTTCGTAGGCTGTAGCTGTATGAGAAAGGGGTGGGGTGGACTGCGCTGAGGGTGTGTGATTGAACAGCTGATCAATTGTATATGCGTGTAAGAGCGAAGCAGAATATGCTAGTATTATATTTCACACTGTGAATAATAGAAAGAGGAAAAAAGTACTTTGTTGCGTATCATTTGAGATGCCAGTGGTGTAGAAATATATGGGTGATTCACTGATTTTCCATTAATATTATTTTTAAATAAAAATTTTTTTTTTTTTTTAAAGCAAATAAATGGCCGATTTTTTATAAGACACTCAACATTGGTAGATGGCTGAAGAGTGAAGGTCAAAGCTTCTGGCCTATCGTGCGGCTGTCGATCTAAAGATTTGGTGATTTTGCAGTTTTCTCCAGATGTAACGTGAATAAGCATTAAACTTTAAAAGGTCCACCGCCCAAGGCATCCTCCTCAAGCAGATAACTTTAGTGTAGGTTTACTTTAATGAAATAATATTCTTTTTAAAAATGCAGTCAATGCCGGCTCAAGGTACTGGCAACTCAGGCAGCTGCCAGGGGCTCCATATGTTTAGAGAGTGCCATCAAAGCACGATTATAGGGAGAAAGAACTGATTTTTTTTTTCCTTTTTCTTTATAAGGTTTATTCGAAGTCTGACTGTCCTCCTGCCCATGGGTGAACCTTCTTTGTTTCTTCTTCATATTCTTCGTTATCATCACTTTTTTTTTTTTTTACTTACTTCGGAATGTTAAAAGAATTTTTTTTTAAAGAAAGAATTGCTTGAGCTATCGGGAGGTGGGAGTCAATAAAAAATTTATAAATCTTGAAAATATTCCTCGATAGAACCGGGTTTTATTCGTTAAAAGGAATTTGCGCTTCTATTAACTTAACATTGTACCAGCCAAGTATTTCTAATTTTCTCGTTAAATTCGGGTTCTTCTTAAATAAGGGATCATTATAATCGAGATAGACTGATTTAAAAAGGGCCCAAAAATTAGCTTGCCCGGGGCATCTGCTACCTTAGAGACGGTCAAGACTGCAATGCAGTTATTTTGTGCTTTTGGCACTTTCTAAAACTTTGCTTACCGTTCGTATGTAGTAATTAAAATTACTATGTACTAGTTAACATGCCATAGAAAAAGAAAGATAAATAGGACCGATGCAAGGATTATGATGCAATTTCGAAGACAATTAAACGAAATTGAAGACCCACTGAAAACCTGTAATAGTGGACTCTGATCTCTAACTGACCATTCTTTTTTATGTAAGTAATAGATTAATTAATGTATGTGTGTATATATAAATATATATATATATGATAACACATTTAATGTGTCTTATAATGTGCACTTCTCATAATTGCCGTTAAATTACTACCGTGTACATGCCGTGTGCGTGCACGTTAAATGCGTGGTTCCGAAAGTCTTTTCGGCTGTCGCTAACTGTTATTGAAGCCTTCCAATATTAAGAAGTTTCCCTTCTGATGAGGATCTCATTTGTCGCTCGAAGCTTAGGAGGGCTGTATGTAGCTCTAAACGGCATACTTGGTGACATAAGCTGCCCCCTCCTGTCAAACAAACTGCCTTTTTTGTTATACTAATGGGATTAAAGAAAACTTACAGTTAGAGGATGCTGAAAAACTCAACCGGTTGTTCCAACCGGTCGTTTTCCTTATATAAATAGTAAGCTTTAAAAATCTGTACTAATGGACACGCCTTACAACTGGCCATTTTCTGTTATACGAGGGGGATTTAAAAAATTTCCAATTACAGAACACATTGAAAATTCTCCGTTTTATTTAACATAAGCAGTGGACTTTAACCCTTTCGCGACGGGAAGCGCAAACGCGCGCTTATCGCTGAGGCCGGCAGTCTTTTTTGCAAATGTCTGTCCAGGGCCGGAGAGTTTTTCGCGATTAAGCCTAAATCCATGAACAGAACAATCAGAATATATTATAGTGTCACTATCACTACTATCCGAATCTGCTTCAGAATCAATATCTCATAATTTCAAATAATTTGTGCTATTTCAAGCTCTAACACTTTTGAAGCTTCGACATTCTAACTGTAAAATGAGAAAAAATCCACATCTACTAGATCTAATTATCCACTAAAAACTGGACTGCAAACCGTAATACCCAACGCTCTAGCGAAAATAAAACTCCCTGCTTACTATAAAGAAATACCACGTACGAATTTATAGAGCCGTCATAAAGTATACCATTCAGAAACATTCCTTTCAACTTACGTTTACATTATCAAAAACCACGTGTATGTGAGTCATGCTACTCCCATTCTGAGTAGAAGGTCAAATCTACATTAATCTGTAACCGCATGGACATACAATGCCATCTTGTGCCAAAAGTTATAGTTTTTAAAACGTTACAGGACACTGGCAGAACTGTGTGACGGCCAGGGGTGAACGAGGAAACGCTCTGGCACGCCAGTGTGTCGGCCGGGAACTCAGTGCGTTTCTTACTGGCACATATACGTGACAGTCGGCGCGAAAAGGTTAAAAGCCTTTAAATCGAAAATACATTGAAAATCTGTAATATCGGAAACCTCACTCAACCGGGAGTTTTCTTTTACGTAGTTATGGGTTTTAAAATACCTCTAAATTGAGGACAATCCCTCTGAAAAAAATCTCTAGTTACGGACACTCTTGTGTAAGGTTGTTTTTTGTTATGCAGTAGGATTTTTAAAAAACCTTTAATTAGAGGACACATTGAAAATTTTTATAATGGACATTGATTTGTTCGTTTTCTGTTACAGCAGTGGGTTTTTTAAAAACTTCAATTTGAGAACACAATGAAAATCTGTTATAATGGACACATATGCATATCGGCTTTTTTCCCCATATAAGCTGTGTGTGGGGCCGTGAATTCGCATTAGAACCCTTTAAAAAGTCCTTCGTCTAAGGCATTATTCCTTTTGTCATATAGCTTTCATGTAGTTTTACCTTAACTACACAATCAAATAAGTTGTGGTCTTTAAAGAACTAAGCTAGCTTATGATTCCATTCCCAAAAACTATAGACAATTTTGGTTTCTGTTACTTTTACAGGACTGACACATAGATTATGATACACCCTCCAGATATTTTTGTGACTTTCTTCGATTTCTGCTAGTACCAGCAATAATAGAAAAATTTATGTCAATTTCTTGAACAAGGGATGATTTCTTTTAAAATCATTATGTATAAAAATTGAAATGTCAACATCCTACTGGGTCATGTTAAAATATTTTTGGGAGTTGAGGTTCAATACTCGTGAATAAAGGCTTGGAAAAATAAATAATGTTTTCCACTGATAGCGAAAATGCCGTCCCAAAAAAGGGACACTATGCATAAATGGGTTAAGGATTCACTAAAGAGATGAAAGACTGAGTCTACCTTGCTCAGCCAAGGATCGAACCCCAGATCTGTGGCACGGCAGTACAATGAACTAACCATTATACCACTGGTCTTCAATTACAATAATTACTTTCAGTACTTATTTCAGCCTTTATTTTCAATATTTATATAAATTACTTTTTATTCATGTTGTATGGAACATGTACAAAAAAATTTCAGTGTCAGGTAATAAAAGGATGAGGCAGAATTTTTTTTACAGTGGGAGGAAAGGGGATAGTAAACTCATTTACCATAGCCTGACTAAAAATTCATGTTTTATGACGAAAGAATGTTTCTTCTAATACATTTTTCATCACTTTCAAAAAATGTATGTAGTATACAAATCAAGAGGTATCAGAGGTGGCTTACTGCGCTACAGAAGGTAATGCAGATAAATCCCCCACCCCCTTACAAGAACTTAAAAATCTTCAAATTTGAACTAGGAATGTACCGGATGATGGCATAGAATATCAGTTTAAATCAACATGAGTTTTACTGAATATTAAACAGATGATGATTATATTCAAATAGAATCATTAAAATATAGATAAAAAGAATGATTAAGCAATTCTAACTAACTAAGGTTCAGCACTTCTGTTCCATACTTCGTCGAGAATTCTTACAAAGGTCTCGAATGAATTTTAAATTTTAAGAAGTTGTCAGAGTTGGATACTCCAAGTAATAGCACAGTGCTGTAATCGATGGGGGATACGGCATCCCCCTATTTTTTTAATTGACTTTATGTGTTCCCCCACTTCTTATTTTTAAGGGGGGCCTCAAAAATCTTTCCAACGTTTTAAAATTTCAATTTGCAAATCTGCATCTCAAAGTCATTGGAAAAGAACTTCTTGACTGCCTAAGTACAACATAAAATACTAAAACTTTGTGTAAAATAACACCACAAAGGCTGCTTGCAGGGCCTCTGAGAGAAATTTCATAAGACGGGGCGAAAATCTTCCCAGCCCCTTTCGTAAAGCACAAAAGTTTCGAAAAAACAGGAGGGACGGAAGGATTTTTTTTTTTTTTTTTTGTAAAACTGCTCTTTTTAATGATTTTCATATAAAATGCTAAAAGGAAAGAGAGTGGGAGAGAAGTTTTTCAGATATGTAATAGTACTTTTAATTCATGTTCGAAGGTTGAAAAAATACTAATATTTAAATGGTAGAACTAACATTAGTGCCATCTAAATCATTTTAGAATTATGTATTCGAAATTTAGTCTATTTAAAAAAAAGATTTTAATTACGGATCTATAAATGAAATTCGTAACACATTCTGAAAAATTCACGGACGCACTTTAGCTGAACACGGGCACACTCTAACTCGCACGGGCCCCGGGGCGACGCCCCGTCTGCCCCCCCCCTCTCGTAGGGCCTGGTTACTTGAACGACCATAGAAATGTTTCGAGCAAAAACATTTTGCTCTTCATCAGTGGAAAACTGTTGAAGTAAAAAACTTCAACCTTCAGTTTTGTCCTAGTTCAAAATTGAGGCCTAGTCCACTGATGACGAGCAAAAAAGTTTTTGCTCGAAACAGCTGCATAACCACTCAAGTAACCCTTATGGTGTTATTTTACAAAGTTTTTCAGTATTTTACCTAAGTAGATTTTAGGTAAGTTACTAAAAAACTAGTTAGTTTAGAGACTTACTAGCAACCTTGTGGTATTGTTTGTTTGTTTCTTTAGTGTTATAGCAAGTCTACAAGAAGGATATCTGCCTAAAATGGAGGTGCCTTCGTCCAAGGACTTTCTAAGGGGTTTTAATGCGTATTCACATTACATCTGGAGAAAACCACCCAAAACTCTAGCCGTTAGGTTGATAGCTACACGGTAGGTTCGAACGCGGAATCTTCACACTTCAGCTATCGGTTCCATGTTCAGTGTCTTATCCATTCGGTCAAGGTGGGACCCCAATCTACTTGTAAATGCTAAATAATATAAACATATTCTTAGAAATTGCAAACATATGTCATGTCAGAATATTTTTAAAGGCACTGTTGGCCAAAATTACAAAGCTTTGCAGTCAAAACTTTGTATTACAGTGGTGTACTCCAAAGTTAGTTACTCCAAAGTAATAATAACCAATTCATAAATAATTAAAATTAATAATTTAGTTTGTTTTACTTTTTAAGAATAATTACAATTAACTAATTGCAAGCATTTAAGTTGAATTTTCTAAAAAATGAGCGTCCCTCCCAAGGACGTATTTAAGAAAGGGGACCAGGGGTCCGACCACCCCCCTTTCCCCCGAAATTTTAATTTTTGTTACTAAAATGATATAGTCTTTTTGTGAAAAATTCTTTCTTTTTTAACATTTGGACCCCCTCTAAAATGTTTTTCTGGATACATGCCTGGTGCCTCCATTTTTTTTCTTAGGAGTACACCTCTGTAATAGCAAGATAATTCTCTCCATCCCGCACCCAACGAAAAGAAGGGCCTCTAAAATTAAGTTGCTTCAAAGTTGCATAATTTGGTTTTAATAATCTAACATATACTAGAGGAGATTTTTGAGCACTTCTTTTGCTGAAAAGTATTCTACATCAAACGTTCCTCTTTTGAAAATTCTTCACAATTTATTACATTTAATCTTAAAACTTCAAACTCAGAACACGCAAACAAAAATAATCTGAAGCACAGATTTCAAATACTCACTAAAGTACTAATATATAGTAAAAGCGTATCATAGCCCATGCGTCGGCCCTATTGTTTATTTAAAGTTTTTTAGAGCGCGCTACTCATTAAAAAAAGGGCCAGTTAAGAGAGATGTTTATTATTGGAGGTTTTTCTTAACAGTATTTTAATCGGGAACGTAAATTCCGATATGTGAGCTTTTGGGTGCATTATAACCAGAAATATTAAACCAGTTATAACCATTAGTAGGTTTATTTAACATTATAACTTATTTGAATTTAAGCAATTTTTTTAATTCCGGGAAACATATTATTGAAAAAAAAGAAAGAAAAGCTTTAAAAATTAAATTAAAGAAACTATTTTTAATGCTCAGTGAAAATTATATAGCACAAAACACCATTTACTAAGGTAATCTTTGTAAATAATAAAAGTGCTTTTAAATAGCATTGCCTCTAGTCACTATGTTTTACAACAAACTCACGCTAAGCGAGCGAGCAAAAGTTCATGCCTGAAAGTGAAATACCATCTTTCTCGAACAAATGGTCAAACAAGCAACCGCGATCAATGAGGGCGGTGGGGAGGGAAACAGTCAAGAACCCAACCCAACCTCTATACGTCTGCCAGCGAGCGACACCAAAAATAATTAAATATCCCATCTCGGCCCCACACAGTTAACCTTGTAAAGAAGTTATTTAGTTAGGCTGTTTTAAATTATTAAGTTGCGTTGTGACACGTGAAAATCCAGGTTCGATACACTTAGTTGCAATATAATAAAAGGACGTTAAATACTTAAAACTATTTTATTAAACATATACTATTGAAACATTATTATAACGGGCGGTGGGGGCTCAGCGAAAATAAAATGACGTCCTATATGGACAGTGCAATTAAGATGGAATGACGTAAAAATTACGCCAGTACAGAATTACACATTGGCGAGAACAAACACCTGGCTGAGATTAATACAGTGCAGCATCCATAATCCGGGAACCTATAATCCGGCAGCACCTACAATCCGGCACTAGTCGCGTTTTTTTTTGTTTTTTTGTTTTTTTTTTTTGTTTTTTTTTCTCCCCAAAGGGATCCGGAATCTCAAAATCCGGAACTTTTAACGCTGATTTTAATTGATGTATGGCTATCTTAATTTTTTTTTTCCTTCTTCAATAGATAGTTTTTTACCGAATATTTTTCTTTTTGTTTCGTATTTCAGCACTAACATGTCTTTGCCGATCACCATTACTGCCGCAAATATTTGAATCAATGCATTTTCTAATACCGAGATAAAAACAAAAGTAAATACAGCTTGGTTTGCTTATTATATTTAAATCAATTGCAGTCAAGTCAAAGGTGCAGTGTAGCTAAATGAAGAATTCAAAGATAATGAGAGTGCTTTCATAGAACATTAATATGTATGAGTTTTTAAAACGAGACAGCATGTTTACGCATCATCGTAAACACATGGCTTCGGCTCCTTCCGCTTCCAGACACATTGCCCTTTTTTTTAGACATCCTGTCACCGTGCGAAATCGACAATTATCCCGGGAAGGAATTCGCCAGCAAGAGGGAAAGGAAGGGGGAATTGGTATGTTTCTACGTAATTAAGAAGCTGTGAAGAGACTGAAGAGAGTAAAATTGGGAATAATTCAGCTTGTAACATAAAACTAGGGTACAAACTACGGAGAGATTTAATAAATTCGATTTTATATCTGAGAGTCAACTGATGAATGTGCATGTGTTAATTAACCAATTAAATACAAAAAAAAATGAAGCAAGTCAAATTAACCGATGTATTTAATGTAAATACAAAAGCTAATTAGATTCTAATAATAATTTAATACACTTATTTTAAATTAGTATTTAAATAAATTTCAGTTACTATTTGTGTTATATTTTATGAAAAAGTTCCAAATTCAACGATCTTTTCTGCTTTATAGTTTTTAGTTTGAATTAAACACTAAATTACATTTGTTCCAGTGTAGTTTAGTTTTTTTTTTTTTTTCCGGTTTATACCGCGATCGTATGCATATTTTAAGACTACTTTTCATTGATAAATAATACACTGGTCAATACATAACGTGATCGACGATGGTTTTAATGGAAATTTTCAACACATCTGTAATCCGGAAAAATCGGTAATCCGGCACCGCGTCATTCCCGCCGATGCCGGATTATCGGTGCTGCACTGTAATGCCAATTCTAGAGCAGCCCTAACAGTTAATCCAATAAAATAAAAAATGACGTAATCGCGAGCAAATAATTTTAAAGACGTCGCAGGGCAACAAATAATAAAAATGCCGACACCAAGCCAAAGGAGGGGAATCAAAAAGTACGTTGCAGTAGCAAACGGACGCAATGTAATCTATTTTTAGCTCATAACGCCGCCACTGGGTCTCATTTCGAGAAACAAACAAATAAGAATAATGCATGCGGGAAAAGCGAAAATACAGATTTAAAAGCCGAAATGGCAGAAAAATGAAAACAGAAGTGATTTAGAATTCTTGAATTTGGATAGATTAGATTAGAGAAAGCCAAAGTAAATGATTATTAAATTAGATATGTGATCTGCATCACATATATACTCCCCTCAACCAGGAAAAAAATTTTGAAGAATTTTTTTTAAAAATTAGTTACAATTAATGTCTTTAAAGATTTAAATTAAATGCTCTGTTTGGCTGGCTTAAACAATTAAGAAAATCATAAACATATTCAGACAAAATTATACAATTGCATAATTACTGCTGATCACCACCTAATAAATGTTTAGAGAAAAAAAAATGTCATGACACAATAAAAATAATAACTGCTAGCAATACAAAAATAAATGTCGACAAAATAAAAAGGGAGAATTTTGCTCACAATACTAAGGGGCATTTTAGCACACCCTTAAAAAAATAAGGGACATTTCAGCACACCCTTTTCTCTTTAATTGAGCATTTCAAGCTCATGTGCACATCAGATATACATACTGCTTAAAATTACAGTGAGTACTCAAAATTATAATTATAAACCAGTGCTGTTGAATAGTTTGCATCAGGGGCGTAGCCAGAAATTTTTCATGGGGGGTTACGACTACTGCAACTCATATGTATACATATGTGTGATAATGTAGTGAAGAATATACATTTTGTATGTATACATTTGTTTGTTGCCACCCCCCTAACCCCCCCCCCTTGGCTACGCCCCTGGTTTCCAAATATATCTCAATAAGGCCTTTAAATATCAGAATTATGCATCAAAAATACTTCACTCAATTGACAAAATAAAACAATATATGTATTCAAATTATAATATGATACTCAAAAAAAAAAATTTTTTTTTTTTTTTTATGATAATTTTTCACACAGTTCTGTACCATCAGAATTGTAATAATGTTTTAAATAGTATATGAGATAATAGTATCTTGACATACATATCCGTATATAATAAGAAAAAAACCCACATTTGATTAAAAAATTATACTTGCACAAAATGACAATGAAAAAACTTTAAGGAAAATGAATATCAATCTGTACAATATAATCAAAGAACATCAATCTAAGTACAATTTTAAAAAAATCTCAGTAAAAGGTTTAAGTGTTATTGGACACTCACATATTTATTTATTTATTTTAAATTTTCAAGTTAGAGATAATACTAAATGAATCATTTTATTTTATTATTAATTATTATTTTATGTCTGTGTAATTATTTACTTTAGAAGTCATCATTTATTAAGTGTTAAGATTTAAGAACATTATTGAAGAAATGATATATTGAGATACACATCATGAATTCCAAATACGCAAGTGAAAACTGCTGGACCAGCCAGGCAATACACAAAAGCAATTATACCTCCAAGCTTGTGGGCGCCTCACAAACAAGGAAAGAAGCATTCAACACATGCACACAACAATATATCAGTGAATGTCAAATAAACACGTTTTTAATTATGTGGAGGTAATAGAAAAAATTAAGTTACAAAAGCGAGATTAGTTAACTTGCAAGTCCTGAAAATGTAGGTTTAAACTTGTAACAAGTAAGTAAAAGCTTAGTTATTAGCTTAAAAAGAAAATTAAATGCAATTGTGGTCATACGGTAGAAAAAATAACAAAATTAATGATTTTTTTTGTTGTTGTTGTTCAAGAAAGGAATGTTGTTGTGTCACTTACGTCACCCCATTAAAATTTCAAAAGTGACAAAACTGGGAAATAATAAAACACAGAAGTACAAATAAAAATACACTAAAATGCAATTACAAAATAATACAATATTACTGATATTCTGAAATTATATACCATCAAAATTTCACTTATTAAAGTCTTCAGAGTTAATCTGATCATTACATATATATTTTATTACGAACCTAACTAAATAAACAATATTTCAAAAAATAATCACTAAGATAAGAATAAACATAATTCAAATAATCAATTAACTATAAGCACTCTGAAAATGTAAATCAATGTAATTTTTTTATAACTCAGTGAGTACTTGATACATTAAAGTTGTATTAATTTATAGTAAGGTACACAAGAGATTTAAATATTTCATAGTATAGAGAAAAAAAAAAGGAGGATTTCAAAATAAGATGTTATGTTTGTGTATGTGATGGGAGTGAGTGAAAAATGGAGTGAAACACAAAAATATAAAGTACTCTTTAAAAAAATCGGTCAACATGGTGACTGTAAATAATAGCATGTTCAAAGAAAGAAAAGGTGTAAAAAAATGACAAAAATAGAAAAAGTATATTGTGAGGTAAGAAAAAAACAAAGCATGTATGTTGTGCCATGGACTTTAATATGCAAAAATGCAGTGTGTAAGAGTGTATAAAAACTGTGTGCCTTAGAAAGGCCTTGCCATGGACTTAATAATTGAAGACTGTCATGATTATCAAAATAAAGAGTAAAGAAAAAAATAATGATGTATGTGTACCTCATAGAGGCTGTACAATGAACATAAAATGTAAAATATAATGGGAGCAAAAGCGCAAGCATAATTTAAAATCACAAGAATGAATATGTACGCAAATAGAAAATTAAACACATACAAAAGGTCTGTACACAAAAGTAAACATATAAAGCAATGAGTAATAATGATATTTATCATGAGTAAACGAAACAGAGTGCATAAAGAAGAAAAATTAAGAAGTGTATTAAAATAATTAAATATGTGTGAATTGCAATCCAACAATTGTATTAAACAGTAAAATATTAATGTCATATATACTATATAAAAGGAGTAATTTAGAATTAAACAAATTTATAAACATGGTTGAAAAACAATAATTATTTTTTTATAACTCCTTAGAAGCAGTAAAATAATAAAGAAAAAAAAAATTACCATATTAGATATTTTGTTCGTCACGTATGTTTAAAAACCTATTTAGCGTGTACTATTTGCACACTAAAAAAAATGGATGCTAAGACAATATGAACATGATTATTATTATTATTATTATTATACTAGTATTAGAAAAACTGCACATATAAATGACTTGTACCAAATTTCCCAAGAATAAAACTTCACTTATTCAGTAAATAAAAATTTTAGCAAAAACTTTTCATTAGTCATACTTAAAACATAATGTCCATTAAATTACCAGTTCAAACGGCATTGCAATGCATAGTATGAGGTGTCGGTGTATCACGAACGCGTACATTTAAAAAACAAAACAAATCGGCGAGCACTGGAGGGGGAAAAAATAGTCTTCGCCAAGTTCTGTTGATGGCAGATCAAGCAATGCACGGAAAAAATAAAAACACTGGAGACTGCAGGACGTCCGAAAGCAAATTCTCAATTTGCCATGATATTACAGTTATTTGCACAGTTTGGCATTTGTATGTCTCTTCCGTAATGCCAGACAGTAAAAACAAAACATACTTCTATGCCTCGTGATGGGAAGCTGGAATTAGCATCTCCTGATAGTCACAGAAATGTAAATAATGGGACACATGCCGTCTATATCTACACACGCAAAAATTCGTTGTGAAGGGTGATGCATAGTAGCCGTAGTCCGATCACTGACGACGTTCACAGAGCAAGAGTTCTATTAGGGAAACGCAATGAAGTCACCACAAGACAGGAACATCAACATCAATTATGAATTAATCCAAGGAGCTCCATGTTCCATAAAACAAAGTCACATCACTAGAGTTAAATAGCATTGCCGGGGCTGGAATGTGCATCCACCATGCAAGCAGACAGACTGGAGTGAAGAAGTGTCTTGATCGGGCTAGTTGATTCCGTCATTTTGCTAAGCCACCACCAGAATAAATGCAACATAAGTGCCTGGGTAGGCACCAATTTATGTAAAGAAATTATTTAGTTAGGCTGTTTTAAATATTTATGTAAAGAAGTTATTTAGTTAGGCTGTTTTAAATATTTATGTAAAGAAGTTATTTAGTTAGGCTGTTTTAAATTATTAAGTTGCGTTGTGACACATGAAAATCCAGGTTCGATACACTTAGTTGCAATATAATAAAAGGACGTTTAGAACAGCCCTCGCTGTCAGAAAAGAAGTTCAGTAAATGAACTAATCAGTACCTAGACTGATGAAAAATAGCTTGAATTGCACAGAAAAACACTCGCAATTTAAAATTAAATCCTATCAAGTGCCGAAACAGCCAAAATATTAGAAAATTAAAAAAAAAACTTTAATGATGTGAACACACACTAGAGGCTAGCTTAAAGAGAAGAATGGGAAAAGAAAAAGGGGCAACGAATTTGTTATTAAAAAACACTGGCTTTTAAGGCAAAAACAAAATAAATAAAATGAACTAAGGAGATCATTAATTTTAAAAAATTTAAAGATGGATTAAAGACACTATTATAAACATGATTTAAGTAAAATACTTATTGAAAAAATTGCAAAGCTATTGTAAAAATACTTAAATATAAAAAATAAACTGATACATATGGAATAAAAGGAATCAGAATTAATGTCATTAAACTTGAACACCTCAAAGTTGTAATGAACAAATATTTTAATTTTTAAAGCAAATATGGTTGGACTTTCAAGTTTGAAAAAAAAAATTCAAAATTTTAATTTAATTTTATTATTTTTGTTATTATATATACATATTTGGAAAACATTTTATATGAGCAGGAGGGTTGGGGTGGAGGGGGGTACTTGGGCACCCCTTTGCCTCTTGGCTATGAACCTGTAGAGTGCAAAGACAAAATTTGAAAGATGTTAAATTTTAATATTGTTTTGTTTGGATAATGTAGTGTTGTATGTATAAATTAGACAATTGTGTTAAAAAGAGTTTAATTCTTTCTCTCCTCTCTTTTTTTTAAGACTTGAATATGAAAAAAGGAATCGACTGAAAGAAGAGAAAGAGATTGCCGTATTAGATGCTTTGAAGAGATTGTGACTTGTATTGACTTGCATAAGTTTAAATCAAAAATAGTTTAAATTATGGAGTTTTAAAATCAGTATGCATATATATGTATATGTGCTCTAATTGCAATAATTTTATGGGATAAAATTGACCTTATGGGAATTTTTAATTGATTATATGCAGTTTTCATTAGCATACTCTAAGTGCTTAACACACTGAATGAAATAAATAATAAGAGAATGAAAAAAAATGTTATTTATAATTTAAATGAAGTTATAATTAAGATTGTGTTATTTATTAGCTCATTTTTTACATTATTATTAAAAAAGTACTATATATATTTGTAATCAGAACTCATTTCATTATCAGACTGGATCTACAGTATTGTGCTAATTAGTGTAAACACGTGTGTTAATTTCAAATCATTTGTTGGTTACAAACAATATAAAATGAGAAAAGAGTTACATATTTTTTAAAAAGAAATATGTCTTCCTTTGGTTTTTATAATGTTTTTCAATGCATTTTAGTATTGAGTCAACAGTTTTTTACAGCTTTCAGATATTTGCTGGTCTTGAACCTAATACCTGGATTGCAGCTTCAATTAGTTTTTTTTTTTTTTTTTTTTTTTTTTTTTTCAATATTTTGTTTTCATTAATTCACACAATACTGTATGAAAATATGTAGTATTTTCCTGAATAGTCAGAAAATTTCAGTTTTAAAACAACAAAATTGAAGTCAAAAAGTGAAACTATTAAAATGGCAATTTTTATATTATAGTTCATGTTATGTAGGTCATTCAGTAAAAATGTTTTCTTTCACTGTAAAATTTTTTTTGCATAATACAGTCAAACCTCAATATCTCGAAATTGAAGGGAAAGACAAAAAAGTTTGAATTACTGAAATTCGAATTTTCAGAAATCACATGCCATCAATAGTAGAATAAAGATAAAAGGTTTTTCACATACCTTTTTAAAAAGTAATTCATTTTTATTCTAATATACACTTTTTAAAATTTTATTTGAAAAAAAGATTCAATTGTTGTTTGGTTTAGAGATGAGTATGAAATTTTATCTATTTCACTTTTTAAGTGGGCAATGGCTTAAATGTGTCCTCTGACATATTTGGAAGACTCAACATATCTGCTCAAAATGTCCACTACAGAAAGCGCTTGTTTGTTTGTCACGTTTGGTGGTAAATTGCCGATTTCTCCATCCTCTTCTTCACAAGAAGCTTTCATTTCAGTGATGATATCATTGTCTTTCCACTGACAGCACACTGTTACTGTATCATCTAAGACAACAAAGTCATTAAATTCCATGTTATCAAGCTTCATGAGTCCGGTCAGTGTTCCAATCATTTTCGGTGAGTTTTCAGCAGAATTATCGATGTTAATTGTCTGACAACTCTCAAGATCTTTAATGGAACCAGCCTTTTTAAAGCTATTTATTATCGTAGAGGAAGACACATTGTTCCATGTTTTGTCAGCCATTCAGATAGCTTGTAGAACATGAACACCAGATAGTGAAACCCCATCTTCCATTTAGAACAACATTTTTTTAAGTGCATGATGACGATACTTTACTTTAGAACTTTGGATGATACCCTGATCAAGTGGTTGAAGTTTTAAAGTAATATTTGGGCGCAGAAATTCAATTTTTATGTTTTCCATTTTGAAGTATGTTACTGTGCACCGTACAGTTATTGATGAAAAGCACAATTTTCATTTTTTTATTTAAATTTTTAAGCCAGCTTTCAAAAAGATTAGATGTCATCTAAGCTTTTTGGTTTGCTACATAATCCAAAGAAAATGCCACTGAAACAACTTGGTTTTTTTCGATTTCCTAATCATCAAGGATTTTAATTTCTCTGTTTCATTCATATTTGCACAGAACAATACCATTATACATTCTTTACTTCTCTTGCCTCTATGACATGCTTCACCTTTTACATGCATAGTTTTATCTGGAGTGCATTTTTAAAAAAGTCCAATTTCATCTGCATTAAACATATCTCTTTTGTTGTAATCCTTCTGAATCAAACTTATTTTCTTCCTAAATTCGTCACAAACTTTCTTGTCTATGCATCACCCCAACCCCTCAACTTGGAGAATAAAAGAACAAAGAAAGGATAGATGGTCACTGCATATGCAAGACTGAAAAGAGATAAGGAAACAATAAAGCAAGAATTTCAACTCCCATCTTGGGGGAGGGGGGGGGGGGTAGTAAAGAGAAATTATTTCATTTTGTTACTGGCATTTTTATATCACTTCCTTTTAAAGTTTATGCGAAGCTTACCACTGTAATTTGTGAATATAGCTTTCCTATTCTTTAAAAATTTCTATTTTTTGGAATACTTTTTGTTTTTAGAAAAAAAATTCTACAGTATTTATGAAAAAAATTCAAGTTATCGAGGAATGAGCCAAAAAAAATGTGAAACCAAGATTTTTTTTAACATTGAGTGATAGGGAATTTGTTTTTCTTCAAGATATCAAAAAATTCATGAAATTGAGGTTCAAGTTAGCGAGGTTTGACTGTATATTAATGGAAATGTTTGATGACTACATAAGTACACTAGTAAAAGCCAAGTCTTTATCATACAGACTCAAGTGTTTCTCCTATCTTATCGTAACTGTATGACTCAAACCATATTGTTCATTGCTTTTAATAGAGCAACTTCTATGTCTGTTAGATGTCAGAACTCATTTTTCTGTTGTGTGCTCAATCTTACACAAGTGTTGAAAATTAGCTGAAAATTATATACTGAGAAATTTTGGCATTAGTTTTTAACTTTTGTATGACATTCATGCAGCTCTTAAATAATGATGCAAGTCTACAGTTTCACAAAGTTCTGTCATTTTCCTCATAATTTTACATCTTTTTCAAATCGCAGTATTATTTTCTAATTATAAACAGATATATAATTAGCACAGTGAATTTTATTTATTGAATGACCTTCATATATTCTAAAATTTATGAAATTTTTTTTATTCAGATTGGGAAGCCAAAGAAATGTTAAAATAATTCTTTTAATCTGCATTTTTTTTTTTTTTTAATGACCACAAGAAAGTTTTTATTCAAAGGTTATTAGGTTTTTTGCAATTATTAAATAGCCTACGAAGTCAATTGTATCAATTCTATGTATAGTGAATTTTAGGTAATGTTGTTGTTTATAATTCTGGTCATGATTTGAAGTATTGTTTTATATAGCTATGTGGAATATTTTTACAAACTTTAATAAAACTGGTTTTATTGTTAAATGTGCTAAAATATCAACAGTTGCTTTCTTATGGAATTTTTGGTACAATGTGCTGTTTTCATTGTCTATTTATTTTTAATGTCTAAACTTTTTTTTCAATGTTTTTAGATTTTAATTTATTTATTTGTATTGTGTATTGAGAAATTTAAAAATACCTGATAATTCTAGTGTTATTTTAGAAAATAACATCATAAAAGAATTTAGATCTAGTAAATGTAAAATTTGACTAAAACGAATTTTTTATAAATGCTTAAAATAAAATCGAATGAGAATGACAAAAAGGAAAATTTATTCATTTATGGTGACTTTTTAAAAAAATAAACTATTTTAAAATTTCTTTTCTAATTACAGTGGAAATATGTTAAAGATGTTTCTAGGTATTAAAATGCAGAAAGCCATTTTATACATTAATGATGAAAATAATCAAATTTAATTCAGTCATATCTTAGGGATAGTTGAAGTTTATAATACCTTGAAATGGAAAAAGAAAAAAAGAGAGGGAGGGAGATTTAGCCGGAACATTAAGAGAAAAAAATGGTAATATTATTTATTTATTGAATGAGTCAGTGAAAAAGTTTTTAAATCTTGAAAATAAAAAATGGTTAAAAATACTAGCATTGGGAAATAAAAAAGTCATTAAACATTTTTAACATCTTAGGTATATACCACTAAATTTCAAAATAAATAAATAACAATAATAACTCTTAAATGTTGATATTTATTATATTGTACTATTCAGGGAAGGCAGTCCTAACAAATTCAGAAATAAAATTAAAAAATAAATAAAAATTTAACTTAAATAAATGTTTAGTATAAGTGGAACCTCAGTAACATAAAATGTAAAGTTATCTAAAATTATATGTGTGTGTGTGTGTGTGTGTGTGTGTGTGTGCATGTGAACCCCTCAAATTGAAAACATTCCTATTAAGTAAAATTTTGTGACTACTGCAACATGTGTTTTCTACGCAGTATGTATTTATATTCTTTTCTCTTTCATATGCAAATTAATACAATGTATTCTTAAATGTCAAAAAAAAAGCATAAAATGTCATTCTATTTTCACTAATAATTTTTTAATAAATTGTGTTCCCGACAACCATTAAAAATATTTAAATTTTGCAGAAAACCATTTAAAATGATTCATTTCTCTTCTAATGGTCCTTAAAAAAATCCCTCTTTCATAAAGTAGTTTCATTACTGAATCAAATTTTGTTCGAATGACAGATCTTTCTTTTCTTTTTTCAATGGGCAGACACTTGCCGACTAAGCATTGTCCACTACAACTGCCCAAAGGTATTTTAGCCATGTTATTATGGGTGGCCAGCATTACCCCCTGTGAATGGACAGACAAGTTAACATCCATGTCCAAGCTGGGATTCGAACTCCGATCCAAGGTGAGATAGAATAATTCTTAAGCCACTACATCACTAGAGCGTCGAATGACAGATCTGAGTCGTGTTACTTAAAATATATAGTGAAATACATGTAAAATGAATAAGCTTAACATGAAAACTTGGTTAACATGAAATGACATAGTGGTTCGTACCATAAACTGTATAATTTAATATATTTTTTTTTTCTTTTAACATGAAACAAACATCATTTAACACAAAAAAAGTTTGTTTTTATTTTCATGGTATATTTGTGAAAATGTTCAACTTCTGGTAATTGGTTCTTCATCCTTCATGGCCCCCTTTTTGTATTTCTCCCTCAGTAGTCATCCTAGAAGTATCATTCATAACGTTTCTTACACTGTTTCCTTGAAAAATACATTTAAATAAAGATATCACTGATTTTTTCCCTTCCAAATAATACTTTTTTACTTGCTTTTCATCCCAATTTATGCAAACTACTTGTAGCTTAACAGGAAGTCAATATAAATATAACAACATCAAAAATATTGAGGAGTTTTGTTCTTTTTTTTTACGGATCTTTTAACACAAAATTCTTTTAACATGAAAAATTGCTTTGGTCCCTCAGTTTCGTGTTAAACGTTTTTCACTGTATTTTCAATTGAAATTTTTTTGCCCTATATTTGAAGAACTAAAATTAAAACTGGATGAAGTTGATTTTAACATTAATCAAATGCTTAATATTGTTTGGCATTGTAAAACATCTGAAGTAGGTAAAATTGATGATAGTGGGTTGACAGTTCTTTAGTTAAACTTAACTTACTGAAAAATATTTCCTCTCTTATTGATATAGTCATGTCTGCCGCCAGCCAGAAATATCTTTCTTTCTGAACTTAGCTTTTTTTCCCTTAAATAAAAAACATTTAGAAAACTTATTCAGGATTTTAAAGGTGCAGCTTAACTTTTATATTTAAAAAAAAAAAAAAAAGGGTTTTGTTCTGTGTCCACAGGAAACCTACATAATTAAGCAAAATTAAAAATTTTATTAAAAACATTGTAAAATCCATAAGAATTGAAAAATCATTAATATTATTTTATTTGAGTTGTATATCATCAGCCAGATGAACCAAAGCACTACCACTGATACAATGAATGATACTACTTAAAAACTACTATGATAAAAAATAAATAAAATTAAGTTTAACTTTCTTAATAATTTTGGGTTACAGTGTATAAAAGAATGTGTTATCAATTACTTTATTCAGGGGTGACTAATGAGTAATTTGATAGTTCTGTCAATGAATTTGGTGGCTCTGCAATCATAGGCGCCGGCAGAATATTTCCCGGGGGGGCAAAGACTACTCCAGGTGGGGGCAAAGACTACTCAAGGGGGGACAAAGACTACTTTAACGCATGGTTACCATGTTGGAAAGAGCAAAAAAGCAAGGAAAAACACTGCATACAAAAATCCAGGGGGAGGCCATTGCCCACCCCTTTTCCCTATGGTGCCGGCGCCCATGTCTGCAATTATTTTATTACCTTTAACAACTATTTTATTATTCTCTGTTAGCACAATCCTTCAGCTGCATTTACTCTGCTTGTAACCCTTTCTGGTTGGGTGTGTCATGTATGCTATGATAGTTGTCAGTTCATCTCTGACAAGTGTGATATTTGTGATTTGTGTGATTGAGGAAACGCTACACTAGAGCAATCTGTCAAGGAGGGGGGGGTGCCTTGTTAGGAGGACTTTCTAATTGGTTCTAATGCGTATTCACATTACATCTAGAGAAAACCTACCAAAACTCCAGGCCGTTAGATCGACAGCCATGCGATGGGACCCGAACCCAGGACCTTCACCAGTGGCGACTCGTCATTAACACTAGGAAGACTGACAATTGCAGTATACCTAGAAAGTCGGGAGGGGCCAGTCTGGCCCCTTCTAGATTTTTGAGTGTAGACCAGTTATTTGTATTGAAAATCTATAAATATGGTTAAAATTAAATTAATAGAATATAATAGAAACTTAATCATCAAAATTACATGGAATTTTAATTTATATTGATAATAAAATACCTTATTAAGCAGAATATAATAAGTACATTTTCAATTATATTTATATGGTCATTGTTGATAAAATTAAGTTTCCTCACTCTAGAAAATAATAATTACAGATAATAATAAAATGAAATAAAATACGCTAGTTTAATTCATGAAACTGAAAATTCCTACACTAATCTGATTTATTTCGCTTTGTACAGTTTTCATAACAATTGAGGCACCGCACTTCTCTCGAAGCACACTTGCCACAAACTGCATTTTTGCAGTCCGGACATGTGTTCCATGTATGGTTACCTTTGCAAGATATTTTTATCCTACATTTGGCTCTCTTTTTTAGAGTTTTGTCTGTCTGCTTATACATTGCTCACTCGGTTTCCTTGCATTAGTCGTATTTCTAGATGACACATAGGGACCACGGAGTTCTTCACATAACTGTTGGATAAAATCTCTGCGACTAAGTTTTTTCTTCCCAATAACCTCTTTATATAAAATACAAGCATTTATAGCAGATATATCCAAAACATTAAAGAACACATGCATAGGCCAACGACGTGACCCTGGTTTGGTGCTATAAAGGCATATACTTTGATCGACTATGTCTACACCGTACTTTCTGATTATAATATGTAATAGTTTCTGGCTTTTTCTTCTCACTGTCGTCGATGATAACGCTTTTATGAAGAGAACTTAACAGCAAAACATTTTTATTTTTCTTCCCTTGATAAACAGTTAATGTTATATCATTATAACCATCACTATACATCAAACCCTGTATATAATAGTGGAATAAAGATTTTGTTTTCCCAGTTTCGCTGATGGTGGCACCTCTCTGCGATCTCTTCTGAGAGTTCCAACTAGGCTTGTTGACTGCGACTTCAATCTTTCACATAATTTTGCAGTAGTAAAATAACTGTCAGTAGTTATATTTCTTCCTTTTCCCAAGTAAGGTTGAGCCAACTTCATAACAACATGTTACTGAGCAGCTTGATCAGCTGGCCGCTCTTTGTCTGCACCTGTGTACGGAAAACCATTGGTGACATATTTTGAATCTACGATAACAAGTAGCCAAAATTTTATCCCAAACTTGTCCGGTTTGCTTGGAATATATTGTGTGAAAGGACATCTAGCCTTTCATGGAAGAAGTTATTCATCTACAGTGAGATCTAATCCTGGTTTATAACAAGATGCACTGTTTTCAATGTAAGGGTACCATAAATAAGAAGTCAAAGCAAATTTATCAGACTTCAGTCGATCCTATCATTCCGTTTTGTGATCAAAGCGAAGGAAACGCAAGATTTCTTTGTAGCGATCTCTAGGCATAATCTGCGAAAAAAAATTTGGACCCCAAATAGTCGACCACAAAGAATTCAAAGGAATGTTTTTCGCTCCATACAAACCTCATGCATATATAATATAAAAAGCAGCTTCAAGTTCATCAAAAGATACAGTCCAAGTGTTTTTATTTAGACGTCGGCGTGCTTCCTCTTCTGTACATTCTTTTATATGCCTTACCATTCGATTGCTGAAAATTAGTCTCCAAGTACTAAGCACACTATTTTCACAAATATTGAATTTCTATCCTATACAAAAGAAAATACCTAGTTCAAAATTCACTCACTGAATACGATTTGTCATTCGCAGAGATAATGTGAAAGGAGGAATTTCTCGTATCATTGTAAAATACCTCAGGGGCCACTCTGGCCCCTGCCGTCATTCTAGGTAGAAGATTCAATATTTAACACTTCTGTGAGACTAACAGATAAATAACAAAATAAATAATGAAATAGGATCAAATTAGGAAAAGTCAGAAAGTGTCACTATGTTCAGTTAGTTATTATTGGAATTACTGAAGAACGCGAGGGGCCTCACAGGCCCCACCGTCTTTCTAGTGTTAAGGGCCAGAGGGGCCTGGCCCCACCGATTAACCACTGTCTAAATCAAAGTATCTTCCTATTATGCATGACAGGTCTTTCAATAATTTACCTTCATTGAATTTTGCAGCTGCAATTGCTCCCCAGAAGGCTTCAAAGCACTTCATTTTAAATGTAGTACTTAAAATTTTTTGAGTGAGGGTTCCCGAATGAACAAGGGATTACTCAATATGAATCACGCATATTAATTAATTGATCAATATTTTATTAATGCATTAATTATCAATCATACTTAATTAATAATAACACCATACCTCTCCCCATACCCCAAAAGTTAACACATCCTATTATTTATTGGTTGCAAAATAACTTGCCCTCCCCCCCTTCTCTTGAGACGGGCGAGCTCCTACCCTCCCAGTCCGGACCTGATTCCAAACGCTCTTTTTTATCTCAACAATTAAACACGGCCAACAAAACATTTTTTTTGTAAATAAAAACTGCCACATAGCCACGAGAATAGTGCATATCATGATGAATGGAAGCTACGACCATGCTGAGACGAACCTGCTTTTTTCTTATGAATGGACAATTTTGGTGACGGTCTATTTTCTTTTAGTGGTGGTCGTTTATCATCCTCTTTCCATATGTTAAACGGAGTTTCAAGCAAGACGCAAACTGGATAATAACGGGGCTCCATGTTTCAAAACGGTTAAATCATAGATTCCAATAACACACGGACACAGTAACAAATAAAGCTGAAAACTTTCAACCTTCCCAGACAAAAAAAAAAAAAAAAAAAAAAAAACCTATTGTTTCCGTTAGAATGGGCTAGAACAGCGGTTCTCAACCTTTTAACGTTGTGCCCCCCCCCCCAACAAAGGCTAACTTACAGTGGTGCTCCCGCACCCCTCACATTTTTCAGCATACATTGAGTTTTTTAATCTTTAATAATGAACATTTTAAGCAAAAATGGATATATTTTTGAGTAAAAATGAGAATAAATAAGATGATTTTTTAAAAACATGCATCGCTACTTGTTCTATAGTTTTTCTCACCCCCCACCCCCCTCCGTTCAAACATTCTGCAGGGAGGGCACGCCCCCCTCAGGTTGAGACATTATTGAGAAATGCTGGGCTAGAACATATATTCTGTGTCTTTATTCTCTCCCTCACTTCTCGTCTGAGCCAATCAGTTCGTCGAATTCACAAGTGCAGCCGTATGCAGGAAACCTTTTTTCCACTGAGTCTTTGCTAAATACACCCTATGCTATCCTAAGCTGGAGAAACTGCTTACGTAATCGTTACCATAGCAATGGTGCTGCCAATTCCTTGATCAGTGCTGAGGGCTTTACCAACGACTTTCGCAGTTGAATTGCGGGAAGATTAAAGGGCTTTTCTTTCTAAATGAGTGATCCGCCCGTTACTACAATACTTTTTTTTTTTTTGAGATTTTTTTTAAAATTTACCATAGGAATTCCATAATTCTAATCTGAATTTAAGAAAATTTATAGAATAGATTATTTTAAAGTATGTGCTGATAATTTCAAGTGCAGCCCGGCAGTACTTGCTGTGTCCCACGAGCCGCCACTGTTTGAAGTTCAAGTTGTTGCATCCCAATTCTTTATACCATTTAGCAACAAATTACTAAGAAATGTTTTCCAAAAAAGTATGTATAGACATAATACAATAGTTATAGAAGTGCCCAGAGCAGTTAAAGCATCAACTGCGCAAAACATATATATGCAGGCTAGAGATGAGTTCGGGCTCATTTTTTGAAGCCCGAGCACGAGGACTTTTAATCCGAGCCCGCCCGAGACCGAGCAATATTATTTAAGTCGGAGCCTGAGCCCGAAATTTCAGCTAAAGATAAAAAAAAATTCAATTACTTCATTGATAGAGTACAATAAATTTTGCCGTTTGTACAAATTAAAGACATATATAGTTGCAAACTCCCAATGCACTTTCTAATTCTTTGTATCCATCCTTTATCAAAAAATGTCAGATCTCATGACTAACTAAGAAATATAAATCGCCATTCTAAAATACCCAAAGAGCTTCACGCACCTTCTAGGTGCTCGTGCCGCTATTTTTATTTATTTATTAATTTTTTATAAGTACTTTTATTTTCCTCATGAATCACTTTTTAAAATCTGTTTCAAGCAGTATGCTCAAGAAAGGAGAAATTTTTCATGAGCCCGAGCCCGAACACAATTGTGAATTACAGAGCCCGGGCTCAGGCTGAGCCCGTCTCATCTCTAATGAAGGCATATATAAACTACTATGCAAAAAATTTATAGATTTCATTTCAAATTTTGTTTTTAAATATTATTTACACAAAAAACATTAATATTGCTTTGGTGTAGTTAAATCAGTGTGCATTTGAGCTCTAAATTTCTGCTTGAAAAGAGTGGAATGTCTCTTGTGGAATGTCTTATTATTTGTCCTACACTTTATACCAATTGCTAGTCATTAGCTTATATCAGATATCCTTAAATATATGTAATAATATACCTCAAACACTGTATTTTAAGAATTGTTGTATTTGATTTTATCCATAATCATTTTAAAGAAAGAAAAAAATATATTTATAAGAACCATGGTATTATAATTGAGTTGAAACAGAGAAAATTTTCACTACAGCTGATATGAAAAACTGTTTTACTTAAAGTGCATTTTGTGGGATTCATTGTGTCATGATTACAATTTGTCAGAAAAATTAATACAGTCAAATCTCGCTAAGTCCATTACAGTGAAAATCTTGCTATAGCGAAGACTTTCGTAATCCTCAAATCAAATTGCATTATGGAGCTACAATAATGAAATTTTGTTTGAGCAAAATGATTTCTCTGGTCCCTCAGACCTCTTTAAAATGGGTTTTGACTGAATTTATTTGTTCTAGATATCTTGAAATGTTGTCACTATCCAAACTTGTTCTTTTCCTTTTGTTGGCTTTCTTATTAATGCATTCACAATTATGATAACAAGCATGACAGAATCTGATTTTAAAGCTTTCTAATAAAAGTGTTATTAATTTTTTTTTGTGTGTGTACAGGTGAGTTTCATTAAAAAATGTATGAAATAAATAAATATAGGCATGTATTAATAAGATTAATTTTTCTTTCTATTAATGTATTTCAAGAAAAAAAAACATTATTGATTACTTTTTACATACTTTTAGTGCTGCTTATATTTGTATTTCCAAATAATTGCCACTTGTATAACACATCTGATACTCTTATTTCAAATAGCTTTGTGTTCTAGTTCCATTCAATGTGGTGCCTCATACAAGATTTTTTGTTTATTCAAGCTTTTAGTCATCTGTAGCTCATTTTAACAAAAATTTCGGCATTCAAGAATATGGAACTACAATAAGCACTGATAAAAATGAAGACAATACAGCACTAAAAATGTTCTCACTTCATATTTTTTCACTGTTTGATTAATATTTAAAAATTATTCTTTTCTAAATAAAGTATTCATAAAAAAGTTGCAAAATATCAAGATATTAGGAACTTCTCACTTTCTTTTAAAAATTTCGACTACACTTGAAAAAATTACATTAAATACCCCTTAGTTTGAACTGCCTTGTCCTCTTACAATGGGAGTCAATAATGAAAAATCATAGCTTTTAGCATGCAATTGTGATCATGTTCATGTATGTTTGAAAATCATTGAACTTTTATATTTACTTTTATGCTCCATGTATTACAGCTTACAAGGAGAGGGTGCAACCTTGGAATCGCCAACTTGAATAAAATTTTATGGAAATGTAACTCATAAGACATGCAAGCACCAACACAAATTTTAAGACACAACATGCATGCATTCTCAAGAAATCGCATTCTTATCATTTGAAAATTACCATCTACAGCTTAAGTACTGTTTTAATGAAGAGCAGCTTAAACAACCATAGTGCAATGCTGAAATGGAGCTGTACCTGAGTTTATGTGCTTGAGACCCAAGAGGGGCCAAAATAATTTTTATCTTTCTTTGATTCATTTATGGCATATTTAGTTAAATCTATATAAATAAAGCAAAGTGTAAACTGTCCGTTAGTTGGTTAGTTTGTTTATCTGCACCTCGCGTAGCTCCGAAATGGGTGATCATAGACAGACTTCGTGTAATCATAATCGTGTAATCGTAATCGACTGTAATCGATTACATTTTCTTGTGTAATCGTAATATAATCGTAATCTGGCAATTAAATTTTTCACGTAATCGTAATCTAGTCATAATCTAGAAGTTTATTTTTTCGCGTAATCGTAGTCTAATCGTAATCTAGAAATTTCATTTGCCAGATAGTCGTAATCGAAGAGCCTGTAATCGTAGTCGCTTTGATTACGGGACAATTACAAAACGATTACAGTTGCCCAGTTTTAGTTTTTGTTCAGCTTGCTGGGAAAATTTTCACGGGGAGGCACAGGCATGCCCTGAAGGCAGGAAGTTCCCCTGGAGCTCCGACATTTGGAGGAAGACAGGAGCTCACTTGTATTATTTTTTTTTCCCCGGGAAAATATTTAGATGACCATTCTTTTGTTGTTGTTGTCTGTCGTCTTCTGTTCATCCAAGTCTGGACTGGTGAGAGACAAGAATGGACTTCCCAGAAGAAAGTGAGAGTTGCACGGGAGGGAATAGCTAAAACTATTTCTTGTGGTGTCAGATCTTTCCTTCATTTCTTCATGTTGATTTGCGATCGTGAAAAAGAACATAAATGGCACCTACACAGGAAAAAGTGCAGCATGTTTTTTCAGTTTTAGAAAAGTATAAAAATAAAAATGGAAAAGGATGTGCATTTAAAAACTATGAATGTGTTGTTTGGATTAGTGGAGAACAGATAAACTTTGGTTCCTTGTGTTGTTTGGATAAGCAGGTAGGAGCGCATATATTTCCATTAAAACTTAGTATATCTTTGTGCTATTAATAAGAATGTAATTGCATAAGAATGTAATAATTTTATAATGTATAAAGACCTTTAGAAATATCAATATTTTTTAATGATCGATAAATTTCTGGATAAATGGGTAAAAAGTAGGGAACATAGACAATGATCTACAAAATCCCTTTTCCCCCTTAAATAGAATTAACATTTTTTTTCCTTCAATAGAATTTGATGGTGAGTAAAAATGCGTAAAAATACATAATGAAGTATTAAAAATCAATTTTGTCTTATTTTCGACTTGATTGGCTGCCTTGACTTATCTGAAAGTTTAACGGATAAATAATTTATTTTCATTTATGCCAATGTTAGTGATTAGACCCAGAAAACAGTTCATTTTTTAAAAAATATGATTCACAAAGTATTCATACTTCGTTTTTTTCACTGATGAGTGTGAAAATTATTTAAAATATTTTGTTTTTATCTAATTTGTACTGTACACATATTATATTAAAACATAGTACGTCTTTCGAACTTGAATTGTTGGTATCTATTTATTATCAATTTGGAATTAAACTGGAGACTAATTATATATAACTTTTCTATTGTGTGTATTATAAGCTTTTATAATTTCTCCGAGAATTCGCATTAAACAACATAGGCGTAGGACAGGGGACAACATCCGCTTGCCGTCTACTTTGTTTAAAATACCATCGATTCAAAAGTCTTTTCTTCACGCAAAACCTATAAAAATTTCACTATTTCCACTCTTGAATATATTATATACACACATCCCTCCCCCCCCATCCGCAAATCTTTGACATCTCTACGTCTATATTAACCTATTTTCTATCTCTCATAAAAATGTTAGCTCCTTTATACCACATTCAAAAGTTTAAACAACTTTTGGCACTATACTATTTTCATTAAATTTCAAATGCATGTATGTATGTGTATATTAAATATTCAATATGTAAAAGGAATTCTTGACCGGAGACAAAAATGTGTGTCAGTTCTTTATCATATATAACAGCAAATTGCTTAGAAAGTGAGCATCTTTGAACGATTAATTATTTATAAAATAGTTTTACAGTAAATTCGGGCCCTTTTTATTGTAATTGGCATTACGTTGGGTTTTACCGTTCACACCGCCAATATCACTGTCCAGTTTTGTTTATTACGTTGTACCAGCACCAATACACTATATATGACCCACCACACTTTTAAGATGTATGTTTAGAGATATCTTTAGACATCTCCATTCTGCTATTCTTAAGTAATTCTTATTAGTAGTATTCTTAAGTCTTTCTTCAATAGATAGTATGCATGTAGTTTTGAATTTTTAAAACTGCGTGTGTATTCTAGAAATTAAAAGTTTATTTGTTTGGCAGGCCCGGTTTTAGATATTTAATGCCCATATACGTGTTATGAAAGTATAAAAAAATAAGTTAAACTGTGCGGGAAGTTTTCTGTGAAATAATAACTGCAATATACGTCCAGCCTCATCTATTCAGATTCAGGCTAATGGTTATTGTGGAGAAAACAATGCATTTGTCGAGAGCCCCTGTTTATAGCATTTTACTCAATGCATTAAAAAATCTTAAACTTTGGTTTAATATGTTCGCGCACATCGTTGCAAGATCGTAATGACAGAGGTTCCTCCTTCACGGCTGAATAGGAACCACGGCTAACTTTTCATGCGTCTGCCAGTACCTCTTTCGAAACCAGAAAACCAGGACATAGGCAAGGAAGCAACGCCGATCATAGAAGGGATCAAATATAAATTTTTGTATACTAATTTTTTCTTGATTAGGATAAACCTGGGTTCATTTCAAAGATGTGTTAAACCACCAAGCCTGTCCCCCCTCCCACCCCACACGCACACTGCAAATGACATATGTTTAAGTTAAAATCGAAAAATGCCATGTTCAAATAGAGGTTCGTATGCATTAAAAAACTTTTCACAAGTGGGCCTAGGAAATCAACCAGGTTCGTCTAATAGTATGGAAGTTCTTGCTGTATGGCATTCTTGTAATTTAGCTCCCTGAACAAATGGACCCATTATTCTGTACTTGAGTTAAAATTGTAAAATTTAGACATTATAATATCAATGCCAGAAGGGTGAAAATAAAAGTTTTGTAATCGTAATGTAATCGTAATCGGACTCAAATGTAATCATAATCGAATGTCTTAATAGATTACATAATCGTAATCTAATCGTAATCGGAAAATTGGGTTTTATATGATAATCGTAATCTAACCATAATCGGGAATTACACTTTCTCCGGTAATCGTAATCCTGGTCTAAAAGTGAAAATTAATCGTAATCGTAATCGATTACACGTCTGTATAATCGGCACGAAGTCTGATCATAGACCTACCAAATTTTGTATAGAAATTCTCCAGGATGGGTCCCAACATACATTGAAGCGATTTTTTCAAAATTCGAATTATTTTAGGAGCTATCGATAAAAAACATGTCGCAAAAGGCTAATTTTTTCGCTTTGCCATTTCGCAATTTTAACCCCGCAGTGGAATTAATGAAAATTGAAGCATATCTAGGTTGCCATATTTCGCAAGTTTATTAAATGATTCAGACTCTTGAAGTAAAAATAAAAGAATAACGGTTTTTTGATTAGATTATTTGTAAGGTTGTTTTTTTAATTAAAATATCGTGTGCATGTGACATCGGAGCAGGAATGAAATGTTTTATACTCAAAAGAAAAATAGGATTTAGAAAATTTCCGAGACTAAAATGTGAAACTTTTTAATTTGGCAAAAAATAAAATTGTTGATGTGCAATTTTGAAGAGATGATTCTAACGCTTGGCGCAATTTATCGTAATTTTATCGTCTGCTGAATACACCTGAGAATAAGTTTTTAAAATTTTCCTTCAGTTGGAATTGTGCATTTTTCTGCGCAGCTTTTCTCCGTCTATTTCTTATGTTACATCCAGAAAAAGGATGTTAGAAATATTAATTTTAATTTTGTTTAAACACACTCATGAATAATGATATACTTTCCAACTTAATCAAATAAGGATCGAAAATAGGGAAGACCCATGGATTATAATATGCTTTTAATATATAGCACTTTAGTGCATATTTAAAATCTGAAAGTGTTTCAGATTTTCTTACTTTTTTTTTTTTTTTTTTCCTTTCTGTTTTTTGATAAAGGCCAATATATCCAGAAGCTCTTCAGAATTAATATAGGACGAAAATAATTTGTACCTTTTTGTAGGTTTTTATCATTTAACCATCTTATTTTTGTAACCAGGGCAGCCCGACACAATAAGCATCGCATCGGGGCACAGGCTTCGAAGGGCATCATTTCGAACACAAACACTAAATAGAGCATAAAAGGGGGCGTCTTTTTTATATTAACAGGTGGCGATACTTACTGTAGGGCCGCTCCTGTTTGTAACCATCTTAATTTTAAATTCCATTCAGAATCTGAGAGATTTCAGAGCCAAGGAAGCCGGTGAGGAACAGGATTCTACCCGAACAAGATTTATTAAGATAGCGAACCAACTAGTCGCCGGAAGCGGCTAGTAATAAAATAAAATTAATTTTACATCACAGCTTACATTATTGAATCAATTTCAAATAAATTATTATTGTTATTATTATAGGTGTAGTTCTTTTTGGGGGGGGAGGGGGTGGCTATGCAGTATTTCCAAATATCATGACAATTTTAATAAGCAAAAAATAATTTTTAAAAAAGCAATTTAAATTTTGAGAATGCTGCATCAATTAATAGATGCTTTGCGCATACAAACATATTGCTAATTTTGTGAATGGTTGTATTACAATAATACTTCTACAAAGAAAGGTCATATAAAATTGGTGATGCATGGCTGTTGATCCAATAATCTGGAGTTTGGGACGGTTTTCTCCACATGTAATATGAATGTGCATTAGAACCCCTTAAAAGTCCTCTGCCCTCAGCACAAGGCAGATAGCCCTTGTGTGGCTTTGCTTTAACACAACACAAACAAGAATTAGGTTGCTCAGAAATCTGAGAATTTTCTGAATTCATTCATAGCATAATTTTTAAGGCAGAATCTTTTAATCTGAATAGATTTAAAATGTGTTTTAAACTCCTGATATCAAGGCCTACCCAGGGAGGAGGGTTCAAGTTTTATATTTTAATATGGTACTTTTTTCAATACAGTCACTTATATTACAAATACCTGATTAATTTACAAAGAATGACATTCGAAAGCAATTTCTATGAAAGGTTGGTGGGAAGAAGACAAATATAATGCCCTGGAGGCTATAAAATACTTTTCTTCCAAACTTTATTTTTTTATTTTAAATACACATTTCCCTTCTAAAAACATGGCAATACAGTATAGAACATGTTATCCGGAATGATAGGGACCGGGTGTATTCTGGATAACTGATTGGGGATTAACATGACACCTACTGATTTGATTGGTAGCATAAATGTTACTCTCTATTTTTGATTAGAATTAAACATTAATTGTTAATATATTAGAAAAATAATATAATGAAGCTCTTAATGTGATCAAGATAAATAATAATCATTTAGAGAGGAAGTTGTAAGTATATGATAACTTCTTGAAAACTTAGTCACATAATTAAAAAAATAAGTAAAATACCTTACCAGATTGCTTGCTTTATAAATTCTAGCTATAGTACTCAAAATAAAAAAACAAAAACATAAGAAATATAAAAAAAGTCATTTTTTGCTTTTCTTTTGGAAAAAATAATAATTTAATCGATTGAAAAATGATTCTGGATAACTGGTTTTCTGGATAAGAGGTTCCATATTGTACTATACTCCAAATATTTCAAATTCTTTTTCTCAAACAAATGTTCTTTCGCATTAAATTAATTTCATTTTTTATAAACTACTGTCAAGATGTGCATTTAAAGAACTGAAAGTAAGAGCAATAACTATCAAATAAATGGTTTTGTAAAGCACAGTATATACATATTTTCTGAACATTAGTACCAAAATTTTAATATTTCAGAGGGTTTGGGGCAACAAAGGACATTTTTTAAAGTCTTAAAAGAATTAAGCGACACCAGAGCTGTACTGTTAATACTCAAATATTTTTAGACGGGGTAGTACTCCCTCTGTAAATTCTGGGAGAATAGGGGTGGGGGAGGCACATACCATGGCTCCTAAGAATGAAAATTATCTATCTATGTATCAATTAGCATATTCTTCATCATTAATATTGCCTCAAAAAGAAGTATGTTGAAAAGACAGTTTTTTTTAATAATATTTTATAATCTTCTAAAAACTTATGATTTCCAGTAAGGGAACCAAACCAATTTTGTAAAGTATGAATCAAGTATTAGTTTTTAAATGTTTGACCAGGATTAAATGACAAAATGATAACAAAAATAGTATAAGATAAAATCATATTGCCTTATCCAGCTGAGTAACTTCAGATAATCTGGTTATTTTAAGGAAACAGCATTATAGAGAAATGTTGTCACTATCCATAAGTTTTTCGTATAGTGTCTCCCAGACTAGGGGAAGGTAAAATACTTGAATTCACTCATAAAACCGCAAAAGAGGTCTCATTTGTCATTTGAAATTCATAATAAAACTTACAATCTCCCTAATTAATACACTATTAGAATGCAAAAAATTCTTTGAAAGAACTACAAATATTATAAGAGGAATAAAACTTGATTTATTTATTCCGCATGATTTTTTCCTCTGTATTCTGAGTAATTTTACATTAAGTACAATGAAAGATGTTTTATAAAATGAATTCTAAATGCCAATCTTTTTCAGCTGAAAACCTATTAAGTACATCTTCTGGATTTATGTGCTCATAAGAGCCAAGCCTGTTAATCTTCCTTGTCCTGTGGAGTTCCTCAAATAGGTTCTTAGATGCTTGAGTGAAGGAAGTGTTGTTTTGGGAGTGCAGGTTGAAACTGGTAGCATAGCAAGCACTTTCTATAAAAGATGAACTTTTGAAAAAAAATTTCTTTGCATTTGGATAATGCATCATTAGTTACAGAAGGGCGCTACTCTTTATTAAGTTTACTCCACTTTTATTTACATAAATTTAATTCTGTCATAAGTGTGTCTTTATCTAAATAATTTAAATATATCCCAAAATCATTTTCTTCAAAAACTGAATTGATACAGTTTGTAGGAAGGGGCTGCAAAGGCTGGAAATGCATGATTTGTAATTCCTGAATCAAATTTCTAACTGACTGAGAAAATCATCAACCATAGGAATAGCAATGGCAGCTCCAAAGTATTGCTCAGGTCTTGCAGTATTGAAATTAAATCTATTTTTCCATCTAGAAGCTCTCCTAAGAATTTTAACTGCTTATCCATTTGAATTTAACAATTCAGCTTTTTTGAAGATATTTGAAAAAGTTTTGTCCATGTTGTGTCTCATGTGTTTAACTGTCATTGGTATATTGTCAATGTGTTCCAATGTGGCAGTCAAATCACAGTTGAGAGACTGCAAGGATTTACAAAAGGGCAGTGTGTGTGAAAAAAGAGTGGATCCTGATACTAAACTCATAACAACTGAGCAAGTTATGATATACATTTTAAAAACCTATAAGTCATTTCAATATCTGATATACATTCCAGTTCATCTAAAGTTTCCACTATTGCGATATATATTACTTGGAATCTCAAAAGACCTTCATGATTTCCTACAAATCTTCTTTCACACATGAAAATTAATTTCTGCCACTTAGTATTTGGATAATGTTCTTTTATTTATTTTTCAAAATTTTGGTATATTTTGATGAGAATTTAATGAACTTTCCAATTTCTTTGACTGCTCCAATGCAGTTATGAACTTCTGGTACTTTGCATGAATGAGCAAGGACTAAATTTAACGAATGAGCACTGCAGTGAACATATATAGCAGACGGGTGTCATTGCTTTATTATTCCTTGTACCCCTTTAAAACTACCACTCATGGCAGTTTCACTATCATATCCCTGCCCAAATAAATATTTGGAATTGATGTCAAGAAATTTTTACAGAAATGACACTTGCTAAATTTTTCTAAACTAATGCTAAACTAATTTGAAACTAATTTTTGCTGAACTAATATGACACTTGCTACATTTTTTTCTGGTTATGTCCTTAACTTCAGTAAATTGTAAAAAATCCTTTCTTACAGAAAATGAAGTACTGCAGTTTTCTATAATGTAACACACACAAAGAGATAATAATTCCTTTCTGGAAATGTCACTAGTTCCGTCAACTAATAAACTAGTAATTTATATTTCCCTTAATCATTTATTTATTTGTTTAAATACAGGCCTGTACAAGGGTATTCACCTCACGGATATTTTGAACTTCTTTCATAAGTGTACATTCATCAATGGTATCCGCAGTTTTAGATGCTGTGCTAATTGCAAACATGTCTTTCACTGACTTTTTTGATGAGGAAGGAGCACAAATATTGATTTTCTCTTAAGAAGCAGAAGACTTAGTGCATTTGAAATTAAAATTAAACTAAATATTATCTCCAGCATTTTGCGTTTTCATTTTTATTTAAAACACAAAAATAATTCATCCAAATTGAAGCAGTGCTATGTAAGCAATATTTCTTACAAATCAATTGAATTTCCGAAGCAATGCTGCCTTTAGAGATTGACAAGCACTGTATGACAGACCACAGATTTTCTGCATTGTTCTCTCTTGCACATGAAAATATGTGTTCTTGGACATTCTCTGTTTAGTTAAGAAACTGTTTGATGAACAAGAACAACATCTGTTTCCAAGTACCTGGGAAATACTTGTTTTTCTTTGGAAAGAAAGGAATGAGTCCCCCCCCCCTCTCCCTTGGTTATGCTCTTTGTGTGGCTGAAATTGCATTTCTTTGTTGTGGCCATACTCAGAAGATAGGTATGCATCTGACATATAAAGAAAAGAGCAACATCTAGTGAAATTTATTACTTTGAGACCCTCAGAGAAGGACAAGTGAAGAATTGCAAGCAGTATGAAGGAGCTGAAGTACAGTAATTGTAGTTGGCAATACAAAGGGTTAAAATATAGGGTAAAAAATTTGTTACTTAATGTAATGGATAAGACAAAATTTCTGTTGTTGTTGTTGTCGTGTCCATGGATAGACCATGGAAAGAGGGTGCCAGTGCCCCGAGGGGGTTGTACTTCTACTTGTTGGTCCCATTTTTGAACCGATTCTGGATGAGGGACCAACCAGCACCTGAAATCGGCACCCCCAGAGGTATCATTTAACAACTTGGAGGCCTTTGGAGCCACGATGGATTTTATGTGCACCAGCTCCTATTAGCATACACAGTTCCACACAGGACGAGCCGAGAGGGAGATGACCCTCCCAAGCACTGGCCAAGCCGGATGCTGCTTCACTTGCCGTGTTCTTATGGCAACGGAGTTTAGCACCCAGACCACTGCGGGACACAAAATTTCTGTGTTGCAACTAATTAAATTTAAAATCCTATTTCACTCTCAAATTGGTAGAAAATCTCCTAAATTTATGTATGGATATATATATAGATAGATATGTTTAAAGTTTAAAAGAGGGTTGAATGTGCATTTAATAATTGGTCCAAATTAAAAACATTCTGACGGATAAATTTCAAGATGCAATAATTCAAAAATTACCTCTCAAAGATTTCTGATAAATGTAGAGTTTCTTTGACAAAATTTCAAATATCATTAAATGTTAAACATTCAAAGCAAACTGATTTTGAAAGAAAATTTTCTCTTCTATCTGATGAAATAAGGATGGTTTCCTTGTAAATATTATTTTTGCTTCTATCACTGCATGTCCGTCAAAAATCCTTAAAATATAGAATAACAAAATTTGTACGTTGAATTTTTTAAATTGCTTCGGGGTACATAACTTCTTATTTAGAACTTCCTGTGTATCAAATTTGATAATTCTATGTGTAGCCGTTTGTCCATATTGCCACTGTCAGACACACCACACACAGGCTTTTTTTATAATGATATATAAGCAAAAAATATATATACTACCTATAATAATAATAATAATAAATTTGAAATTGATTCAATAATGTAAGCTGTGATGTTAAAAATTTATTTTATTTTATTATTTAACTAAATAAGCCATACAATGAATATAAGAAAGATTAAAAAATTACTTTACCCCTCTCGGGTCGCGAACACAGAAACTCAATTACTATAGCTCAACACGTTTTATGCATTGCACTATGATTGTTTGAACTGGTTTTCATACTTAAGCTGTATACACTGTTTTTTAAATGTTGAGAATTCTTGGATCTTGGGTCCTATAAATTGTGTCAACAGTTGCGTGCCTTATGAGCTACATTTCTACAAAATTTTATTTGAATCAGTTATTCCAAGATTATGGCGTCTCTCCTTCTTAGTTGTGCTCTCTTATGAGGTGATGTTAAGGTTGGTAGAATATTTACCCTTTTCTGTAATAAAATCGGTGCTAAATCAGTTTTATTTCCCCTTCACTGAAGATTTTACAATATATAGTATAGCAAATTTTATATAAAATGGTTGGGGGGAAAGCATTCCTAAAGAAAGGATATTTTTAACTCTTCTGACTGACTGAAATATGCAAATCAAGGGAGTACCTACACATGGATCTTACCTCCAATATGTATCTAGTATATTCGTCTAAGGTTTAATGAATCGTAGGGTTACTGAGCATTAAAAATGAGATGGGATCAGTTCATATCAGCTTGAAAAGCCATTTAACTTTGCTACCTTTTGGGATACAAGCAGGGGTCGCGCTGTCGATCGCCAACATCGCAAATTGTGATAATAAAATTAGTTTGGCAAAAGAAAATACGATTTCGCGAAAGTATTGGCAATTGCATTTCTTAATGATGTCTGGCAAAATCTAATTTGGCGAATGGATTGGCGAAACTTTTTAAAAAGCCAGCGCAACCCCTGTACAAGTATTTCTTAAAACAATCTTCAAATCATTCTAGTAATCTATGTTTCAGTGACAGCTAAAATTATAAACACACGATTTTTTTTTCCTCCAGATTTTCAAAATTATACTCTGTTAAATACAATTAAAAAGCTGAATACAGTACTTAAGTTTGATGCAGATCACATACAGCACACTCCCTCTAATCCGCAACCCTATAATCTGCAAATGCTTATAATCCACCATACATTTTACATGTAAACAAATAATTTTACATTTCGATTTTTCTGCAGAGACTCTGAAAGACTGATGAAACTTTCACTTTCGTGAAAATAAAAAGACCAGAAAAAGAAGTCCACTGAAATATTAGCCTATTTATATGAGTAACTAGAATAATCATTTGTGGAAATTCACTATTTGTACTGATACATGGAAATGGATGGGATTAGATTTTTATTCAGTATAATTTTGCATTACTCGAGAAATACCTGTTATGGGCAGAAACAAACTAGTGAATAAAATTAAATACTTTTAATAAACACTCATAAATCAATAAATTTGTGTCTCCAAGAACAAAAGAATACCTATTAATAAGCTACTAGACAAAATTGTCTAGTGAAATTTCAAATGTTTTATATCATATTTAGTTTTTATTACAAAATAACTATTACCACCAGTTTGTTTTCAGTTCTGTCTAATTATATGTGTACTGTTGCCAATATTTTTTAGAAAAATACTTTTTTTCCCGTGTTAATCAAATGACCGATTCTATAATCCACACAACCCTTAGTCCCAACCTGTGCGGATTAGAGGGAGTGTCCTGTATTTTGTTCATGCACCTAGCCAGAAAATTTTTGAAAGGTGGAATAGAGAGAATTTTCTCACAAAAAGGGTTTATTATTATCATTTTATGAAGAAAAATCCAAATTTTGGGAAAGGGAAGGCTCCTTGGTTCACTTCTTTGTCAATTTCAATAGTAAATCATGTTACAGTTTTGTGAACTCTCAACCTGCGCCGTGTAAAATACTTTAAAAAATAATTCTTTATGAGTGCAACATTAAAATAAAAATTAATTTTTTTATAGAAAAAAAAATGTAAAATGCAGACATTTTGGCAGTAATTAGTATTGCTTAAATTAACCCATACTAACCTTCCCCCTTTACTTAGATTGAAAATGGCAACCCATTTCCATTTTGATACTATTTCAGATCTCATGCCAAAGAATAAGCAATAAGAGGTGTAGCCCATAAACTTATTTTATTGTACAGGGAGAAGGCATAGTTAGTCTTTAATTAGACTTTTAGAAAATACTGCAATGAGCTTTTGTGAAAGAATGTATATTTTGTATATTAATATTATACAGGGTGTCCCAAAAAGGTGGTAACAGGCTTTAATTCTTTATCTTTTAGCGATAACTGGGCGATAAATTGAAATAATGTTCAAAATAAGGGCGGAAATAAGACTCCATTAAGAAAAAAAATTCCTCTCACTCATATACAAAAAGTAACTTTTCTAAAATTTGTGTACGTCCCCTGTACAAAAACATTCCCAATTAGTAAAATGTGCTCCATACACTAATGAGGTGATGTACCAAATTTGAACCTTTCATCATACAATGCCACAGAGATAGTATCTTTAAAGAAACACGATCAGGGACTATACATGATTTTGAATGTACGTTTATTGCTAGAGTAGAAAAAAATGATTTTTTTTTTTCGTGATTTCCGTATTACCCCTGAAATGCGATCCTTTTTTTCCTTCAAGAGCCATGGAAAAGTGGTTCAGTGGTTCAAGTGGTGGAAAAGTCAGTGTTATATTTATCTTCATATGTGTGACACTTTTTAAGGTATAATTCTCAAATTTTGTATATCACCTCAGGAGGCACATTTCACGAATTGGGAATCGTTTTGTACAAGGGCTATACACAAATCAAAAAAGTGTAATTTTTGAAAATCAACAAGAGGAATTTTTTCTTAACATAATCTTATTACTTATCTCTAATAGATAAAGCCTGTTACCACCTTTTTGGGACACCCTGTATATATATTTTGTTTATTAATTGGAAAATGTTTTCTTAGCATATATTTTTGTTATGGCTTGATGTCATCCTAAAATACAGTTCCTTTTATTATTTGTTATTTTTACTTTGTAGCATATAGATTTGTTGTTAGTTTTTTCAGTTAATCAATTTTGTGCGTTATATACTAGTCAAATGACAATGCAGAAATTTCTGATTTTGTCTTAGGAAAATAATTATAACTAGCGAAATGCCATAATAAAAATTTATATATTTATCCATTGGAATGAAATCATGTCTAATTAAAAGCCTTTTAACAGTTTTTAATGGTAGCAATTTTATGTGTTTTAACTCATATTATTGTGTGCCACTTATAAATTTATCTTTGAAATGCATGGTCACTGTATAGTAATGATTGGGCCATTGAATCTTGAGAAAGGATATAGTCATCCAAAGCAGCTGCATGATTATTATTATTATTGTATGTATGCTTTTTTCTTGTAAGTAGTATGTATTATGCAATATGTATGGTAGAAAAACTTGAATTATGGTGATTGCTATCAATTTGATTATAGCATATGCAATGTAATGTTAGACATTTTCATAAATTAGTTTTTAAAAAATTAAGAGTCATACTGGCCTTTTTGCAAAGGACTTTTCTGACTAAATCACTTCTGCACGATGTTAAAGATGGCACAATTTTCAAATTAGGCCAACTTTTAGGGGGAGGAATCATGAAAATTTAGTTTTCTGTTACACTTTTCCGATTTTTTATACAGTACAGGACCAATTAACCGGAATCCAGAAATCCGGAAAACCAGAAAACCTGAAAAAATAAAAATAGGCCGGGAATAGTTTTTCTTATATCCGATAGATGGCGCCTCCAAATTTTCAACCAGAAAAACTTAAGAATAGTCTCTGAATAGTTTCTCTCTAGTATTGTAAGTAGAACCTCTCAAATCCAGACTTCCAAAATCCAGAATTTCTATAATCCGGACAAAATTCGGCCTTCCAAATAATAATAAATTGTTATTAACCAAAAAAAAAAAAAAAAATGGTTTTTTGTATCTCCTCAAACTGCAAATAGATGACAGCACCAAACATAATGAAGACTTCAAGACATTTTATGCTTGTTTTTTTTTTTTTTTTTCACAGTTTTTATTTATTTTACTCATAGAAGGTTTTATATTCACTGCATCCAATCCCAAAGATGTATGTGCACTTTTGAGGCAGATGGATACGATATTTTCGTCCGCCAGCGCTTTGTACTGGCAGTTCCTTTTGCATTGTGTAATCTGTTTCGGAGTTGGTTTGCTTGCCAATTCAATTCTGGTGAATTAAAGTTTGCAATTTCATTATAATACTAAAACCAGAAACATTATTCTTGTTAATAGAACAGTGTCAGACAGGTTCTAACATTTAAAAAAAAAGCATAATTATAAAAACAAAACAGTCTTTTAGTAGTGGCATGCCCAGCAGACAATCACTTCAAAAACAAAACTAACCCTAGTAGCAATAACCCATCGGTCGATGAGAGGCGGGTGAGTTAATACCGAGGAGAAGGAGCAGTGGCCGATCACGGCTTTTCATCCAAAAAAGGGGAAATTTCATCGGCAACTGGTACAAAATGTCCGCTCGGGGGGCCATAAAGCCGATCATCGTTTCCCGATGACTCCGATGAAATAACGAAAAGAAACCGATAAACTGTTTAAAATATATTTGTTAATAAAAAATAAACGACTGGCAGCAAAAATTTCAAAAAATGTCCGTTCTGTTTATTATGTTTTCGTCTTTTGTATGCTAAATTTTCGTTTTCTGGGGGGAAAAAAAAAAACTTCTTCCTACCCCAGGCCCGAACCTGAGCGTACTGATTACGAGATAAGCGCGCTACCCCTAGACAATCGAATCTTGTCTTGTTTAAGGCAAAGTGTGAAGTAGCGGTTATTTTAGTCTCAGATTGGGACTTTGAGTGAAATTTTGACAAAGTGTTGTTCAGCTGTTATTAATAATAGTCAAAATATTCGATTGGTAAGAAATTAATTTCACTTTTTCCCAATGTATGTAAGTAGCAACAACATTCGTAATTAATAATTAAGAAACAATATTGCCAATTGTATAGGAATTTTAGGCTGATTTTAACTTTCATATTTCTTGGATAACTTTTAAAAATTAACTGATTTCTCTTCTTGCTGTTTACATTAAAGAGGTTTCAAAAGAGTTGCTCATTGTAATGAAGTTTCCGTTTTTCTTATAATGCAGCTGACGCTCAAATAGATTTTCTTTTCTTTTTTTTAAACGCATTGTTAAAAAATTATTTAAATATTACAAACCATTTTTATATAATAAACACTTACATTTTTTTGTAAATATTTCTTTTCAAATTTAAATTTTTTGGGAGGGAGCAAGGGGGGGGATACCACCCCCTGCCCCCTCCTAACCCCAATACAAGAAATTTGAAGTAAATCATGCGATTAATTCAAGAATTTTTCAAAATTTCCCTTAGATTATGCAAAGGCACATCTAAATTACGCAAATATTTATAGGAATTTGGGTAAAGTGTAAACCACTGGGGACACCTGCGAGGCCCGATGACTATAGAACTGCAGTTTCGGATAAGATATTGTTTTTCGGTTTCCCATCGGCGAAACTGCTCGTCTAGATCACTTCTATCCATGAATAAAAATTCATCTATTGCAGATAAACAAAAGTGCACTTGCCGATGACTGAATTCGACGAGTCGATGAGTTAACGATGAGTCGAGGAACGACCGAGCAGAAAACAAGCAGTCATTGCTACTAGGGAAGGAATCTATCAAGGCAAAAGCAGATGAAAAGATCATATCCACCTGCGTCAAAAGCGCATACACATTTACGGAATCCGAAGCAGGCCAAAACGTTTGCTGTTAAAATGAAAGAGCGAAAAATGTAGGAGAGGAGGGGGAGAGAGTTAAATAAACACTTGGGCCGGAAGCACGTTGATTACGTAATATGACTATATGAGCAGACATCGAGTTGTTTGTTTTAGGCTTTGAATGCTGTGTGATGATGTTTTATTTTTTCTGATATTTGTTGCATTTGCGTTTATTTTAAGAGTGATCAGCGTTTCTTGAACATGCCAATTAATTGTATGTTTTACTGTAATAATAAATTATTAAAGGGCATTTGTTCAATATTAAACGATAAACATCAGGAGCGTATTTAAGAAGGGGGCAGAGGCGGGCCGCGCCTCCTCCGAAAATGAAAAGCAATTATTATTAAACATGCATTTTTAAACATTTATATTAACTCAACTATCATTAAAATACCGGATCGCTCCCCCCCCCCCAAATGGAAACTATACATGCTACTGATATGTATAGATGAGGGTGCTTTTGCAGCACTTTTTATAGTTGATATTACAGAGTTTCTATAATCCGGAAATTTCTGTAATCCGGAATCGGTGAAGTCCCAGCGATTTGAGAAGTTCTACTTAATCATAAGCGGCACCACGTGCAAATTATGATTCAAATGATACAGTTCAGTTCGTAGGCCACAATATAAATTCTTAGTTTGGGTAAATTTCAGATTAGATTTTACAGTCCAATTTATTGTTTTAGTGTAAAGTAATCATGATATATATTATAAAATAAATTAAATATCTGAACTGCAAGCAGAAATCTAATTTGAAACAGTTAAAAGTACATTAAATGTTTAATAAAAAATTAGTTCTGCTTAATTCAGTTATTATTATTTTTTTTAAAGTAATCTTTAGATATCTTTTTTCCGGGGGGGGGGGGGGGGTGCATGTTGATAGAGAAAAATTTTGTCATTTTTTTATTGCTATAGGATTGAAAGTACTAAATAATACACAGGTAAGTGTTTTTTTTTTTTTTTTAAATGTAATTTTAAGGTACATTTATCTGCCATGTTATGTTTTTGTTATAGATTGCTCCCGATATAACGTAGGTTGTATACAAAACTTTTTAATATGAAAACTGCCAATAGATGGCGCTACCAGTCGATTCCAGAAAACCGGAAAATTCAGTTATCCGGAAAGGGTTGGGTAATACTGATTCCGGATAATTGGTCCTGTACTGTATAACTTTTTCTGAACTCTCATTACCGATTTGTTTATGAGCCATTAGGTATTTGTTAAGACACCTATCTCAAAATGGTTGTTATAATGAATTTTTTGCTAAGATAATTTTAATATTCTACAAAAATAAAAAACATTGCCCCAGTCTTTTATTGATAAGGATAATTTTAAAATGCAAGTGTGTGTTTAAATATTTGCCCATTTTAGGTAACACTGCTTAATAATCCTAAAGCTGCTTGTAAATTAAGTTCGTATTAAAACTGATTTTTTATAAGGATGTACTCAATACCCATATCCATATCTGTGTATGTTTAAAAGAAAAAAATTTACATTCATTTAAGTGAGAAATATTATTTATATTTATGTCTGTATCTGTTCCATTTCACACTGTGTCTAATATCGATCTTTTAATGAATTCATGAATAACTGAATGGTTTAAATCAACATAATTTGTTCCTACTTATTAAAATTAAAACATCATAATTAAACACAAAATATTTGATTAGTGCTTTCCTAATCTAGTGTTAATCTTATTGAAAAAAAATCACATTTATTTCAGTTATAAGTTTTCACAGCTCTTTGTTGAGCTTGACATTCTATTTGGAAAGTTTATCATTTACTTCATTTTTCATTAATATATGGCAGTATGTGGTCTGTTGGGCTCAATTTGTAATTGCTGAATCTGGTTGTTCTACTGCATGCATTAGTTCTGCTATTGTACTAAACAATAACTGTATGCAGTGACTTGGCTTTATTGGTGATGGATGATTTAAATAAATGTTTAAGTTGCATTATATGTAATTATTTAACATGTTAAAAATTTATTGAATATTTTTAATAAAAAATAAAAAGAAAGCTTTTTTGTTACTGTCTTGTTACAAAAATATTAGCCTATATTTAAGACAAGGGTAAGTGCCTTCTCCATATACTTATGAAATTCATTCTCTTATTCGATCTACCTTCGGTAATCATGAAATATGTCTTATATGTATGATGTGCACTATACAAAGTGGAAAGCTATTTTAGTCTATTTATAGGTTGAGTTATGTTTATCATCGACGTATTTAAAGGTGCGGGGATCCTGGGGTCCCCTTCCCCCTTCAAAATTTTGATTTTTGTTACTATGATAATGATACAGAGCAAGAGCCTGCCGCCGCCAGACCTTCGTCATAGTATAAAAGCTGAAACTTTCTCTTTCGCATACTCCCCAACAGAGGAAAGAACAATCGGGGACTATAAAGTTTAGATGATCGTAGCTTTGGCAGCTAACAGGTGACAAAGATGTATAAAATTGCTATTTTCGTCATTTCATAAAGCGTGATTTTTTTATATGTTCTTCGGCGCAGTACTAGAAATCACTTTATCCCTTGCCAGGCACTTTTGCATCGTGGCAAACCCCCGCCAGACAATCTCAAAGTCATGGAAAACTAATTCTATATTCGTCATTTCATAAAGCGTGATTTTTTTATGTTTTTATATTAAATTTTTACTTTTGGAATTCTCAAATACAGCTCAAATAACGTTTTATAATACAATTTTAAAGATATACCCTCCAAAAAAGTATTCGAGCAAGAGAGAAATGTCTTAGGTTGGTTTCGTATATTAAAATTATTTATCATAGAATATGAATTAGGCTATGTATAAATATGACTTTCCATATTTCTATCAAGTTGTGCGTTTTACTAAAACTCAATTATTATTCGCAAATCTAAATATTATATGTATATATAATATCATAGGAAATTTATCTCTTGCTCCAATAGTTTTTTGGAGGGTGTACTTTTAAAACAATTTTCTTAACCCATTTATGCCCAGCGTCCCTTTTTTGGGACGGCATTTTCGCTATCTGTCGAAAACGTTATTTATTTTTCCTAGCCTTTATTCGCGAGTATTGAACCTCAATTCCACAAAATATTTTAATATGGCTAAGTAAGATGTTGACATTTCAATTTTTATACATAATGATTTTAAATGAAATCATCCCTTGTTCAAAAAGTTGACATCAGAAATTTATCAATTACTGCTGGTGTTAGCAAAAATCGAAGAAAGTCGCAAAAATATCCAGGCACGAATGGGTTAAACACATGTTACGTTGCAATCATAATAATTTTGTCATATTTTTTCAAAGGATAAAAAGTAATGAAATAAATATTCAAATCAGTGATATACTTTCTTTATGAAAAACTATTCAGTTAAAGAGATTTTTCAAATAAAGAAACCCCATTGAATGCTACGGTTTTAAACCTCATCAAATATAACAATTCAACGTTGCCCGCAACTTGAATTTTTGCGTTTGTGAACCGCAACGCGAGGTTTTACGGTATAATGTCTGTAGTCAGTCATTGTTTGCCAAAATCCAACCATTTGTCATCGACCTTGACGTGTTTTGCAGAAATATTGCCAAATTTAACGCCAAAAATAACTAGGTATTTCGCAGAACTCTAAAACTGTTTACCGTAGAATGTTGAAATTTTGTATTTAGAGCTATATAACAGCTAACTGCGCATCTCTTTCTTCATTGCAATAAACCGAGTAATTTCTTTACAGGGTTACCTAAGACATTAAATATATTAAGGTCTATGGACACTTTAAATTCATTATAATGATACTGACGACTCTAGTCATAGCCGAAATGGTGATTCATGAATCACCATTTCGGCTAGTGACCAGAATCTCGCTAACTATCTCAAGTCTTCGGCTTTTGGTGAAGTATTAACCAATGAAGTGTCAAAAACAAATCTTTCAAATTGAATCCAGCTTGGAGATATCGGAAATATTTGGCTAGAAATCGCTAAACCTTATTATTACTGCAGTATTTTATGTCTTTCAAACAAAATAAGTTTAGATGAAATGCACCGAAAATATTTATAATATAACAGACGTACAAGCAGTGGCGGATCCGGGGGGGGGGGGGGGCTCGAGCCACCCCAGAACTACAAATACACTATGGATTAGGGAAGTTAAAAAAAATTGTAAATTTTCACATGAACTGAAATTTAAACAGTAGCACTGTATATACAGCTGACTCTCTGTTTAACGACGATCTCTTTCCAAAGACGATATTTCAAAGTCCCAGCAACTCCAACGTAAAAAAAAATTTATTCAAAGATGGCGTCGTTTAACAACGAATTTTTTTTTTTTTTTTTTTTTTTTTTTTTTCATCTTACGCTACAGGAACAGGGGAAAAAAATTTTTAAAGTGGGGGAAAAAGTGTCGGGGGAATCTCAAAAGTGCAATTCGCAAGACAATCTCAACCACCTAGTGTATTCTCAAAGGTATTTCAGAAGCAAAGAGAAAATTCTTAAAGCAGCACAAAAATTTAGTTCGGGATCCAAATCCAAAGAGCCGAAAAGTCAATGTGGCCGATTGGAAGAGATTGCCAAGGCACTTCTGCATGCAAATGGTTGCATGATCAAGAGCATCCAACATTCTAATTTCTGGGCCCCACTATGGCCGAGTGGATAAGACACTCAACATGATAGACGGCTGAGGTGTGAAGGTCCCGCGTTTGGGCCTACTGCGTGGCTATCAATCTACTGATCTGGAGTTTTTCCAGATGGTTTTCTCCAGATTTAACGTGAATACGTGTTAGAACCTCTGAAAAAATCCCCCGACCAAGGAAACTGCCCCAGAATGCAGATCTCTAGTATAGGCTTGCCACATAACACGTAACTCCAATTTCTGGAGGCCTGACGAGTGGCTGAGCGCCGGTCACGTCCGTCAATGTAGCCGTTCGGAGTCTTACCCAGTTTTCTTCAAAACTTATAAATACGGATTAAAACCCCTTAGAAACCCCCCCCCATAGGGCACCCCGTACTCGCCCTAGGTCCCTCATGTAGATAATTGTTCGTATTACCAAAATAAAATAAAATCAAGCAATTACTGCAGTGCTGTTATTCTGGCAGAAAAATTTGTAATGCAATATTTTCAGGCTTCGGCTGATTAGCTAGAAAAATTCATAAAATGGAAGCTGACGCATTTCACATTTGAGAAAATCTGGAAGAAAGAATAACGGAAAGGCGAAAAATGAAACAACTGACTCATTTTGATTTTCTTGAAACCTAATTTTATTGTATTGCTTGTTTTTACTACCTTTTTTTAAGGTAACTTAAAATAATTTTTTGTGGATAATAAAATATAATGACACACACAGCATATAAGCTTAAATCAAGCTTGACATTTCTTTGAATTTGACATATTAATTCAAGCTTGACAGTTCAATTCATTTTAAGCTTGCAGCAAGCTTGGAGATTACAAAAAAATGAGTCAGCAAATATTTTCCCGACGAATTTATGTGATTTGAAGTGTCAAGCTTGAATACAACTTGATTAGTGCTTGATTTGGAAAGCCACACGAGCATAACAAATAATTTATCATCAGTCATAAATGTACTTGACCATAGAATTAAAAAAAAAGATTCTATATTTCCAAATATTGAAAATCTTCAAAATAAAATAGAAATATACTACAAAATTGATTTCAAACTCAGTCGTTTGTCTCGATTTTGGCCAATATTGCCCAACATGAGTATTGCGATATTGAAAGTTTTAAAACGTGTGCTGCTTTTAAGTTTATATTATTCTTATTTCCCTATTAGTAGAGTCTATAAATCATACATTAATTTAATTTTAATTCATCCCATGGAAAAGTAAAAGATGCAGATCGGCATCGGGCAACACTGATCAATCTCGCAAAAAAAATGGTGTGACAACCATAACAGTCACTTCTAACTTTAATCATGTCATGTCATCTCGAGTCAGATTGGCATGGTGGTTAAGACACTGGCTTCCCACACCTTAGGTCCCGATATCGATCCCAGTCGCGGACGCTAGACAGAAACAGCTTCAAATAACTGGAGGTTTTAGTGTAGAGGGGGAAAATGCGTGAAAAAATATAATATATGGGGCGAGTTCACCGACCGGCACCCCATGTATTAAGGAAAAATTTTTTTAGGAATATTTTTTAAGAGTGTAGTAAGTTAGAATTAAGCTTGCTATGTCAAACTTAATGCAAGTTGGGCAAGTGTAAACTTGAACACTTGATTCAAGCTTGCATTAAGCTTACACGCTTGGAATTTTCAAGCTTAATTCAATTTTATTGACTTGATAAATCAAACATACTGCAAGTTTGGTGCAGATTTGCTGTGCTGTCTAGGGATAATAAAAGTAACATTTTTTAAAATGCCAATATATCAAGTAAAATATTCACAGTCCTAAGAATGTAAAGTGTAAAGGGCTGGTGCTGTAGGATTACGGCCAATTACCTGCACATGGAATCTAAGCTGATGGGTGGGGTGCACTCCGTAGGGGACTTGCTGTGCTAAGGGGTCCATACTCTAAGTTTTGGAGGAAATCACGGAAAACTCCGAACAGTTAGGTCGGCGGACGTGAACTGATTTTGAACCGGGCACCTTCCAAAGTGTAAAGGGAAATGTTCTTCTTTTACAAGTTCTGTTTATGGAAGATCTCTATTTAAGGACGATTTTTCACATTTTCACAGTTCCTTGAAAGTCGTTAAACAGAGAGCCAAATAATATATATATATATATTAATATTGCGGCGGCTCGCCAAATGCGGCATTATCCCCCCGCCAACGGCACTCTTCCACCGCCGTTGGCGATAAGCGCGAGCACCAAGGCAGCAACCATAGGAAGGGGACTTTTTCACGAGACGTTGGGCAGGGCGGATTAAAGTGCTCTCTGGCGATTTGGTGTGCAGTCAGACTCCTTTGGCAAGAGTCGTTTCTCCCGCCATGGCTGAATGGGATCTTCCCTTCCCCGGCTATCCAGACGAAACCAAGAACAATAGGAAACCCGTATAAGCAGTAGTTCGCATTCCTTCCGCCGTGGCGTAGTTATATGTCCTGAACAGAGCGATTTAAAGGGCCAGTCCATATGATTAAAAGGGCATTAAAACTGTCAAAAATGCTTGATTAAAAATTTTTTTGTTGTTTTGTTTAAACAGAATGTATCTTTATCTATAAATATTTTGAAACGTTTCTTCATCCATGCACATATTGAAAAAAAATTTAAGAAATTGTTAGTTGGTTAATGCTTTTAGGAGCTTCTTCGACATGTAATAAATTAATAATAAATAAATATATTAATTTATGTTTTATTTAAATCTTCAGAAGACTGTAATACTTTTTAAAGACTTGTTTTTCGGAACTCCTACATATTTTAATATATTAATACAGCATTCTCCCTATACGTAAAAAACACTCAAAATACTGGGGTTAAACGATAAAATAAATAAAAACTTTGTGAAAAAAACACACATAAAATGTAACTTATAATAGTTACGATCGTTTCGACCAAAAAATTCTTTCGGTCTGCATCAGAAAAAGTCAGAGACGCAGGGGCGTAGCCAGAGGGGGGCTTCTGCCCCCCGCCCCGAAATGGGACAATTTACTTAGCTTAAAATTTGATATTTAGCTTACAATGAACTTTAGAGTTTTAGCTTTAAATTTAATACCCAGCCCACCCCGAAATAAAATCCTCGCTACGCCACTACGCGAGACGAACGTCTTTGTCTGATGAAGATCGAAAGAATTTTTTGGTCGAAACGATGGTGTAACGTATTATAAGTTACATTTTATGTGTGTTTTTTTCACAAAGTTTTTATTTATTTTATTCTGCCTATACTTCCGTGTATAAGTATGTTCGTGTCAGTGGCGTAGCCAAGGGGCATAGGGGGTCACCAACCCCCCTCCGATGAGGAATTTTTTGCCATACAAATGCATATTCTTCGCTCCCTTATCACGTACACTTATACACAAATGTGGGTTACAGTAGTCGTACCCCCCCCCCCCTCCATGAAAAAATTCTGGCTATGCCACTGGTTCGTATTAATAGGTTTTGGTTTATTTATTGAGGTTGGGACGCCCGACCAGGATAGAAAATTTCTAGAGGCGGTATAACGCCTATGGTTAACTTATTTTAAAAAGGATTAAAATATCATGGAGTTTTGGGCGGTTTTCTCCAGATGAAACATGAATATGCCTTAGAACCCCCTTAAAAAGTCCTCCGACCAAGCCCTCCACCCTTCTGCTTAGGTGTATTATTAAAAAAAAAAGAGGAAAATTATCTATGCAAATTATTCAGGAGCTAAGTTAAATTGTTTAAAATTACTTTAAACAGATTAACAAAAATAATAAATAAAAATATGAAATTTTTCTGGAGGATGGGCTCAGTTATCTAAACAAATTATACTGCAATAAATAAATAAATAAGTAAGTAAATAAGACACTGAACATGGTAGATGGTGGAAGCGTTACGGTCCCACGTTCGGGCCTACCGCGCGGCTGTCGATCTAACGGTCTGCAGTTTTGTTCGGTTTCCTACAGATAGAATTTGAATACACGTTATTCATACGGGATGTTCGCAGTGGCGTAGCGTAGGTGGGGCGGTTTGGGGCGCTCGCCCCGTGCAGAAAATTTTTGCGGGTAGTAAACCCCTATCGTTGACTTACTTATTTTAAGAGATTAAAATGACATTTTTTAATCTTTATATAAATAAATAAATAACTAAATTTAGACACTACGAGTAATAATTTTTTAATCTTTATATAAATAAATAAGTAACTAAATTTAGACACTACGAGTTTAATTTAGGGCAAGCCTATAGGCTTGTAGTTCATAGTTCATGTTAGGGCAAGCCTATAGGCTTGCCCTAACATGAACTATGAACTTATACCAATATGAATTTAAATAATAATAATAATTATTATTATAATCTTAAAATATAAAGAATACGTTAAACATTCATATGATGTCCCACAATTGGGTATTTTTAACTCTTTCAATTAAGCTTAAAATAAAAAGAATTTTCTGGCATTGGAAACATTGGAACATTGCATTGGAAACATTTATTACGTAATTTCAATAACAAAGAATTGTTTAAAAAAAAATTACAAATGTTTCATTTAAACTTGAAATAAAAATATGAATTCGTTTTGCTTATTGGTAACACTTCCACCATCTACTATGTTCACTACTAGTCTTGTTTACTTACTTATTTATTTATTTATATACATACATATATAATATATATATATAATATATATATATATATATATATATATATATAATAACAAGTAAAACACAAAACATACTACAAATAAGACATATCTCGCATAAAAATAACAGCTATTATCAAGAATTAGAAACCAGATTTTGAATCCAAATAAAGTGCAAGAATTATTGTGATAGTATAATGGAACGGAAATTATAACCACTGTCACCATCGTCAGGGGCCACAAACAGTGGATTATAATTTACAGTAAACCAAATAGTAGGGTTTCGGTTGTGTGGCATATCAGAAGAGATATTAACTCCACACATCTGGGCCCTACCCTACTATATAAAGGAAAGAAGAAATCAAAAAGATAACAAAAATTAGAAAGATAATTTTACATACCAGACCTTGAGCACATGGAAATTTTATTTGAACAGTTGATATGTGTTGCCAATGCTAAGAATTGTAAAAAGTGAAAAATGGTGTTGCCACTAAATAAAAGTGTAAAAGTGGAAAGAAGAAAGTATAGGAGTTGCCAAATACTAAAAGGTGATATTATTAAATTTTAAGAATATCCAGGTATATTAATATAATAAATATATATTGAATAATAATAAATTTAAAAGATTGAATAAAATAAATCTTATAGCAAAATTAAATATAACATATTGTTTAAAAAATATAATGATTATTATTATTGACAAAGTATGTATAATAAGTTATTGTATGACAGAAGATTAATCTAGTAAATAAGAAAAAAATAATGTTTAGGACAGAATAATCACAATATAGGAACCCCGTTTTTTTTTTTTTTTTTTTAATTCCTCCAGATATATATATGCATGCATAAACACATCCAAATTGTTTTTAAACATATTACTTATATATAAATATATATATATATATATATATATATATAATATATATATATATATATATATATATATATATTTATATATTATATATATATATATAAGAGAAAAACTTCCTCCGCCCGACCCAACCATCCAATTACAACCTTAAAACCAAAACCCCACCCAACCTCCAGTAAATTAACAAAGACATTAGACACATCATTTTCAAGAATTGTATATAATAGATTTTAGGAACTTAGTGGGATAGTTGTATTGTCTAGCTGACAGAAATAGAGATTTAAAATTGGAGACTTTGAAATCATCAGAACATAGAAACTTGATTCTACAGCAGTGATTATAGATGATATTGCGAAATACAGATTTATGTAAGCAGGAGGAAAAATGAGTAAAGCTATTTACTTTAAAGCTAAAATCTTTACGCTTATCATATATATTAAAACTAAGGCTAGTTCTAGGAGTGATGGAGATACTTAGATCTAGAAAACTAACAGAATTGTTAAGCATATCATTTTTAATTAATTCCAGAGCAGATGGATATTTTATGGGGAAGATAATGTTATTATTATTAGTAGTGTTTACAAGTAAGATATCATCTATATATCGTTTAAGAAATATATATACAGGGTGTCCAGCCTTAATGTGACCCAATAGCTAATTCCCGAACCGTTCGGTTTAGATATGCACTTCCAATTTGAAAAATGTTTTAAAAGAGGTATAGAATGTTTTTACGTGCTTTTCGAACCAAACAACCCATTTAGAAAAAAATTACAAAAATTAAATTTTTATACGGTCCCCAGGTCCTATCACTTATATTTAGGAAAAGATGCAATACACAAAAACAAAGTAAACACAAAAGGTTTCATTTTATTACGATAAAAACTGACCGAGTTATGGAACTTTGAAAATCATACATTTCATCCATTTTCTTGGCCAATTTCAAGAAGCTAGTAAGGGACCGTCTCCAAAGTGAAATTAATTGGAACTCTGCCAGAAAACTTTCGCTCTGGCTCGCTAATGGCATAAAGTCTTGCCGCCTCTCTCTTATTTCTATTACACTGCCCATACAACAGTACCATTTCGCAGTGTTCTTCATTTGTATACATCTCGTTCTCCTGTACTAGAATTCGTAATATTAGAATACGACTGTATGCAATTGCAAGCGACTACACAACAGATTTTTAACGTTTGCCATGATCAGTACCGCAGCAAATCAGTCTGGAGCCGAAGGCAAATAAGTCTATGTTTTTGGAACTGCTTTTGAAAAGTTTTCTTCGTCCAAAATCTTTTATTTTATCTATGTTTTACACGTACGCAGAATAAATTTTATTTCTTAAGTACTCAATTATTGTAATATTAACGTAATGTATGTACTTTTAAATTCAAAAACGATTTACATAAGAGTGACGTGCAAGAGCGAAAGTTTCCTGGCAGAGTTCCAATTAATTTCACTTTGGAGACGGTCCCTTACTAGCTTCTTAAAATTGGCCAAGAAAATGGATGAAATGTATGATTTTCAAAGTTCCATAACTCTGACAGTTTTTATCGTAATAAAATGAAACTTTTTGTGTTTACTTTGTTTTTGTGCACTGCATCTTTTCCTAAATATAAGTGATAGGACCTGGGGACCGTATAAAAATTTAATTTTTGTAATTTTTTTCTAAATGGGTTTTCTGGTTTGAAAAGCACGTAAAAACATTCTTTACCTTTTTTAAAACATTTTTCAAATTGGAAGTGCATATCTAAACCGAACGGTTCGGGAATTAGCTATTGGGTCACATTAAGGCTGGACACCCTGTATATATATATATATATATATATATATATATATATATATATATATATATATATATATATATATATATATATATATATATATCTGTATATATATATATATATATATATATATACAGATTAAAAAATGTCATTTTAATCTCTTTAAAATAAATAAGTCAACGATAGGGGTTTTGCCGCTCGCAAAAATTTTCTGCACGGGGCGAGCGCCCCATCCGCCCCACCTACGCTACGCCACTGCAAACATCCCGTAGGAATAACGTGTATTCAAATTCTATCTGTAGGAAACCGAACAAAACTGCAGACCGTCAGATCGACAGCCGCGCGGTAGGTCCGAACGTGGGACCGTAACGCTTCCACCATCTACCAGTGTCTTATTTACTCACGTATTTAATTATTTATTTATTGCAGTATAATTTGTTTAGATAACTGAACACATCCTCCAGAAAAATTTCATATTTTTATTTATTATTTTTGTTAATCTGTTTAAAGTAATTTTAAACAATTTAACTTAGCTCCTGAATAATTTGCACAGAGAATTTTCCTCTTTTCTTTTTAATAATACACCTAAGCAGAAGGGTGGAGGGCTTGGTCGAAGGGCATTTTATGGGGTTCTAAGGCATATTCATGTTTCACCTGGAGAAAACCGCCCAAAACTCTCATGACATTTTAATCTTCTTAAAATAATTTAACCATAGGCGTTATACCGCCTCTAGAAATTTTCTGCCTGGGTCGGGCGCCCCCCCCCCTTACGCCACACCACTGCGAACATCCCACACTAATCTGAAATTTTGTTTCTGATTGAAATGTAAACGCATCCTTTCACAAATCTTTGAAAAGCGAAAGTACTACAAAATTAGTTTTTCTTTTAAATATTTCAAAATGAAAATTGGCCTAAAAATTGGATTATTTCTTATCTTAAAAATTCTCCGACGAATGAATAAGGAGTCCCCGAAAGGGAGGGTCACTGGCTCCCTGACAGGGGGCACGTGCACCCCCCGGATCCCCTGCTGGCGCCTATTTTGATTATTAGAATAATTCCTTAAAGCACAAAAAGATTAAAATTTATCCTTCCCATGGGTATACTAAACCAAAACCTAATAATACGAACCAGCTGCGTAGCGAGAATTTTTTCTTGGGGGGGGGGGGGGGGTTACGACTACTGCAACTCACATTTGTGTATAAGTGTGTGATAAGGGAGCGAAGTATATGCATTTAGTATGGCAAAAAATTTCTCATCGGAGGGGGGGGGTGACCCCCTATGCCCCCCTTGGCTACGCCACTGACACGAACATACGTATACGTATTGCAAAATAAAAACTTTGTGAAAAAAACACACATAAAATGTAACTTCGTTACGATTGTTCCGACCAAAAATTCTTTCAGTCTTCATCAGAGAAAGACCTTCGTCTCGCGCAGTGGCGTAGCCAGGATTTCATTTCGGGGTGGGCTGGGTATCAAATTTAAAGCTAAAGTTCAATTGTAAGCTAAATATCAAATTGTAAGCTAAGTAAATTGTCCCATTTCGGGGCGGGGGGCAGCAGCCCCCCTCTGGCTACGCCCCTGCGTCTCGGACTTTTTCTGATGCAGTGAAAGAATTTTTTGGTCGAAACGATCGTAACTATTATAAGTTACATTTTACGTGTGTTTTTTTCATTTTACGTGTGTTTTTTCAAGTTTTTATTTATTTTACCGTTTAACCCCAGTATTTTGAGTGTTTTTTACGTATAGGGAGAATGCTGTATTAATATATTAAAATATGTAGGAGTTCCGAAAAACAAGTCTTTAAAAAGTATTACAGTCTTCTGAAGATTTAAATAAAACATAAATTAATATATTTATTTATTATTAATTTATTACATGTCGAAGAAGCTCCTAAAAGCATTAACCAACTAACAATTTCTTAATTTTTTTTTTCAATATGTGCATTTATGAAGAAACGTTTCAAAATATTTATAGATAAAGATACATTCTGTTTAAAAAAACAAAACAAAAAAAAATTAATCAAGCATTTTTGACAGTTTTAATGCCCTTTTAATCATATGGACTGGCCCTTTAAATCGCTCTGTTCAGGACATATAACTACGCCACGGCGGAAGGAATGCAAACTACCGCATATACGGGCTTTTAGGCCCGTTTGGAAAGCCGGGGAAAGGGAAGATCCCAGTCAGCCATGCTCCCGCTGTTATACACTTTCGCTGTTATACACGCTTATTTTCAGCCACCACAGCCAAGGGAATCTTAAAATTTACAGGAAATAAGAAAGTTCATGATTTTTTTTAATTAATAGATGATTTTTTTGACGTAATGAACAGCAAGACTTTGGAACCACCCAGTGGCGCAGCGACGGGGGGGGGGGTCCAGGGGGTCCGGACCCCCCTATGAGCTAAGGGGCCGCTATGAGCAGGGTCCGTTTATCTACAGGGCGAGTGGGGCCCATTGGCCACCAATTTAAAGGGCCCATTTTTTTTTCTATCTTTTCCAAATTTATTCTCTAAAAAGTGTCTTTTCTTTAAAAAAAACCTCTTTTTAAACTTTGTATCGGTAGTTGGCTTGAAAAGGAGGACGCAAGGTAAAATCATCAAAGGCTTCCAGCAAGCACCGTCATAGAGACTCCTTAGGCAATAAATCTCCAGTCGTGTCTCTGATAGGGAATTTGTGGGGCTAGGATGGACGAATCGGACAATGTAAAGGGGAGTAATTCGCACCCTTGTAGCGCAAAGGAACGGAATATCCTCAGAAAGAATCTATTCATGCTACAATTAAGTGATAACAAAATTGTCATGAAGGAAAGAGGAAAATATATTGCCTATATTGTAGTCTTCAAGCATACCACTCTTCTTTTCTCGAGATAAACAAGCCACAGTATTCAAATAGTGAATACACACACACACACACACACACAACAAACAGTAAAAAAGAGGGTCTGCTGGGAGCTTAGATGTGGTATAACGAAATTTCGAATGGTTCAGTTTTAGTCTCTCCTGAATTCACTTGAGTTGGATGCCTTTAGTTTGTAAGCAGAAGTTTAAGTTTTGGGTTCTTTGTTTCTTACGATCATGAATTCGTCCAGTTTAAAAAGAAAGAAAACCCAAAGTGAAATGTTTTTATCTTTCTTCGAGAAAAAAATTAAAGCCGATGATGGTGATCATGCAGCATCAAAGACTGCTGATAGTATGGATGGGCCCGGACCCGGCGAAAAAGCTGTTGCACCGAAAGAAACCTTTGAGGGTGCTAAATCTCAAGCTCATCCTCTTGATATTGGGCTCTACATTAACAAAGAGGTAAACTTTACTTGATTAAATTTCAAAATAACTTTACACAACAGAGGAGGTGGAATCACACAGACGTGGTTCATAATTTATTACCAGTAAAAATCTTAATATGAAAAGATCTTTCAAGTACAGTGCACACCGGTTATAACGGACCTGGGATATAACGTACTATCGGTTATAACGTACCTAGAAGCTAAGTCACGATTGAAGTCCTATATTTATAATGTTATTTAACTTCGGTGAAAACGTACTTAACGAAAGTACGTACTTCGGCTATAACGTACTTTTTATACCAAAGCCAAAAATAAAATTTTGCTTTTCTTAAGTATTTTATTTCCTTTTTCTCGAAAATTTTAGTACGTTCAAAAACACTCGTTGTCAGTTTGCAGATTCTCTAGCGAGATGAATTGTGTATCAATGAAGGGAACAATCTTTTATCTTTTAACCCTGCTAGATAGGGCTAAGAACAAGACCATGTGTTTTCTTTGTCATTCATCAATGTACGAAAATGACTTAATTAATAACAAATTAGAAACTGAAAAGCCCTACTATAATGATTCTGATGACAGTGAAGGAGAAACAGGGGAGCCTATACCAAGCATACCCGAAGCATTAAATGCTGCAAAAACATTATCGCAATTTTTTGAATGCCGCAGTGATGATGCAGAGACTCTACAAAAGTCTAATATGGATATCTAAAACGGTATATTTAAAGTGGCAACTGCTCATTTAAAAGAAAAGAAAATAAAGATTATTTATCTCAGTAAAAATTGTAAGTAATAAAGAAATTTTTTCTGTTTTTTTACTTAAATTTTAAAAAATCAGACCTGTTTAAAACACACATTACAGTGAAATTATGAGCCCGCTTTCTTTTTATGTGTAATATTGGATCCTACCGGCGATATTGCTTATAACGTACTTCAGCTATAACGTACTACTTTTTTAGGTCCCGTGAGAGTACGTTATAACCGGTGTCTGCTGTATAATCTAGCAGATGGTTGAAGTGTATTTATTTATAATTAGCCAAGAATTTTCTAAACATAGACAATCGTACTTGCATGTATACAAGATGTAATGATCCAACTTATAAAGATTATTTAAAACTATATCATAAGTTTATTATTACTGGCAACTACAATGTAGTCAATGATAACAAATCTACTATCTTACGGTACTAAATATAAACAGGGCCCGATTTATACCCCTGGGGGCCCCGGGCCAAAGCTTCATATGGGGGCCCCCATACATCTTACCTTCCTCGAATACAAGAGTGATTTTATTTTATAGGCTGCTATGAGTTTACATACCTTTGACAAGCATTTTATGAATCTAATGAAAGAATTTTTTTTTTTAATTTTAGAATTCCACTAAACTAACTCCAAACATAAAACAATGAAAACGTTGTAAATAAACACTCATAAAATGATACCTTTTTTGCAGAAAACGCGTTTTCGTACTGAAAATTTCAGTATATCCTCAGTCTAAAGGTTCACAATTTTAGGCTGAGGAGGTACTGAAATTTTTAGTACGAAAACGCGTTTCCTGGAAAAAAGGTATCATTTTATAAGTGTTTATTTACAAAGTTTTCACTGTTTTATCTTTTTAACACCAGTATTTTGAGTGTATTTACTGTAATCATATTTTGTTACGTTTACTGTAATTATATTTTGTTACATTTTACAGTATGTCAGGAAATATGAGCGAAATGTTACATGTACAAAAAATTACTGCGTATTTTTTTCATTTTGCCCCCCCCCCCCCTAGAGTGGGGGCACCGGGCCAATACCCCGAATGCCCCGCCGTAAATCAGGCCCTGAATATAAATATACATTACTTATTGCATACTAGCTGCTTAGCCCGGCGTTACGACGCAACCTGACTTAAAAATTATCTGCTGCTCTAGTCGGCTAATCAGCTAGTCCTGTTTACGGGAATGAAGCTTATTTTCACAACACTAATGCATAAAGTAAACATGAATTTTAAAGACATTGTTACTTATACTATTAAAATTACTTGAACTCAGTGCAATGCGGCCCAACCCTTTCTCATCTGTGATTTTAATTCTTAAACCCAGATTTAACCTGTTAGCTCCCCCACCGTTTCAAAGATTTAACACGGAAGATTTTCTTCTGTTACCAGCATTGTTACCCAGATTGGTTTGGTTTTATCAGTGTCTAATGCAACCACTGTTGCGCTTTCACAACGCAAGACACCAGCGGAGCATTCACAGATTCATGTTACTAGGTACAGAAGGGTATCTTATCCGTTGTGTCTTTGCAACGATGGGGGGAACAAGTTAAATGTGGGTTCTATGGGAGGGTTTAACTCGATAACAATAGAATAAAATCAAATTGACATTTTTTCTTTTTCGAAGACGCTCACCGCTCAGGTACGCACTGGTAACAACCCAAAAACTTATAAATGGATTGCCCCATGCCACTGATTGACTGGGCTCTTCTTTATGTAGAGGAACAATATAAAAGCTGCTGTGTGGTATCTGAATTGATTTAAAGTGTGCAAATTGATCATGAACAAGGTTAATGCCTGGGAAATAAAGAAATCATATTTCTGAATTTACTGAACTTAAATATGAATCAAATCAGTTCTATCGTTGGTGATAAATTTACTAATATATATAATATTTTTAAAAGGAATTTAGATGAAATTATTTATAATTTAATTATTGATTATATTTTCCAATTGAAGCATTTAATTATTGGAATATTTTTGTTACGGAAGAAGTATATATTAATTTACATTGTAATAAGTTTATTATTAATAATAAAACATTTACGAGTATTATAAAAACTTCCATTAATCGAAGCGATTTTTTTTGCGAAATTCGAATTAAAACATCTGTTGTTTATTGCCTTATATTTGAAGCCAAAATGCGCCAAACACTACTGTTATTGTACAACTAAAAGTCAAAGCCCGTTGTGAAGCAATTACAACGAGCGCTCTTCTGAAAACGTGAAAAAAGTTTCTCATTCCAAAGATTTCGTTTTGTGTACATAGTTATTCTTATGTCCAAGCAGACGATTTCTTTGCTTGGCTCGATTTCCTCTTATCAATCCTGGATTTATTTGTGAGAAGAAAAATTAAACTGCGTAATCTAGAAAAACAATTTTAAAGCCTTTATAAATAGCGCAGTCTTATCTCTTCTTTTTGTAAAGGGTTGCATGACGTAATTTTAAAATTTAAAAAAATGTCCATTTCATGTAGTGTCTGAGGTATTTAACGCTAAAACGCGAACCTAAAAGACAGCATGATGCGGAAATAAGACATTTTGAAAGTGAGAACGGTCTAACTTTTCACTTTTTTGATACCGAATGACGCTGACATACTTTTTTTTTTGTGTGTGTGTGTGTGTGTCATTATATTGCAATGATCTCAGGTTAGTACATATATGATGCAAACTTTAAGTCAAGAGTGAAATAATTTTGCTTTTTCTAGATTCCACTTCACTGGAATTAATTCGAATTGCACATGTGAGGAAAAGTTTCGTTTCCTACCGTGCGAAGAACGGGCACGCAGCTAGTTAATAATAAACCTAGGACCGAAGCTTAGAGCATACCCATATTCAATATAAAGTGGAATTTATTTTTAACTCAATAATATTTTTTGTACTTTAACTACTTAAGTATTGTTTTTTTTATTTCTCTTGTAGTTTTTTTCATTCTATTTAAAATATAGAATAATGTGTGTGTGTATATATTATTCATACTCATTATTAATAGTCCTAAACTTATTGACAGTTTTTGAATAAACACAAAAATTCGACTAAACAGAAAGTTTACTTTTACTATTAAACTGCTTAGTTTTGCAGTTCCAAGCGGGAAATTTATCAATATATTTAAATATTTATAAATATATGTTCTTGAAGGAATGTTAAATTTTTGGTACATTTTATCCAAGTAAAGAATTCTTCTGAACTTTGTGATGTCAAAGTCATGTTTCTGATCAAGTTTCCCTTGTTCTGACCTTCAAAAGTACCTGTTAAGTAGTCAAAATTTTCATGACTGAAACAATACATTCGCTAGTGGTCCACAAAAAGAAATTCGACGTAATTAAGTAACAGTGAAAAATAATCACAATATGAAACTGCAGTTGCTGGTTTATTTAGAGGTATGCTGATGTTTATTTAGTGTTAATCATGAAAAGTGAAACGTACTATAAAAATTATTGAGATAAAAAATGTTTTCTAAGATGAACAAATCAATAAACATAAAAATTATTTTAAAATTTTTAATACTCCTTTTGTAGCAGACCATGACTATCGGACGGACACTTGGTGCACGTGCCCTGGGCACAACTGCAGAAATAAGCCAAAAAATCGAGTTTAACACGATATACAGGGGCACAAAAATTGAACCAGCTAAGAGACACAAAATCTGAAAAGTGCCCTGGGCACAAAAGTGTTATAGTGAAAGTCAGCCCCTGGTTTGTAGACATAAACTAGATATAAAAGGAATTAAAACATTTTAAAATAATTAGTAATAATGTAAAGGTGTTAGAGTTAGTGAATTTTTTTTTTTTTTTTTTTTTTGAGTAGAGGGGGCCTCAAAATTGAGTTGCGTCTCGGGCCTCTCAAGAGCAAAATCCGCCACTGGGAGGAGAATATAGGTATTCCCACTCATTCTGTGCTTTCTGGGGGCCTGAGGGTAAAATTTCAAATGTTTTCTGTAAAGGTAAAATTTGCGAAACATTTCTTCCGGGGGAGGGATGAGTGCTGAGTGCCTGTCTGAGATGACCATTCCCCCCCCCCTACAAACACTTATATGGGTATCATGTACGGGGGCCCTGTGAACAGCAACATGATCATTTTAGGGAGGGGGTCTGATCTCCCCCCCGAGTCCGAGTAATTTGGACCCCCCTAAAAAAAATTTCTCGCTGCGCTACTGGAACCACCTGCTGGGAAAGATATGAAGGCTGCTTTTGGCCATCAAAATTATTTTCTGGAACAAAAACGTGTTCTTAACGAAATGATGGAAGTTTCAGAAAAAATGAGAGTAAATGGGAAAAAAGGGCTTTTACCCTTTCAAAAAGCAATAATAATTTCAATCAAATCGTTAATTTCTTTGTTGGAAGATTTGAAATGTATGGGAGTAAAATACCTATTAACAACCAGATTGACTCAGGATGCTCTAGAGAGTCTCTTTAGTCAGATTAGAGGTCTCGGTCTGTTTAATGATCACCCAAGTCCTTCAGAAGTTATAAAAAGATTTAAACACCTTTTGATGGCCAATAAACTTCCAAATCTTTCTTCAAAGATATGCACAGATCTGAAAAGCACAGAATTTAACTGTTACTTGACTGCCGAGCTTTTAGAGAAAGCGTTTGAAAGTGATTTTAGCAGTGTGATTCTATCAAATCATACTGAAGATGAAAATGCTGTAGTTATCAACGCAAATGAAAAAGAGATCCAAGACGAAGATGAGAGAATATGAATGACATAATAAAGGTGTTTTATTCTATCCCTATATCGTGGGACATAGATTTAAATTTAGGAAAATACGAAATCGATCCACAGGAAAAAGAAGGCTTGAACTACATTGCAGGATTTGTTGCATTTAAATTGAGAAGCATCGATCCAAGTTTAGGAACTCCTTCTTCCCAAGTTATGAACTTCCCTCAAAACACAGACTGGATAAACTCATTATCAAAAGGAGGTTTGATTGTGCCTTCAGAAGCATGGCTTGAAGTGTGCCAAGAATTTGAAAAAAATTTTCGAAGTTTTCACGGAAATGTTTATAGAAAAACTAAAGGAGTAAGTAATTAAAGAACTCATTCAAGAGATAGAAGAACGTTTTCCGAAAGTTCAAAAAAAAGCAATTCGTTTGTTCTGCCGCATAAGGACATTTATAAGAATTCGTCATTTAAATAGAAATCGAGCTGTGACATCAAAAAGAAAAGCCACACAAAAGATGCAAAAATGGATTGATTCAAAGAAAATGAAACTTGAAATTTAAGAGTAAGTTTATTTACCGTGTTTTCTCGCGTAATAGTTGCTTTCGCATAATAGTCGCATCTCCGTTTTGAAGCAGAAAATATAGCTTTAGAATTACAATATTATGTAGATTTTTCCCGCATAACGGTCGCACCTAGATTTTCACCGTTTAAAATCGGCAAAAAAAGTGCGACTATTACGCGAATAAACACGATATTATTCATTCATTTGAAAGATTTACTATATTTATATTAATTTCTAATGTTTATAAGCACCTCCATTTATTTAAGTACTTATATTTTGTAGCAAGCTAAATGAAACAGTATCTAAAATTTTTTATCTGTAAGTTTCTTAACTCATAAATATATTAAAAGCATATTAAAAAGATAATAACAATATCTTTATTTTGCAATAATTGTACGTAATTGAATATGTATAAATCAGTTTATTTGCTTTGGGAAATTAATATTCAAAAGCGTTTTCCTTTAAAAGGTATCATTCGAAGTGAAAAATCTCCTACATTTCTCGTAGAAATCTCTTCGCGGTCAGCGCCGTGACGTCATCGAGGGGGAAGCTCTGCTCGGGGTCGCCGCGACTGAAGAAAGCGAGAGGAGAAAGCAAGAGGGGGTCTGGGTACTGGTTTTCGTGACGTCACAAGAAAGGATGGGATTTGGAACAGTTTGCATTGAGTTCAATGGAAGAAATGGAATTAATAATGCCAATATAAATACGAGTAGCTTAATTTTTTATGACGCATTGAAATAGCATTTTCGTTTTACAACACTTTGTTCTTAAATAATAGTGAATCAACAATATTTTTTGTCAGAAATTAATGAAATAAATTGGTACTGAATTTAAAGCAGTTTCAGCATTGTATGCAGTATGTTTTGCATTTCGAGCTAGCAAATACATTCTAAATAATATAATGGTTACTCAATGTTATCATTTATCTAAAATAATATGTATATGGATTAAATTTATACGTTGTATAAGCATAAAGTCATACTTTTAAGTAAGTAAATATATTTTAAAGTAAAAATAACAATTTTTATTAATTTTACTTAAAAACTGAAATACATTATTTAGTTTTGCTTCGTTTTAATAAGCTTTTTAAAAGAATTGATGTTAAAAATATCCAGATTCATAAATAGTCATCTTAATGCATTTCGTGACGTCACAAGAGAGGATGGGATTTGAAAGAGTTTGTATTGAATTCTATGGAAGAAATCTGATCAATAATGTCAATAAACACTAGTAGCACGAGGAATATAATCGGAAATTTCCACAATTAATATTTTAAAAACTTGTACAATACATACTATATATAATTATGTTATACAGACTCCTAATGTCAAATTTTATTAGAAGCAATTAAAGCACAAAAAACAAGAAAATAAAAAGTAAAAGCTTTTATTACCCAAACCTTACAAATACTATAAAGTTTTTCATGAAAGCACTACAAGTGTTTGCTTTAGTTTTTTCTAGATAAGACTTTCAAATATCACATTGAGACATTTGAAATATACATAATTAAATATTTTTAAAATTAGTGAGTATAACTCTTGAATATGTAAAACTGCCTAAATGCTCTCAGGGGTTTTCATGTAAAATATATTGCAGTAATGCATATACTTTTTTGTTATTGTTGTTAGCATTGCAGTAATACATTTTCTTTTTTGAGTTAATTTCCGAATCTGTGTTCATACTTAATTTCAGAATTTTCAACAAATTCCGATAAACCGTTTAGTTGGAAATATTTCTTTAATAAATACCTTCTATATTTTCGTTTTTCTAAGTATCCAGCAAATAGATTTCTCTCTCTCTCTCTCTCTCTCTCTCTCTTTTTTTTTTTTTAATAAATAAATCAACCATGAGATCCGCATTGAACCTTAAGCTACTTGGTATGTGCAGTGGAAGGGAATCTGCGTTTAATTTATAATTAATGGTGAAATTTTCTTAACATAGAATTGCCATGAAACTCTTGATACATTTCTTAATTTCAAAAGAATTTATATTTTCCTTTGCATTATTTTTTTTTTGGGGTTTCCTCAGTATCTTTTTCCTAAACGTTTTCTCTTCTTTTAGTAGGATCAGTTCTTTCTTGTTTTTTGGTAATATCGGATATATAGGCTGGTAAGCTCGAAAAAATGCACGGGATAGCATTCGGTTCTAATTTATAATGCTTTCTTTTTACAGTTAAAAGTACCCCATCTGATTTTAAAATAGCATCATCTTTTAAAAGATCTTCATCTCGAAAATGCTCAATACAAACATACGTATTTTTTCCTGGGGACCAATTTTTTCTTGGAGTATTTTTAGTCCATTCGGCCCGCTTTTCTTCGTTTTTTGGGAAAAGTGAAAACTTTTACATTTTCTCCTCTTTTGTAATTAGCTTTACTTACAGCCTGGGACGCAGCAAACGGAAGCATAGTGATTGCTAGAACAAAAGAACAGAAATCAATAAAACTAACGCAAAATACGTCAATTTTATATTTTTATGTACTCTATAGCTTAATAACTATTATAAAGTATGTCGTATTAAGAATAGAGATTGCTGACTTACCATTAGTATCCATAAAAGGCACAAAACATCTTAGTTTCTTCTACTTTTCCGTATGATTCTAATGCTTTTAACGGAGAAAAGTCCATCCTCTCTTGTGACGTCACAACACCTCCACGCTTTCAGTACCCAGGCTCGCCTTGTAATAGTCTACTCTCCCCCTCCCTTCCCGGGGGCTCCGCTCTGCTTCAGTAAAGTATGGTGAATGAACCAGCCCTTCTACTTTCAGCAGTCCTGGCCGCCCGCACCGCAAGTTGATCTGCGAAAAACAGTAGAGTTAGAAATTCCATGTTCTTTTCCTAATATTTTTTTATTTTATTTGTTGATTAATTGTTCTAAATATATATTTTAATGCATTTAAAATTGCAGTCTAAAATTACAAATCTAAAATTTTTATTCATATTTAAATGCATGCATTTAAATAAAAAATTTTAGATTTGAAGGTAATATGTTACGAAAATAAAAAAGAAACAGTGGTCAGTTAAAAAGCAATCATCATTTGGCTTTTGTATGAAATTTACATACGATTAGAGAAAACTCTTCTTTATTAAATGTTTAGTCCGGGGTTTTAGCAATTAATAGATATGGATTATAGATGCAGATAAACTCTTCGGATTTAAACCTATATGTTCCCATGGATGCAGATTGAAGCGAGGGCGATAATTGCATTACTGATTCTTGTAGGATACTGAAAGATTAATATGGGCTAGCAATAATGTGTGTAACAACAAAGAATAATAACCGCTCGTCTTTGTAACGGTAAGAAAGTAAATGTTAAACTTTGTGTAAAGTTCATTTACATATAATCTATATTTATAAAATGCTAAATTCTTTTAATCAAGCACAAACTACTAATTCAATGAAAGAAAAAACTAATTCATATTCAAGAACGATTTTTTAAGACTTTCTTTGGACCATTTTGTTTCAGTGAAAAATTAATAAGGTAAATAGCTAAAAACTTAAAATTAAATGAGAAAGCAAATTCTAGATAATTTTTTTACTGTTGACTTTGTTTTAAACCGCAAAAGATTTCTTATTTGTTTTAAATACAACTTACTGTCAGAGGCGCAGAGAGCCAAGTCGGGGCCCCGGGGATAAAATCTTTGGGGTCCCTTTGCTATCCAGAAATTCTTTTGATGTCGTATTAGATCAATTATTTATTCCCTATTAAAATTATTAATCACTTAAAGAAACTTTAAATTAATAGTAATTGGAAAATAATTAATAGAATTAAAATTATTAATTTAAAAGAGTATTATACTTTAATAAACATCCATGCTCTAAAAAATACCAACATTTTGTTTTGAAGGTTTCGTCACCTCCTTAGAAAAGCTGTATTTGAAACGTTAACATTTTTGCATGGCATGTTTCCTCAGTATTGAAAAAATTAATATTTATATGCAAGCAGACAGCCAAAAAATTTTCAGAAGGTCAAAAAAGTGGAAATTTCAAAATTTCTCATAGAAAGTCTTGATCTTTAACATTTTGGAGGTTGGGTGGGCCCAGTCTCTACTCTGGCTATACCCTTTCTTCCACTATTTAACAATGTGTCTCGGAAAAAAAAAAGATTTCTTGTTAAATAAATCTTTTCTACTTTTAGTTATGGCAAACCGCTGAATAACACCGTCAATATATACTTTTCTTGCAAAAGAAGACTCAATCACTAACACTCCTCGTTTTTGTCAAGTTGGTGGTTTATGCTCTAGCTGGCTTTATGTAATTTCATTCAAAAATTAATGTGAAATATCCGGGGATATAATCTGAATTTGGATTTTTTTTTTTTTTTACAAAATTCTCAACACACAATTAAGTATTATATAAACAGCAAAAGTGAGGCCCCTTCACAAGCTGAGGCCCTGGGGATTTTTCCCCTGCTCCCCCTCCCTCTCTGCGCCACTGCTTACTGTAATTCAGTCAAAGTGAAAATAAAAATTATGATCTTCAGCACCAAATATTCTTTTAAAATGCTGTTAAACACTTATGGCGTGATAATATTTATTTAATCATTTATTTTGAGTATGAATTAACGTCGGTACACAGGATATGACAGGAAAACTAAGCATATAAGGCACTTAATATGCACGTACAAATTCAAAACAAAAATCATTTATGAAATTCAAGACATACCTATGAAATCTTTACGTTAAGTGTTTATAAATCAACAGTATAAAACACTTAGCAGGCATATGACTTTAAAAGTTGTCTGTTATTACCCAGCCAGCCCCAGCACATCGAGTGTCGAATATTATTTTCAAATATGCTTTTTATAAAACAGAAAATATCCATTATAAAATGTAGGAAGGAAACTTTAACTAATGGGTATTTTGTAATTTACATATAAATGAAAGTAAGTTTTCGGAAACATTCTGAATGTCTCTCTGAAAAATACTAGTAGTTGTACATGGGAGTCAGAGCCATTGCTAAGACTTCATTTAGTTGTAGTGGGAGGGGGGGGGGGAGAGATGTCGATGAACTGCCAAGTAAAATATTCTTTTTTACCAACTTATTTATTTTGCATCAACTATATTACTAACTTTTTACTTTTGCCGATTGCGTTTACATAATTTGACAAGTGTACCAGAAATAGAAAGTAAATTATAGTTTTCGTTAAAAAATTTTACCGAGTTTGCTTACTATGTATCTAATTTTGCCAAGTTTAATACAATTTTGAGTGTTAAGGGGGATTAGCAAGGGCCCTGGATCTGCTAATTAATCCATGAGTTCTAGAGTGTTTTATTCATTATTATACTAAATATTTGTAATATATAAAATGGGAGATGCTCTGTATTAGAAACATTTAGTATAAATTCTATTATATTCTGTATAATTCAGTAAATGAAGTGATAGAAACATTTTATTTTACTGATATATATATATAATGTATAAAGCTGTGAGATTTAAGGATCGGCCCCTGTTTTTAAGGGGGCCCGGGCTGTTGCTCCTCTTACTCTTATGATAATCGGACTCTGATGAAACTCCCAGACCCTACGAACTGCATACATCAATTCTATATGCTATAGATAAGAAGCAGAAAAAGGAAAATCTATCCATAAATTGCATCAATCCATAATCACCCCACAGGCCTCAGCGTAAGGCAACGTTGAGCGCTCTATTTATAAATAGAAAAGAGCAGAAAAACTATTTCGTTTGCATAGATCAGCCTTTCTTAAAATGTGTTCCAATTTTAAAGTTTAATATCGCTTAAAAATCACTTATCAACACCAGTCAAAACATTGTCTATGTATAAAGACAGGAAGAAAAAAAAAAATTGAACGGTGAAATCTGGAAATTTCTTGTATTGTCAATGACATTTTGTCTTTTTTTTTTTTCCAATGGCAAAGGCAAGACTAGGGAAAGAAGTAAAACATTAAGAAAAAATAAAAAGATAACAAGAAAACTGTAAATAGCTGCGAGATAAAATTTCATGCTCAAACGTTGAATTTTCCAATTTTCCATTATTCTTATTGCATAAATAAATATGTACTTTTTAAAAACCCACCCCCCTCCCCCTCTAACACCTTACTTCTATTCCATAGCAATGACAGAAACGGATTATTGAAATGCTGTATGTAAATATACTGCAACAGAAAAAGAATGTGGAAGCTCTACTGTTTTTCGCGGATCAACTTGCGGTGCGGGCGGCAACCCCTAGCGTGCAGTGTATAACAGCGGGAGAAACGACTCTTGCCAAAGGAGTCTGACTGCACGCCAAATCGCCAGTGAGCACTTTAATCCGCCTTGCCCAGCGTCTCGTGACTTTTTCCCTCATTCATGGAGATTCGCGCGCGCCGATCGCTCGCCTAGTGAAAGCATTCTGATGTGGTCGTAGCCTACGAGGATGGTACTACCAGCTACCAGCCTACGAGGATGATACCGTAGGCTACGCAGTGGGGGTTCCAGGGGGGGGTCACGGGGGTCATGACCCCCCAAAATGGTCTTCGACTAAGGGGCCTAGATTAACCATCCCCCCCTTACAAAAAAGAGGGCCCAAGTCGAGCTCGGACAAGGGCCCAAAATAGGGGCCTAGATTAACCATCTCCCGCCCCCCCCCCAAAAAAAAGAGGGTCCAAGTCGAGCTTGGACGAGGGACCAAAATTCAGAAAGGCCTTGATCATGTGCATACATACCACATTGTGCTGCTGAAAGAGAATTTCTCTTTAGAAGACCATTGGTCTTACTAGTTTATTTTATAATAATACTAAAGTATGCACAGAATATTCAATGTGCTCACACGTTCCTCCTTGGCAGAAAAATATGCAATTTTGTAAATATGTGCGCTAATCCATATCCATGGAGAGCAAGGGAAGGGGGAGTCACAACGAGCCTGATTAAGGTAAAGGTGGAAGGGGTAGTTGCCCCAAACCCATAATAAAAGAAAACTCAAAATCAAAAAATAGTTTATAGAAAAATGTGTGAATTGTGTGTGCGTAATTTATTACTTTCGTATTCGAACCCCCCCCCCTTTTCAAAAAGCCTTCCTCGTCTTGAAAAGCAGTCTAAGGAGCACCTATGTTTGTAAATAATTAATTTATGGAATCCAAATCTACCGTAACTGCTACAAGATCATAAAAATTATAGAGAAGGAAACGGGGGGGTCACGAGGGAAGGGATCATACCTAAACAGGGCCGGATTACCCATTGAGTATGCTTCCGAGTATGGGCTATGCGGGCTCCTAGGCGGCCTGCGTCAGAGCCTTATTATCGCTTGGGCAAATCGGGACTTTGCCAAGGGCCCCCAATTTCAAATATTGTTCTGAAATATATTTTTTATATCAAAATTTTATGAAAAATAAAACAAATTTCAAAGATGGGGGCCCCCAAATTCATCAATGCCCGAGGCCCCCATTGGTCATAATCAGGCTCTGGCGTGTGTTACAATTTAGAAGAATAAAATTATAATCAAACGTCATTAAAGCTATTTTAGTGTTAATATTTTTACAGCATTTGTAACTCCGAGAAAATAATTCTGATTAATTAGCTACTTTGTACACAATAAAAAATTTCCAGCATTGTTAGCCACCACACTTCTTAATTGAAATTTCAATGAATATGTGCTAGAAAGTTTGAAGCTGACTAATTAGCTTGAAGTTTTATGTGCACATTTCAGTGATGTCCTGCATTAGACAGATCATTGTGATATATTTTGAAATTCAATAAAGTAATGAGAATTTTTAGCACTACGTCTACTCGAAACTCGAAGGGCTATGGTACGAAGGGCTATGGTAATCATAAGAAGGCTTTTAAATAAAAAAAACCTTTGTAACCCTGTCATCACTCTCCATGATTATAAGCTTTTAATTATGAAATTTGTTCCATAGAAGAAATTGTTTTTCCCTTTGAAAATATCTGGAAGCAAGAAGCTCTGTAAAATTTAAATATGGGATGATACACTACACATTAGCGGCAAAAACCCTGTGTTCTGTAAAACATTTTTCTCTCCGAAAACTTATGCTTCCTTTCAGTGTCCAAAAAAATTCTAAGGGAAATCGCATTTTCAACTAAGCACTAACCAGGTGTTTTCCATTGACGAAACACCAATCCATTAATTAGTAGTGGCATATCTTTTTAAGTTTAAAGATGGGTATAGTGAGGGGGTCAAGAACCATTATAAATTCTTAGTGACGCCTGTTCCTGGCATGAAACCTATTAGTTTACCAGGGAGTTGCCGACACACCCCAAAGCCATTTTTCAGTTCCATTATGTGTTTCACAAATGAACAGCATGTGGATTTGTTTTGGAAAAGCAAACACTTCTAGCATCTGCTTTCTGGTGTAGAACTCTCGTTGGGACTCCAGAGGTAGCAGACATAAACTATTGTTCCATTTTAAACCCAGACAAAGTAAAAGGTTTAGTGTCGCCAATTTCGGTATTTCAGATACAAGGAACTAAACTTGAAACATATGCGAAGATTGATTGGAAATATGAATAGTCGCCGGAATTTTCTTATGTGTCGGAGACAAAGCACAAACGGGACAAACAAGTCTGCATCTGCAAGACTCGAAAGTTGTAAGAAAACACCAATCCGATGATTAAGCGAGCAGCTCCACCCGCAGCGGACAAGGAGAAAAGCGAAAAGGGGAAAAAACAATATAGCAGCCCCCCCCCAGCCCTGAAGATCCGAAGAACTCCACACAGGTCTGTGGAGTGGAATATCCGGATGAGCAAATATTTTAAAAACCAGAAACATAGTGTACTATACTATAGAAGTGAAATAACTGATCGCTTACCTAACGAGACTACACAGGAAAGACTAAATGGAGAAAGATACGGTATATACATATTTATATATATTATATTTTTATTTATTAAACAGATAAAATTTCCTGCTTTGATTAATTTTTTTAAAATAAAAAATGTATATTTTATATTATAGTAATTTTTCAGTGGCACAGAAAAACAAATGTTTTTAAAGTATTAATACGAGTCTGCTCCATATGCAAGACAATAGTTTATTATTAACTTAATTAAAAATAAAAATAATTTGATGAATACTTTAATTACATGAAGATAAATTATATTATGTGTAACTTTACAGTTTTAACAGTAATTTTAAAGTAGGAGTTTCTAATTTTAAAATGACTGTAAAATAACGTTAATTGTCACTATCATTTGTGAGCTTGGATATGGAATAACGTTTAAAAGTCTAGTATGTATGATGTTAACACGTACTTGGAGCTTAATTACTTATTTTTCAATATTTATCTTTCTTCTGGAACGATTTTTTTTCTCTGTGATGCGTGTTTATAAAAAAAATAATAATAATAATTCCTCACAAAGATTCTTAAGAAATATTCATGTTAAATATTTCTATATAGTTTAAAGTTTGATATATCTTTGATACCAGTAATCAATTTTATTTATTTGTGGCTTTGTGCGTGTTGGTGTGGAAGGATGGGGGATTAATATACTTCATGATTTGGAATAATAACAATAACTGTTTTAAATTTTATGAAAAATTTTTCCTCTGGAAAAATATTTTCAAAAGTTTCGTGCAGGATTAAAAGTACTGCCGACAATTTGAAAAAAAGTAATATAAAAAAAATACTGGATAAAATTAATAAAAATTAGGTTGTTTTGAGTGGTTACGGAAAAATCTTTTTGCGAAAAATTCATTTAGTAACATGGTTGCCTAGTTGAAACAGGTGTCATTGTCTTCTTTTTAAAATGCTTATTTAAACAATTATTTAACTTTCAGATTTATGCTTATTCCCCTTGGATGATTTAATTAACTTTTTGTAATATTACTTTTTTTATTATGGGGTGTCCAACTTGTGATTTTCCACAGTCATGGTAATTTATCACTGTTCAATTTTTAATCTTTTACCTTTATTTATTTTTATGTGTACAAAATTTTTACTCTTTCCTATTTCAAGCAATTTTTTTATGTATATTCTCCAATTGATTTGAAACAATAACAGTGGCCGAGTGCTTAAGACCATTGAAAGTAGTAGATGGCTAAAGTCTAGAGATCTAGGATTCTGGGCTACCACGTTGCGGTCGATCTAACGGTCTAGAGTTTTGGTTGATTTTCTCCAGTTGTAACGTGATTATGCTCTAGAACGCCTTCAAAAGTCCACACCTGAAGCATAATCCCCTTTAGATATATAACTCTCGTGTAGCTTTGCCTTAATCAATAACCTAATCTTGTAGCAATAACCATTATTGTAACAATAAACTCTAATTTTACTCTGAAAAGGTATTTGCAAAGACTTAGATACCGGGAGACCGGAATAGGCCAAACCCGGGAGAGAGTGGGTACTCAGAGACCGGCATAGGCCAAAGCTGGGCCGGGATCCAGGCCCTTGGTCTTAAGGGAAGCCTAGTCTCATTCTCCACTCAACCTGAATAAGTGATGATCCGAATAATTTTAATCGTCAAATGTTATTTCCAGACACATTCTCAGAAAATTATCTGAAATGAAAAGACGAAATTTCGATTAAAAATTAAGGGGATGGTGGACATTAAAAAGTTTTTTTTTTAAATTTAATAAGATAAGATTGTGAAATTTTGTATTTGAATATATTAAACTAAAAGCATTATAAACAACTGAAAAGAAATTAAAATAAATTTTAAAAATATTAGTAATTAATTAAAAATTAATTAATTTTATAGTTTCGAAAAAATGCTCCATGCGTTTTAATTTTAACTGTTTTTTTGTAATTTTGTTTTATAATAGCATAAAAATATATTTTAAAAAAGTCTGTGAATCGGTTTTTGATTCGACCGAGTAGTTAATTTTTTAGAAATATTTTCATGGATATAACCAAACTTCCCCGAAATTTTTCAGTTTTCGTAAATAAAAATGAAATTTCATAATCGAAATTTTAACCCTATTTAAAAAGGATACACAGATTTATTGTAATATATGAGAAGAATGTTTGTAGAAAATTTTGTACAATTCCGACCAAAATTAAGTCGCAAGGAGCATTTTGAAGGCAAGAAAATCACAAAAAACTTGATTTGGAGAAAATAGAGTTAAAAGTGTAATTTTCCATTTACCTTTAATACCGTCTCTTCTGAATAATTTTATTTATGATTTTACCTTAACAAAAGATATTTTAAAAATAATTTCATTCGAATATTAGCTTATTTTGTAAAACGTTCAATAAAAATTGTGGCGTATTTATTGACGCATTTGTTTGCATTTTTGTGGACATTTAACTGTCCCATTTAATTTTTTCAAACCCTAATATCTTTTTAAAAAATTGCCGTAGACATACGCGGTTTTTTCGCCATGGTTCAGCTTTAACTGTAGAATATTAGTATGTAAAAAAGAAAAAACACATTTTTGGGGGCCAATTTTGATGATTTGGGTGTCCGTCATCCCCTTAATTTTATTATGGATTGTGCTTTTGTTGAATACATGTATCTGCAATGAATTCAATAAAAATCTCACAGTTGGGGCCAGAGCCGAAGCTAGGGGCTGGCGAGGTTTGCCCCCCTCCCCCCCCGGAATGCAAGCGGAAAAAAAGGCGCACACTCAGCTAGAACACGAGAAGTTTAAATATAATTTTACTGTTTTTGTTTTTCATTTTTTAAAAGCACTTTTGTAGGGGAGGATAGATAGAATCTTAGAAAAGTACAATGATTTAGGGTTGGGGGGGTGAATAGTTATTAAGTTGTTTAAAGTGTACGGGGCCCAGTTTTAACGAATTTCAAAGATGGGGGCCCATACTGGTCATAGATCGGGCCCTGCCTAGATATCCGCCTCTTTGGGGCCTACATTTGCATAAGGGTCCAGGGCCTCAAGAAGTCTTCAGACGACCCTCGTCATTCGGAGTGACCCCCCCTAAACTGACAGTCTGGAACCGCCCCTGAGGCTACGGATGTGTTCGCGGGATGGAAGCATGCTGATGTATTTTATCGTTTTTATTTTATCGTTTAACCCCAGAATTTTGAGTGTTTTTTACGTATAGGGAGAATGCTGTTAAAATATGTAGGAGTTACGAAAAACAAGTCTTTAAAAAGTATTACAGTCTTTTGAAGATTCAAATAAAACATAAATTAATATATACTCATGTCCATAAATAAAGGATAATGAAGTTCAGGCAAAGAAAGAGAAAGAAGCAAAACAAATTTGACTTATTTGTAAAGTCTATTTATTAAACAAAAAGTAAAGAGCAAAAAAGATGCTATATGTTTGACATAATTAATAAAAATTGCAAGTTTTACTCCCTTGACCAAATTTCAAAAAAGAACCTATTTACAAAAAACAGTATAACATGGTTAGTAGGATGGTTAATACGGAGTATGTCTCCCGGACGATGCAATACAGGCCTGACAACGCCTAGGCATGCTGAGTATCAAATGATCAATCTGATCTTGGGGAATATTACACCACTCATCAAGCAATGCACTCCGAAGTTCCGGTAGACAGGTGGGAGGGGGTTGACGGGCTGCAATTCGTCGGCCAAGCATATCCCACACATGCTCTATTGGATTCAAGTCCGGTGAGTATGCTGGCCAATGCATACGGGTGATATCTTCCGATTGAAGGCATTCGTCTACAATGTTTGCACGGTGAGGACGGGCGTTGTCATCCATAAACACAAATTCAGCACCCATGGCGCCCCGAAGCAAACGTACATGTTGTTCCAGAATGACATCCCGATAGATGTGGCCTGTCATCGTTACACTCTGAACATGCAGGTCAGTTCTGGAACCAAGAATAATTCCTCCCCAAACGAGCCATCCTGCACCACCGTAACGGTGTCTTTCAATGGTGTTCTCTTGGTGGTAACGGGTACCTGGCGCTCTCCAGATGAATGTCCGGCGAGAATCACACTCCAAACTAAACCTGTACTCGTCGGAAAACATCACACAAGACCACTGTTGCGGTGTCCACAATGCCCCTCTCTACTCCAGGTTAATCGCAGGCGACAGTGAGTTGCGGTAAGTGGAACACATCTTACAGGCCTACGAGCATATAGACCAATGTGCCCTAAGCGTCTGTACACGGTCTGCCTTGAAACTGTCGTACCGGTAGCTGAAGAGAGCTGACGAGACAGGTCTGATGCTGTACTCCGTCTGTTTCTTTTGGCAGTAACTGCCAAATAGCGGTCCTCATTCGGCGTTGTAACTCGGGGGCGACCTGTGCTGTAACGTCTACTCACATTACCATCATCTTGGAATCGTTGCCAAAGCCTGGAGATGACACTCTGGGCAATTTCAAGTTCCTCGGATACTTCCAGCTGGGTACGTCCACATTCCAGTCGTCCGATAATTCTGCCACGTAAAACATCATCCAAATGCCTCCTTTGTGCCATAACTATGCGGTTTTTGCACTAAAAGGCTTTCACAGCGCTTGTGAACAATTTTACTTCTTTGCCACCATTCTTTATATACCCCTCTCTTACACTCTCGTCATTGTGACGTACCATCTACGCCATCTGGTGGTTTCCTGTAATTTGCATATTCTTCTTCAAGATGTATATGATCATTCCACAGGTGAAATTTTTATTTTAGAGATCAATTTCTGTGTGATTCTGAATTATCCTTAATTTATGGACATGAGTGTATATCTTTATTATTATTTTATTACATGTACAAGAAGCTCCTAAAAGCATTAACCAACTAACAATTTCTTTTTTTTTTTTTTTTTTTTTTTTCAATATGTGCATGGATGAAGAAACGTTTCAAAATATTTATAGATAAAGATACATTCTGTTTAAACAAAAAACAAAAAAAAATTAAAAATGAAGCATTTTTGACAGTTTTAATGCCCTTTTAATCCTATGGACTGGTCCTTTAAATCGCTCTGATCAGGACATAACACTACCGCCATGGGAGAAGGAATGCCAACTACCGCGTATTCGGGGTTTCCTATTGTTCTCGGTTTCGTCTGGATAGCCGGGGAGCGTATTTCACAAGTGCACCGCTATATAAAGATGGGGAGAAAAGAGCCTTCCTATTGGCTATTTCGCGATTGCTTCCATTACGTCATACATCGCGAGGTTCGGGTGTTCTGCTAGTGAACATACGCCATTAAAGAAATAATTATATGAGACAGCGAATTCAGATTCCTTCATTTATGACAGATGGAAATAGATAGGATTATATATATATATATATATATATATATATATATATATATATATATATATATATATACTATAGATTAAACAGATCAAGAATTTGAAGCTGAAAGAAAATCTGAATTTTAAGAAAGGGGCAATACTTGATTAGATATTTTTTTTTTTTTAGTACTGCTGTTTGCTAAATATTTCGAGTTGCTGGCGCTATCTACTGGATATGGAAATCAACATTTTTTATTGTGCGAATTTAACCATCTAACAGCCATGTAGAAATAAAAGTTATTTTAAATATTACATAGAGATTAAATTTCATTTTATGTAACTTTTCTTAAGTATGAATTTACAAAAATAAAGAATTTTGCATTCGAACATTAAATTTCTAATGCATATTGATTGTACACCAGAGAATGTAATTCATATGTTAAATTTTTCTCGGAGGAAAAATATAACCTTAGAAATTAAGTTTTAAAATTGGCAATATTCAAGACAAAATTTTTATTTTGTAAATTTTTGTTGTGTGCACCAAACGAAAATTTAAAGTGTAAAATCTATGTTTAATACAAATTAAATTTATATTTTGTAACTGTAGGTTCCAATTAATATACTAAAACTATAGAGAATTATTGAATTGATGTGCATATTTTTTCAGTGATTATTAAAAGTAATTTAAAATTGACAAGAGTAACCTGTTTACAAAAAACTCAAAAGAGGTTGTATATTTGTAACACTTTATCCCCTCCCCATTCCAGTCTAAATGAACAATCAGCCCAGTTTAAGAGGCAGTATAATGATTTTTTCCAAGGAAATTTGTAAAAATTGTAGAAAAATATAGGGAAAACTATTACAGCACTTTCTTTAAAAAATATGAGGCATATTGCAAAAAGTTACTTATATATTATGCTTTAAAGTGAAGACAAGAGTGTTGCATTATAAATATGGAAGAACGTTAATTAACTTAAAATTTTAAATGAATAATATCAATAAAATAAGGAAACTAATTGCATGTGTGTGCAAGTAAATATTTGGTTGAAGTGGTAAATTTAGAGGGTAGAAGAATTTACATATAAGCTTTATGTATTTTTGCTCCTTTGAAGTACATTGATTTAAGATTAAAACTGAAAGTACAATTTCTGAAATTTGTTGTTCTATTTTTATAAGTCCAGCAAAATCATTAAAAGTAAGAATTTACTGCACTTTTCACCTGAAAAAACTGCAGGTAAGTTTTTTTTTTTTTTTTAAATATTATTATTATTATTTTAAATCAGTTCAGATTTTCGATTTAAATGAAGTATTTTTTTTTTTCAATTTAACCTTTTATTGGGGATTGGGGTTCATTAATCGAAAATCTGAACTGCAAAATTCTGTATTTTTGTAAATTTATACTTAAGAAAAGTTACATAAAATGAAATTTAATCTCTATGTAATATTTAAAATAACTTTTATTTCAACATCGCTGTTAGATGTTGTTAAATTCGCACAATAAAAAATGTTGATTTCCATATCCAGTAGATGGCGCTAGCAACTCGAAATATTTAGCAAACAGGAGTACTAAAAAAAAAAAAAAAAAATAGCTGAGCAAGTATTGTCCCTTTCTTAAAATTCAGATTTTCTTTCAGCTTCAAATTCTTGATCTGTTTAATCTATAGTATTATATATATATTTCCCCCTGTCATAAATGAAGGAATCTGAATTCGTTGTCTCATATAATTATTTCTTTAATGGCGTATGTTCACTAGCAGAACACCGGAACGTAATGGAAGCAATCGCGAAATAGCCAATAGGAAGGCTCTTCTTCTTCCCATCTTTATATGGCGGTGCACTTGTGAAATAGAGCATTTCGACGTGACGTATCTCTGACGTCAGCTGAGTGACAGCTTCGCGCATCGTTCTGCGCGTGCTATTTCTTTACCTAAATGTATTATTTAGCAATCTCAGTAATCCCTATAAACTATGTGTAATCTCAGGAGGTTCATTGGGTTTTCGGATTACGAACGCAGCCCCACTGCGAAGAATGTAAACAAACTGCAGAATAGCAAGCAACAGGCGTTTCAGTTTAGACAGCGATCCACGACTGTGCAATAAAGAATGTACATTATTTATTTAGAAATATGGAAGAAATTTTAAAGCTGTCAGCAACTAATTAAACTCTAATTGCAAAATTAGATATTGTTTCTAGTTTAGGATTGTGATATTTTTTCATGATTTTTAAATATATGGATAATTTGTCTCCAATGTAATTTGAAGCTATGATTATGACTAGATAGGTTTATCCTTAGATTGACATGAATTTTAGTGCATGCTTTCTGTGGATAACACTTTCTGGTGTGGTTTCTGTTATTAAATGTGCATTAGAATAAATCAATAAAAAACATGAAAGAATTGGTTTGTTAATTATTTTTTTAAAATATATTTTGATTAAAAAGTCAATTTATACATTGTTTACAGAAATAGTTTTGTACCAGTGGTTGGTTTTTAAAAAAATAATAATAAATAAATAAAACAGGAAGTTTCTTATGTTGAAACTGGCATGTGATGTGTTAATGTATGATTACTTATTGTTGCTTATGCTAAAAAAAAAAAAAAAAAAAAAAAAAAACACTGTAGAATTTACTTTTTCAAAATCACTAAACTTGGCTACCAGCCTTTTTATTCTCTGAATTAGGTATGGAGTGGAACTTAAATATCTTGAATAAATGTGTTTTTTTCTATTAAACTGACACCCTCTTTTATTTCACCTTCTTATCTCAATTCTTTCTGTTGTTTCTTTGACTTCGTGAAATCAAGGTTATACTGTTGTTGTTCTCGTGTCCATGGACAGATGATTAAATGGTTAAACTGTACTTTGTTAAAATAAATCCTTATTCTTTTACCTAAAAGTATTTCCACTCTGTTCTGCGTGGAGCTGATATTAGGATTAGAAATTATTCTGAAGATTTTTTGGTACTTACGTATTATCCCGGTGGTCATTTCCGACAAAGTATGTATAGTATAGTATACGTACAGTAGGTAGTGTAATATACGTACAGTAGGTATTTTTTCATCAAATGTGCCGGAAACTATTGCCAATCCTATTCGAAACCATTAATAATTTCATGTGATCGGCATTTATCTTGGCGAGAAATTGCTTGTCTTGTTTGAGTGCCGGGATAATACGCCAGTAGCAATTTTTCTATGAATACTGTTCTTATCTGCTGTTTAGATTCAAGAACCTAAATCATTTTGTGCAGCCAAATATTGTCAAATATAATGCTTTTTTTTCTTTCAATTTTTTTTCTAAAGTAATTTAAATTGACTGACTGACATCTGAATTTTTTAATATCTATCGCTTGCATGTAGTCTGGTTCCTGTGTAAATTATGTGAAAACATATTTTCAAGTAACACTGTAATTTACGATGTTGGAAAAAATTCTCTTACATACAATCATCATGGAAGAATATAACTGTAAAAATCTATATACTACTCCTTTTATTATGATTTTTTTTTTAATATCAAATCATTGAACTAATAAATCTGATATGGACACCACATGACTTCCTTGTACCTCTATTAAACCAGAAATATTTTCGGGGCACTTCATCTAAACTTATTTCATTTGAAAGAGACAAAATACTGCAATTCTAAAGTTTACCGCCAAGCTGAGTTCAATTTTAAAGATTTGTTTCACTTAATTGGGCAATATTTTGACAAAAGCCAATAAGCTTGCGATAGCGAGATTTCAGTCACAGCTGAAACAGTTATTCATCACAGATTTTTAATGAAATGAAGGTATCTATAGACCCTTAATATATTTTAAGTCTTTTGGGTGACCCTGTAAATAAATTACTCAGTCCACAGCAATCAAAAGCACAGTTAGATGTTACAATAGTTCTAAATACAAAATTTCAACATTCTACAGTTAAAAGATTTAGAGTCATGCAAAATGCATAACTATTTTTGGTGTTAATTAGCGATATTTTGGATGATAAACAGGGTGGATGACAAATAGAGAGATTCTGTGCATGGACCAAACAATGAACGACTACAGACATAATATATTGAAGACAGTGGCGTAGCCGGGGGGGGGGAGAATAAGGGATCACAACACACACACCCTGAAATTTTTGCAATACAAAATGTATATTCTTCACTTCCTCACCACACACATGTATACATATATGTGAGTTACAACCCCTCCCATGAAAAATTTCTGGCTACGTCACTATTTGAAGATGTCTATAGACATTAATGTATTGGAATTCTGGTAGTTGCATATTATCCTGATAGACATTCGTGCCATATTATTTTTTCGGAAAATGTGCGGGCAAACTGTAGCCAATTGTATTCGGAACCATCATGATTTCATGCAGCCTGGATTTATCAAAGCGAAAAATCACTCGTCTTGGCAGACTGCAAGGATACATGCATGTACCAAAATTCTTTTGGGTGGTCCTGTAAATAAACTCTCCAGTAGATTGGAATAAAAAATCTAGGTGTACAACTAGATGTTACAACAATCTTATATATAAAATCTCAGCAATCTACGACTAATAGTTTTTGAGATATGCAAATGAAATATATACATCAAAAGTTGCCAAGTTTGGAGACTTTTGACGCAGTTTTTGAGGGAGGTGTCTGATCGTCACCGGACCATTATCCAACCATATGGTAAGATGTTATTCTGCTTGAAATGAATGAATGTTTCTAAAACTGCCATTGGCTATAATTTGTTGGAATTTTTCTGAGTGCTCCTGTAGAACTGTAAATGATAAAGATACCATTTTTGATGGCAAGATACATTTTGTAATCCTTAACAACATATATCACTTTTGATTCATTTGAAATAACTTAATACAGTCAACTCCCTCTAATCCGCACTCACTGGGACCAAGGGTTGTGCGGATTACAGGATTTTGCGGATTATAGATCATTTTTTTGTTTACATTTTTATATTTAGAATTTCCCTTTAAATTATAGTCAATTTACTGTAAACAAATAGGAAATGAGGAAAGAAAATGCATATGCTGTTGAATAAAAACACAATTAAATGTCAATATAAATACAATAAAATTTACAGAGAATTTACTAAAGGACTGATGAAAGAAAATATTTATGCTGCTGAACTAAAACACTATTTTTAATATTAAATACAATTACTAATACAAAATTAAAAGAATAAATTCTCTCTAAATTTTCTATTTATTTTTCATTTTTTCAAACATTGCAGTGATTGTAATTTGTTTAAGAGATTTAATTTTTCTTTAGAAATTTTGTCCTGAAGCCTTCTAATTGTCAGTAACTCTTGGTCACTGCCAAATGATTGCTTTTGGAAATGTTTAAATACTTGTCTCCCACATGGGCGCCGGCAGAATATTTCTCAGGGGGGAGGGGGCAAAGACTACTTCAACGTATGGTTACCATGTTGGAAAGAGCAAAAAAGCAAGAAAAAACATTGCATACAAAAATCGAGGGGGGCATTCCCCCCTTGCCCTATGCTGCCGGCACCCATGCTCCCAGAGCTAACCCTTCTTCAAAAGTAATAGTACAGTAGAGGACCCAAATCCGGAAGTTTTTCAAAAAACAATTTTTGTTGTTTGGCAGTTGTTGTTGTTTTTAATTTCTTTGAAAGACCGTTTTTAACTAAATATATCTTATAAAATAAACAAACTCAATCAGAAAGGGAGGAATTTCACTGGTCGCTTGCGAAGGAGGGGGGGGGGGCTTCGGTGCATCATTTGTATATTTGATATCTCAGTATTACATTAATTTTCGATCTTGTGAGGTAATTTTCGGTTTCTCGTTATGTAAAAATATTCTATGCTATTATATAAGCTTTAAAAAGAAAAAGAATGTTATCCTCTTCACACACACACATGCATTTCATTTCAAGTGCTGATGATTCATTATTTCTGCTGTTGTATTGTTTTTGGGGAATAATGTTTTTTACAAATCAAAAGCAGTAATTTTTATTTTTTAATTGTTTTAACCACTAATTATTTATTTTCTTAATACTTGTAATTAACTTGGAAGTTTAATTTAAATACCTTTTGTCAGGAGATATAATGGTCTGGATGACTCTTCTTCTATAACTCAATAGCTAACTTCTTTTAAATTACTACTAATTATCCTTTTTTTGTTGGGATCTTTTTTTTAAATAATTACCTTTTCTTTAAATTATTTCTGCCTTTGTTTGCCCGGTCTCCGGAGGTGTAATTTTAATTATCAGGTAAATTCTGTCGATTTTCTGCTGACTATTAAGTTTCCCTCTCTCTTCAATAGCCTAACTCATTTCTTGCAATATCTTTTGTTCATGTCCGGTTTTTAATTAGTTTTACTCTCTTCTAATTTTAATTTTTATTCCAAATTTTACCCAGGGTTGTCTCGGACGATTAGCTATCTCCCGCTAAAATTTTAGAAAATTTAATAACGTTTTTAAGGCCCTTATGATCAATTAAGTTTTTTCCCCATTTCAAGATGGCCGTTCTTGCCTGCGTTTCTTCTCGGCCAAGTGGTTTCTTTCCCGCGTGCTGTGGTTGCTGGCCGCCATTTTCTTATTTTCTCTCTTCCTTCCCCCGTCGATCGAATGTTCTCGAAGTTTCCCGGCTGAGATGGCGCGCTCTGATTGGTCCCCGCGGCCGGCGTCTCTTCGAAGCTCCTCAATCTGGCGGCGAAAAGCGTCATTCTGAGAGCTGACGCGGTGCTGTAAGGAGGGTGATTCCCGGACTCTCTTCTCGCTCTTTTTTTGTCCAAGTTCGACGTTTGTCGCCCCATTAAGCAACTTTGGATGTGATCCCCAAAATCGTAGGCCAGAGGGCCAGGACTAATGATGATCACCATGTAATTTTCTTTTTTCCCTTTTTGTTATTTCGGCCATCATGCCGATGCGACACCAACTGCCACCATTGGATGTGAATTGGGCGTAAGGCCCCACCCCCCTGTGTTTTTTCATAAGCGGCGATGAAAATCTCCTACCGGAATTGACGTCTCGCACTACGATCACCATTTGCCCCGCCCGGGAGCCGCTTGTGTTGACTGGAACGCGAAGTCCCCGACACCTGTGTGAGCCGGCCGGAGTTCCCTGACCAGTGGAGAGACCAAGATGCCGCCTCCGGGTGCCATCAGTGACCGTCCGTTGGTTCCCTGAAACGCCGAGACCAGACCTGCCATTGGATCCGTGGGTGAGATCTAACCGTTACCCTTTTCTATCTTCCATTTCTCCACCACGAGCTGGATCAGCGACTTCATGCTTCAAGCTGTGCTAGAACTATCCCTTTTGTTCTTCTAATGTTTTTAATATTCTAATTAACTTTAAGGAATTTGATAGTTCTTACCTCTCTTTAAAGGCTCTCACGGGTTTTGACATAGTCACCCCAAAATTAATTCAAACTGAGTTGCACATTTCTAACACCCCGTTTTCATGTAATTTTTTGGTTGCTCAGAGTTGTCTTTCTCCTAACTTTGATGTCATTTTGGGACTTGATTTTCTAAAGACTTACAAATTTCATATCGATTGTGACAACTGTATTTTATTTAATGATGATATTAGAGTAGTCTGGACGCATGAACATCCCCCGTTTTCTCTGAATGCTGTCGTGCCAAGTGCACATGATGGTGTTGATCCCGATGTTGACTTTTCTCTTTTTGGCAAGTTACCCGCTAAGATCATTTTACCCGCTTATTCTCAAAAGAGATTTTTTGTGACTATTCCAAACTGCGATCCCTCTTTCATTAATTCTACTGTAATAATTGAACCTAATCCCGATACAAATTTAACTTCCTTTCTTGTTGCCAATGCTATTTCCACCATCAATGATAATGGTCAGTGTTTAATTCAAGTTATTAATCTTACCCATGATTCCATTACCTTAAATAAGAATATGAAAATTGTTAATATTACCCCTATCCATTTAAATAAAGTTTCTGACGAAGTCAACTCGGTAGAACAACAAGCTGGTTCAGATGATTTTAGCCAGTGGGCTAAGGACATAGATTTATCCCATCTTGACGAATCTCAACGCAATGACATGATTGCTCTTTTGTCCAAATATAAGTCTGTTTTTTCATTAAACTCCTCCGACTTGGGCGCCTGCCCCATCATTCAACACCGTATACACCTTACAGATGACATTCCGGTTCGTTCTAAGCCCTATCGTGTCCCTTACCACCTCAAGCCTGAAATGAAGAGGCAGATTCAAACTCTCTTGGAGGCTGGCATTATCGAACCATCGACCAGCAGTTATGCTGCGCCAGTCCTTCTGGTCAAAAAAGGGGATGGATCATTTCGCCTGGTGGCCGATCTCCGTAAGCTTAATGCCAAGACCATACCAGATAATTTCCCCCTTCCGAATTTGCAAGAGATGATTGATTTTCTTTCTGGGGCTAAATTTTTCTCTTCCTTGGATTTGACGTCAGGTTTTCATCAAATGTTTATGCATCCAGACGATGCTCATCTCACGGGTATTACTACAGAGGAGGGCCTCTTTCACTTCAAACGGATGCCATTTGGCTTGCGAAACGCGAGTGCTAGTTTCCAACGATTAATGGGAGTGGTGCTGTCCGGACTATCCAATTTCCAAATCGGGGTTTATATTGATGATGTGGTTGTGGCATCAACTACCTTTGAAGATCATCTGTCTAGGCTCGAGCTCGTTTTTCAGCGTCTAACTGATGCAAACCTAAAACTTAAACCCAAAAAGTGTGCTTTGGCAAAAAGTGAAATTACGTATTTAGGACATAGAGTAACAGAGGGTAAGGTAATGCCAGATCCTAATAACATCAAATCTATTCTCAATGCTGCTGTTCCAAAAACCCGAAAACAAGTTCGCTCATTTTTAGGCCTGACTGGTTTTTATAGAAAGTTCATCAATAATTACTCCTTAAAAGCTCTCCCTTTAACTAATTTAACTAAAGACTCTGTAAAATTTTCCTGGGGGGATCTCAAACAAGATGCCTTTGACCAACTTAAGTCGGATTTAACGAAAGAGCCTTGCTTAAAATTACCAGATTTCAATAAGCCCTTTTCTATCTGTACTGACGCGAGCAAGTTCGCCATGGGCGCTGTGCTCACACAAGAGGATGAAGCCGGTTTTCCGCACCCAGTCTGTTTTGCTTCCAAAAAATTTTCGGCCGCTGAAATAAATTATTCTGTTGTGGAGAAGGAAGCCCTTGCCGTGGTTTTTGGTATTAATCAATTTAAACAGTATATTTATGGCACTCATGTATTTTTCTGGCACTCATGTATTTTACTCAAATTTTTTTTCTGGCTGCCATGGCTGGTCTTCCCCAGGTTTATTTGTCAAAATGGTATTATACGCTGCTTCTCAAGACATTTCACCAGTGTGTTCCTGGCTTCTCAACGAAAAATTTTTTACTTCGTAAAAAATTTTTTGGGGGAGAAGGAAGGATAATATGTTGTATTGTTTTTGGGGGATAATGTTTTTTACAAATCAAAAGCAGTAATTTTTATTTTTTAATTGTTTTAACCACTAATTATTTATTTTCTTAATACTTGTAATTAACTTGGAAGTTTAATTTAAATACCTTTTGTCAGGAGATATAATGGTCTGGATGACTCTTCTTCTATAACTCAATAGCTAACTTCTTTTAAATTACTACTAATTATCTTTTTTTGTTGGGATCTTTTTTTAAAATAATTACCTTTTCTTTAAATTATTTCTGCCTTTGTTTGCCCGGTCTCCGGAGGTGTAATTTTAATTATCAGGTAAATTCTGTCGATTTTCTGCTGACTATTAAGTTTCCCTCTCTCTTCAATAGCCTAACTCATTTCTTGCAATATCTTTTGTTCATGTCCGGTTTTTAATTAGTTTTACTCTCTTCTAATTTTAATTTTTATTCCAAATTTTACCCAGGGTTGTCTCGGACGATTAGCTATCTCCCGCTAAAATTTTAGAAAATTTAATAACGTTTTTAAGGCCCTTATGATCAATTAAGTTTTTTCCCCATTTCAAGATGGCCGTTCTTGCCTGCGTTTCTTCTCGGCCAAGTGGTTTCTTTCCCGCGTGCTGTGGTTGCTGGCCGCCATTTTCTTATTTTCTCTCTTCCTTCCCCCGTCGATCGAATGTTCTCGAAGTTTCCCGGCTGAGATGGCGCGCTCTGATTGGTCCCCGCGGCCGGCGTCTCTTCGAAGCTCCTCAAGCTGGCGGCGAAAAGCGTCATTCTGAGAGCTGACGCGGTGCTGTAAGGAGGGTGATTCCCGGACTCTCTTCTCGCTCTTTTTTTGTCCAAGTTCGACGTTTGTCGCCCCATTAAGCAACTTTGGATGTGATCCCCCAAAATCGTAGGCCAGAGGGCCAGGACTAATGATGATCACCATGTAATTTTCTTTTTCCCCTTTTTGTTATTTCGGCCATCATGCCGATGCGACACCAACTGCCACCATTGGATGTGAATTGGGCGTAAGGCCCCCACCCCCCTGTGTTTTTCATAAGCGGCGATGAAAATCTCCTACCGGAATTGACGTCTCGCACTACGATCACCATTTGCCCCGCCCGGGAGCCGCTTGTGTTGACTGGAACGCGAAGTCCCCGACACCTGTGTGAGCCGGCCGGAGTTCCCTGACCAGTGGAGAGACCAAGATGCCGCCTCCGGGTGCCATCAGTGACCGTCCGTTGGTTCCCTGAAACGCCGAGACCAGACCTGCCATTGGATCCGTGGGTGAGATCTAACCGTTACCCTTTTCTATCTTCCATTTCTCCACCACGAGCTGGATCAGCGACTTCATGCTTCAAGCTGTGCTAGAACTATCCCTTTTGTTCTTATAATGTTTAATGGGGGGGGATTAAATATCAAATGCTAAATTTTCTTTTTCAACTTTGTGTGCCATTCTAATGTATTGCTTCCAGTAACGATGTCTAAATCCTTTTTGTTAAAATCATAATTGTGGATGCCATGTTGATTTCTGGTTTGGCCTAAGCTAATCTCTGTAATTGTTTGAGTTGTTCTGCACATCAATGTATTTTGCTGCACCCTTTGGTGTAAAAATTGCAAAGTTCCCTTTTTTGTTTTGTAATTTCTCTATTTTGGCAATTGTTTAAACTAACCTGTTGGATATAAGAGGTGGGGTTTCAAGTAACAGGTAGGGATTTAATGCGGGATTTTCATCACATGCCTTGTGAGGCTAGGAAAAGGTGGGGACTTGTTTGCCCAATTTTCTTTTTTTTTACTTTTGGTAAGATAATTTTTTTTTTCTCATGCTGCAGCAGAGCCTTTTAACTTAAGTACTTGGATCCAATCAAACTACCTTTGTCATGACAACTTTATTTAAGCATTTCCTTTTTCTTTTTTTTGTTTAATTTTCAAGGGCTAATAATTGGGTAATTAAAGCATTCTAGTATTCTTTTGTTCCTGAGCAATTCTACCATGCGCTGTAAAACCCCTGCGCAGTGTTTACTTACTTTTCATTTCTTTTACTGATGTCGCGAGGCCACTAGCTGTTTACCCCTGTTATTTGTTAAATAAAATTTGTGATTTGGTGATCTAATACGATGTCTCTGTGTTTATTTTACCACTTTTCTAACACACACTTCAGGCAAGGCTGAGATCATTGGGTTATTTTCTACACTATCGGACACAACGCATGGTAAAACCTTAATTCTGTTTTGGAAACTGGCTCAATTAAAAATCAAATTTTTTTTAACTAAACTAAACTTTCACGGCAGTAGTAAGTAGAACACTACACTGCTGGTGCTCCTCCGGCAGTTAAATGTAAACAAAGAGAGACGAGAAACGCCATGTGGTCTGTGTTTATGCTTTTCTTTCTTTCTTCCTACAGAACTGCAGTTATGTGGAGAAAGTTTTTGTTGCATAATAAATCGCTAGACAGAAGATCAAAAGGGTAAAGTAGGGGGGGGAGAATCGGAAAATTGCGCAACTGCTGTGTAGCCTGCCAAATCGCGGTTTGCATTTAAAGTTAAACATGTTACATATTTTCACCCAATTTTAATTGCAACGGTCAATCTTTACGATCGTCTCTGGAAAGAGTGTAGCGATGTGATTGGATGGTGCATTGCTTAGGAGTTCGTTATTTACATCCATTCACAGAACATATGCAACTTAGGATATAAGTTTCTGTACGTTAAATTACATGATAATATACTCAAATATATGAAATTATGTACTTCAAATACCTGTGAAAAAGCATTAATAAATGTCTTTATAACATTCAGCCAATCAAATAACTTCTAGTACAGTAATACTACCAGTCAAATGCCGTTCAAAATGTAAACAAACTTGTTTGTTTACATTTGAAATATATCGCGGATTACAGGCATGCCCGGATTATAGAGTCGCGGATTAGCGGGAGTTGACTGTATCTCTAAATTACACTTTAGTGAATTTCTGCCCATAAAGCATAATGTATGGATGTAGATGTTACAAGAATCCTAAATATAAAATTCAGTGGCGGCCCGTGGTCAAAACTGTTAGTGCAGCCGGAAGCATATGAGCCCCCCCCCCTTTCCTCCGGACAGGATTGGAAAATCTTTTGTTACTGAATTCGAAAGCTGGCGGATTAAGCCCTCACCGAGGAAAAAAAGAAAAAAAAAATGTAAGACTTCCTATTTTACTTCCATAAAATGGACATAAATTTCAACCAGCCGGTCTTATCCTCAAAATTGCATTAATCCGTGTCTGATTCGAAGTTTCCTTAGAATTTTCTTTTGTAACGATAATTTGAGAAGAAAAGGAAAAAAAAGAAAACTTACTTATTTTTTATAAGTCAAATCAATCCTCCTTTCTTTTAAACATGCAAATCCGTCAGTGATGTCCCCATAAAAAGGCGTTGTTTTAATTCAGATATCAATAATTTTAAAAGCTCTTTAAAATTTCCCATGTTTAAAGAATTTTCTCGCTCGCCATGTCCTCTAAATGCCAGTTCTTGCTTACTTAAAAACAATACTACTTTGATGGGTAATTGTCCATTCATAAGCATCTATTCAGGCTTACCTTCTTGATAAATTCAGCAGTATAAAGTCGAGAGTTTTCCAAACATATATTCTCCTTGCCTCCTCCCTCCTTCTCGTGCGAGCCGATCAGTTAGTCGAGTTCTCAAGTTCAGCCGCCGTTAAAAAATCTTTCATCGGCTGTATCAGCTGCATACTCCCTATGACGGAGAGGCTGCTTACGTAGTCGTTGTCATGGCAACGGTGCTGCCAATTTTCTTTTCAGCGCTCTGGGCTGAACCAAAGATTTTATCAATTCAATTGCGGGAAGATTAAAGTGCTTTTTTTCTGAATAAGCGATCCGGCCACAATACGTTTTTTTGTGTTTGGTTTTTTTCGGAGATTTTTTTAATTTGCCATAGGAATTCCACAATTCTAATCTGAATTTAGGAAAATTAGTAGAATAAATTATTTTAAAGTATGTGCTGATAATTTTAAGTGCAGCCCGGTTGTATTTGCTGTATCCCACGAGCCGCCACTGATAAAATTTCAACATTGTAAGACTCATACTTTTTAAGATATGTGAGTTACCTACATACACACGTACGTACAGGCGCCAGGAAACACTGATCAAAATGGTCTAGCTGTCAGTCAGAATGCTAGTACATGAATTTATATGAACATACATGCATGTGTACAATGAGATGTCAAGCAAAAACTCAGTAAATTTAGAGGTAGTCAAAATCTGGATACCGAATTCTTTTTACGATCACATTATTTCTTTGTACGTTATATAAGGAAGTAAAAATATTAGTGTTTATAAATTGTATAGACACACACACATACAGTGCCCCTAGAAAGTGATAACATGCTTTAATTCTTTATCTATTAAAGATAATTAGGCAGTGTAAATTGAATAAATGTTTAAAATAAGGTTTAAAGAAAAAGACTATGTTAAGAGAAAATTCCTCTTGTTAATTTTCACAGAGTTACACTTTTTAAAATTTCTTAGAACTACCTTACAAAAAAATTCCTAGAAAATAAAATGTACCCCATGCACAAATGAGGTGATGTACAAAATTTCAGCCTTTCATCATATAACGTCTTAAGGGATATCTATAAACAAAGGTGACTGGGGTCTATATTTGAATGTAAAATATTCTTTCATAATATCTGTATGACCCTTAAAATGTGATTGTGATTTTTTTTCTTTTCAAGAGCTACTGAAAATTAGTTTAAGTCAGTACTCATTATCTTCATACCTTTGACACTTTTCAGGATATAATTCTCAAATTTTGTACATCACCTCATCAGAATATGGCGCACATTTTACCGATTGGGGATATTTTTGTATGCGGGTTATATACAAAAAGTGTAACTTATTGGAAATTAATGAAAGAAATTTTTCAATGAGAAAACATTTAATTGCTCCAGGGCTAGCGGCAATTTCTAGCAAAAAAAGGTGTCGGAGCCTTAATATTCTTATGTTAATTCTCAGTAGCGAACTGCAAACCCCTGCAATATGGGGTTGGTAGCACATTTAATTAAAATAACGATAATTTAAAGATTTTCCCATATAATAATTATTTCACAGAACAGTGATATAAAATTAAATAGTCGGAAATTAGCAGGAAGAAATATAAGCATTATACAGAAAACACCCAAATTCTGGTGGTCTCAGGACTCTCAAATCTGGTCGAGGTGAAGCGAATATGATTTGTCGTGTCTGCTAAAATCAGTTTGTGCTTGAAAAATTTATGAATTAATGTATACTAGTGTTGGGCACTATTTATGAATAAATGTATACTAGTGTTGGGCTTCAGAGCAAAGTATTCATGAGCTTTGCTGGGTTTTGCCTAATATGTAAAAATTCACCCAGAAAAAAGAAATACAGGGTCAGAGTTCCAGCTTTTGATTTCTGTTCTGATTCTAACTTGAAACAAAATTCAAAAATGTAATTGTAGAATTGTTTAGTACAGTTTTATGAGGTAACATTGCGAAACATGTTTTCCATCTTATAATAAAAAGGCAGAAGCTTTATGGAATTATAAATTTACATTTTGCACTCATGTTTACTGTCAATTTAAATAATTATGCAACTAAGTAAAGAACACATTAATTGGTCTACGTCTTTAATTTATTTGATTTATTGGATTATTTTTTTAATTCATATTCATACGTATTAGATTAATTACATGTACAAATATGTTATGCGATGCATATGTTACACTTTTTTATTAATGGGATAACTGGTCTTATTTTACAGGCATTTACATATTTAAAAGAACACTATGATAAATAATAACAAGCAGTACATTTATTTTTTATAAAAGAAAAAAAAAACAATCTGAATATATCGTAATAGGAATTTAAATAAACACTTCTTTAATATAAATATTAATGGAATTTGATGTTTTCTAGGGCATACAGAATATCCGATGAATTATAATTCAAAAACAAAACTTTATTCTTGCATAAATCTCACAACGTAAGAAAATTTCGCGTGCACAATGATATTTGTAAACAAACAGTAATCCGAATGACCTGCCGAATCTTAAAACAAACGTTGTGTTTATTCCCGTACATAATGTTGTCTTTCCGAACGCAGTACCAGCGGAAAAAGTCGCTTGAAATATCATTAAAATATTATATGTTAAGCTTTTTAAAATATTAAACGCCACCTGGGACACAAAAGTCGAAGGTCTGATTAACAAATTCCATCCATTACAATCATCCAAAAAATTAAATTTAATACTTTTTTTGAATGTTGAAAATCGGCTTTTTCCCATTGAAATACATTACGAGAACTCCAAGCTGTCACGCAAGACGGCGACCGATCACAGAGAGGAGGGGTCCGTCGAAATCCTCTATATGCAGCCGGGGAAGGGAAGATCCCAGTTAGCCATGCCGGAGTTCAGCCACTTTTTCTCCGGCTGTGTTGGCAACACTAAGCTTGCCTATCCGTTCCGTTCCGTGCCCCAGGGAAATTTCTCTTGTTCTCAATTCCAATGCAATTGTTGATAAACATCTGTTATGTTTATTGATCTGATTTGAGTGGTCAGTATTTCATCTTAACCGAAGATAAACAAAGTTCTGAAAGATAAATGTATAAATCATAATTACCTATTGGCTCGAAAATGGCGGAACTAAGAAGGCCAGAGTCATACTCTCCGAAATCAAGTCCCAGAGGATCTCGATCGCCTGTTGTTCCAAGACAAGATTCGACTGGTACCTTGAAAACTACAATCTCTTTAGGAAAAACACCTGCAATTGTGCATAGTGGACCATTTTATTTAATGAAAGAGCCACCAGGTACTTACATATTATATACGTTTCCTAGCATATTATTCTGTAAGTAGAAACGATCACTTTCATGTGTAAGATTTGTTGGGAGAGTTTTAGTATTGCTCTTTTTACCGATTTATTGAGTTAGCGATAACATTTTGTCGCCATCTCAGGTTTTGTCTTTCCGATGCTAAAATTGTAAACAATTGCATTGGTGTCCGACTGGTTTTACGATTGGAAACAATAGAATTGCATGAAAATACGTAAAATGGTAAAATCATACAAGCCGGTGCGCACCCCATGTAAACACGGCGACAGCCGCTGGAGCTTGGCGGTTGCCAAGCTCCAGCGGCTGTCGCCAACCATTTTGCACGATCAGCAAAGTATTTTAACACATTAAAATTGCACATATATTCCACTTACAAAAACATTAAAACAAAATACAACGTCCATATTTAACCAAAAGAACGTCTGCAAATTGAGTAACAGGCAATTTAAAATGAGCAAACAGTGGACCGTTTTTAACTAAAAAAAATACAGTGGATTCAGCAACCTAGTTGTACAGCTATGTAAACTATGCAACCAGTGGAACGTTTTTAACTAAAAACCTCAGTGGATTCAGCAACCTAGTTGTACAGCTATGTAAACTATGCAACCAGTGGACCGTTTTTAACTAAAAAAACCTCAGTGGATTCAGCAACCTAGTTGTACAGCTAATGTAAACTGGGCAAACACTGGCCCGTTTTCAACTCAAAAAAACATCGGTGGATTAAACAACCTAGTTGTACATCTCTTATAAAGTCAGATCAAATATCAATTTAAAATTCACATTAAAAACCTTAAGCATTGCAAAGATTCGTTAAAAAAGAGCACTCACCTGGCTGGCTTTCCGATTAGCTACCGCTTGGCGACTTCCTACTACTGGCGCGCTTTTGTATCTGGCGACAGCCTTTCTCCCCTGTTTCACTTGGCAACCTCCGGATGGGAATATCGGAAGGGGAAATATCTGTGATTCGGAACCAGAACAGTCTTGTGAATCAGGTGTATTTGAAATGAATCGGTTCTGTTCGGTACTCGTGATTGCTGTGTCGGGAAACAGGTTTAGTAGGAGAAAATGTGTGTCAGGCTCTAGCTTTGTGTGAGATAAATCACTTTCGCCCTGCAAGGATATATGATAACCGCAAGTCATCTTCAATTGGTATTAACAGCTATACATATTCAAAATAAGCTATATATTTTCTCCACGCTTTTTTTTTCGATTATTTTATAAACCATACACACTTTTCATAAGTAAAGGGGGGGGGGGGGTTAAACTCACCGGGAAGTTGAAAATGTACGGTATATGATGGCATTATTTTTTTATGGCATACACTAATTTAACCACATTAAAGGAATTTTATGTAACGCTCATTTAATTAATTAATATTTTATTTGATGTATTAGGTATTCTATTTTAAAGTGTTTTTATCGATTACGTGCCTTTTTTTTCGATTGCACATAGTAGGAAACAATGTAATTTTGATTAATCATCAATAATTGCACAGAAATGAATTATTCATTTTTATTGCATTTTCACTCAAAATCATTTGAATTTTGATTTTACATAACAATTCTATCTCCTATAGTGTGAACTTTGTTCGTCCCAGGGGTGCAAGTGCAACTGTGTCTGCACCACCCCCTCCAGATCCGCCTATGTAGAAAAATAAGTTCTGCGTTTTTTTGCCGCTGAACAGGGTAAGAAATGCATCGAAATAGACGCAGGCAGAAACGTCCTCTCCCCATTGTGTTGAGGGTTGTGTTTTTGTTTTAGCACATTAATCTTTTGTCGGAGCATCTCGAGCGATCATTAAAAAGTCGTAAAATTCGCAAGGACAATGTCCCTTTACCCCCTGTAGTGACGACTGACGCATGTATACGCACTAAAAACTGCAACTTTTGAAAAAAAAATTTTCATAAGTGGTTTTTTTTTTCCCAGTTCATATTTACAATTAAATCACTTTATGACAGTGAAAGATCTTTCATTTTGTCCAGTGTCTTAAACTTACGTTTCTTTTTAAATTTAATCAAAGTATTTTAAAATATTATGGATCAAGAAAGAAGATAATTTCTTCTGCAAAAAAGCTTCATTGCATCAAATTTTGAAAAATCAGACCTTCTTTTTCTTTTCTTTTTAAAATAAATAAATAAATAAATATTGTGAGAGTAAAAAATTGTAAGAAAGAAACTTATTCCGCTCCTAAAATTATTATTATTATTAAATATTTTGGCTGCGTTCCTTGTTTGGAAAACTCGAAAATTATAAATTCCCAACTATCATTGGTCCCCCCACCCCCGAAAAAAAAAAAAATCTTTTTAAACTGTCAATACATATTTTCCAACAAAAATAATTAAAACTTTCCCTTTAAGTTTTGTAAATGCATCACATTCACGTTTTTTTTTTTTTTAAATGCTTGACTGTTAAAATACAGATTGATTAAATCGATGTTCCAAGGTTCAAGTCCCCAATAAAAAAATATTTTGTTTCATTCTCTTTCAATCTGAATCAGATCCCGGGTTCGGATGCCTTCGCGCTTCTGTTGATCTAACGGTCTGGAGTTTAGGTTTTCTCCAGATGTAACGTGAATTTGAGTTAGAACCCCTTAGAAAGTTCTCCTACCAAGGCACTCCCCCATCCTTGACCTTGGCAGATCACCCTATCGTAGAGTGCCATAATCGCACAAACAAATTCAATCTGAATCATTAGTGTTTTTTAAGATTTTAAAAATAATACTAATAACAACACACCAATGAAAATTCCAAAAATAAATAAATAAAAATTCATAAAACTAGTACTGAGTTTTATTCAAATATTTATGATGGACCTTTCAACCAACTTTTAGTGGATTCAACAAAAATTTAATGCGGATGAATCATTTTTAGATAGTATTATTAATTAGCATATTTTAATAAGTTAAAGACCGATAATAATTGTTTTAGTATTTTTCATAATCAAACAACACTATAGCAATATACAAAACTTTATATTAATTGGTTAATCAATACTGAAGTTTTTACCGTCCATTATCTGCTAAATAGCAAATGACAGTCGTAAATGAACACAAAATTAAAGGGAAAGTTTTTTCCTGTCCGACCCGTTCAGCCTCAAGTTGCTGTAAAAAAATACGCAAATACTGAGCACGGGAATGTCTTTGATCTCAATAAAACACCGACAGACGAACAACGGTGTGAGCACTGCCCCAAGCGAAGAAGGGAACTGAACAATGGGACATGGGACTGCGCTAATATAGTAGGGTCAAACTGGGTCAAATACTGTCTGCTTCCCCCCCTCCCCAAATCCCTGTCATTATTAATCGATTAGAACAGAAAACGAGAATATTACAAACATAAATTGTACACTTATAAAATAGAATATATTGGTGCACCAATTAATGTTACTTTTCTGTTAGGCTGATAAAAAAAAAAAAAAAAAAAAAAAAATATTTCAATACTTTGTTGTTGACTTTGTGCGTGGGTGGAGGGGTAGAAACGCGCTTCCAAAATCAGATATGAGTAAGACTAACTCTGGTATTTATCATAACTCCTCAAGAAGAAAAACTCCTCTCGCATTTGTTGTTGACAAATGTAGTCCGATGGTGGATAATACATACGTGGACAGGTTAAAACAAGGAGCAAGATTAAAAAAGAATGACCCATCTATAATGAAATGCTTCGATCTATTTCTCTACCCCCCCCCCATTACACACACACCACCTCAAATAAGCTACATTAAAGGTTTACATGCGTAAAATTATAATTTTATTGCAACATTTTTAATCGAATAAAATAAGAATAATCGAAAGAATAATCGAATAAATGTGCAGTTTTCTGTAAAATTACATTTAATTTCTGAGTTATTTTAAAATACTTTTATATATTACGCCCGAGCAGCAGCCGAGAGCATAGCTCTCTCAACTGGGAGACGAAAGGTGCCTGGTTCAAACACAAGTCGCGTTTCTCGACCTAACTGTTCGGAGTTTTCTGTGGTTTTCTCCGAAACTTTGCGTAAATATGGGGTAGAACTAGAACCCTTTAGAACAGTGGTTCCCAACCTTTTTTCAATCGCGACCCCTTTTATATTTTTCAAAACTTTCGCGACCTCCCCCCCCCCCCCCATTTGCCATGTTTGACCAATAAAAAAAATTAATAATGAAAAAATACATATTGAGATTTAAAATTGATATCTTTTTAATACGTACTGATTTTGAATAGAATAATTGTGGCTGAATTTGACTGACAAGTTTGGCTATTCTTGGCAGAATATTGGTCAAAGTCAACCGCATGTCATCTTAGACATCTAATTTATTACTGGCTTTTGTCTTCTTCTGCAAAAGAGTTGAAAATCCAACTTCACGCAGATAAGTGTGGATACAAATGGCGTTAACATTTGACACGAAAAATTATCGGATATGACCAATGCACAGCACACCAAAATTGAGTTAACGGTTTTTCTTGGTATAAATCACTTGTGGAGGAGTCATTTTGCAAATTCAAAAATTCACCCTGCACTTATCAGGAAGATCGGCGACATCTAAAGACGTGTGAAACGGATTTCGCGCGATTCAGATTGAAGGGCTTCAAGGTGGCTACTAATTACTCCCTTTAAATTAATTGCAATTCCTATTTCCGATTCTTCACTCTTAATGCATGGGTTCTCAAGCATTAGTTAACACTCCTGGATTCATCGACGTCCATTTTTGTAGCTTTGATACAAAAGCCCTGACGAGAATAAAGATTTTTTCTTTCCAAAGGAAAAGGGAGAAATGGTGTCTCATGGCAAAGAAACGTGAAAATAGTTTACTATTAATTTCCTTCAAAAGCGGTCTGCGGCGACCCCGAAAAAAGGCATGGCGACCCACTTGGGGGTCGCGACCCCCCGGTTGGGAACCACTGCTTTAGAAAGACACCCGAGGACGGCACCTCCCCCCCCCTTCAGCCCTTCAGCTTAGATCCTTAGAGCACATAATCGGACGTAATCCCACAAAATCAAAACAAAATTATAATATTAGATTTTACTTATTTCAGTTTTGTAACTTTATTTAAAATTAATTTAATTAGTAATAGATCAGTCGACGGGCCGTATATCGCTTTGCTGGGTTACTTTTTTGGTGAGAGATACTTAAAACTGGGTTAATACTTAAAATTTAAAGTTATCGTCAAGTTATATCACAATGAATATATGCATACCACAAAATACAAATAAATAAAATAACAAATAGCATCTGGAATGAAATTGAGAGATAATTTATCTCTTTTTTAATATGTATTTATTATAATTCTATTCGCAATGGTTATTTAATCTAGCAGAATGCAGAGAAATTTACTATTGCTTTCTTTTTCCGGAGGAGGGGGGGGGGAGAGAAGCTTTGATGATAAAATTATATAAATGAGAAAATATGTACTAAACTTTTCATAGAATTTCGAACACGCGGAATTCGCGCAGAAGCGCAAAGACAATTAAGAAAATGTACGGAAATTTCTGAACATGCGGTACTTGAGTAAAAGCGCGGAAATTAGGAAAATGTGAACAGATTTTCAGGATGTGTGATTTTCAGGAATGGTTTTGCTATTTCTATTTTTACGAATTTGTTCATTGGCTTTATTTTATTTTTCCTTGTACAGTTTGAAATTACTTTAAGTTATTACGTTAGAGCTTCTATTACTTACAATTTGCCAATTTAATTATTATTTATTATAAACAATATGCTGAAAGTATTTAGAAGCGAGGCAGAATTGTACAAAGAGGTGTAAAAATGTGCAAGGAGGAAAATGTACAGAGGCGAGAGGTTTTTTAATAAGTGGGATTCGCGCAAAAGCGCAAAAATAAGGAAGAAAATGTACGGAAAAGCCCGAGATTTTTGAACACGCGTGATACAAAAATTCTCAGTATGCTATGTAAATGTACAACATAGCGACGGGTAAAGAGGGGGGGGGGGAGTTGCGATCCACTTGCTCCCATATATAAGAGTCCATACCTCAAATGTAAAAATCATATCTGAAAATTATTTACCGAATCATGTATCATTCAAAATTCTTTTTAATTGTCTTATTTTAAAAAAAAAAAAAAAAAATATTTTGAAAAAAAAGTCCCACCCTTTAAAAAAAAATGTGTATATTGTGAAGTATGCCCTTAAAAAAATCCAACATGCTTTTTTAGAGTGACACATTTACACAAGTAATACAAAGCTTGCTTTACGCACTACAACAACTCACTCAGGAAAATAATACAAAATAATTTAACTATTTACACACACAACTATTAATTCATTGAATATATCTTAATATGCCATTAGAGTTTAATTAATATGTTTTATAAACAAGGACCAGTTGTTTATGTTGAAGAGGAGGGGTGGTGGAGAGTCGAGAGAAAGAAAAGGACGAAGAAATTTGAATGAAAATATTTAATAGGTTCTGAGTACCATCTATCACTTATCAGATAACAGAGTAAAAAGGTGTGGCGTTTTGGACTCGCCACAAGTGCTAAACAGGAAACACAAACAAAATTGAAGAGACTCGAGACAGGAGTTGAGGTTTTTGTTTAACGTTGATTATTAAAATACACATTTACAAACATTGACTGCATTCTGCAGACTTAAATACAAGCATCAACTTCCGCTCTGGAATTCGGGAACCCTCGTCCCTCTGAGAGCTGATCTCTGTTCGACCTCCTCGAACAGTCTCCAAAACGACTCTGAGCTCTCTGTCAGCTCCCAGCCTAGGGTTTCCACATTCGTGTGGGGTCGGTCGGCAAAATCAAAAGGCCTCGCCTCCGATCTTCCTCCAAGCCCCCTGTGCGTTCGCACTCGTCGTGTGGGGTCGGTCGGCAAAATCAAAGGACCCCCTTTGCTCTTGGAATGTGCACTGGTCAAGTGTGCTTTCCGCATCGTGGGAAACACATCGAGTCCTTGGTACATTTCTGGGGGGAGTAGTAACTTGTCACAAAGGATATACGGCTCTACATATTTAGCAACTGTATTATCTTCCGCCATAGATCTTTGAATGTCCCACCGTGACACAGCGCTTACACAAGTACAAAGCGCG